>JARNGD010000003.1:0-536154 GCA_031001845.1 Achaetomiella virescens
CAATTTCCCCTTTTTCCAAGGAAAGTTGGGATGGCGAGAGAGCGGGGCTTTGGGGTTTCTGGACAGAAGGAGAGATAAGAGACAACACACTGAAAGGTCAGTTACTTACGGCATCCGGTTCCTGTCAACAGAAAGACGCACACATGGCACTGCTCGACAGACGCCAGCTTTTCCTTAAGCGCGTCTCTCGATCGGTTTGCGGGCAACAACACCCTCCTTTCCTCCATACCTCCGTACTTGGTAACCAACGAGACCACAGGTTTGTGGCCTACCAGTGGAGATTTTTTTTTATCATCTTGCATCAAACTCCACCGCAGAGATTAGATCCTCGCGTTTTATTGCATCGTCATGAAGTCCGCAGCGGGGCGGACCACTCGACTGAAGCGACGTGGACAATCTGACCCTTTGCACGCGCCAACAACCTGAACCAGGCCCTCGAGGAGTTCCCCGGCCTCTGCTTCCGACATCGTCTCGTGCAGCCGTCTCTTTCGTGTGGCCCCAAGTAGCCCATGTACGTTGGTATTGTCCGGCCCGTCCTCGACTATTGTTCCTTGTCGGTGTGGCTCCCAGAATTTTCCTATTTGAACCTCGCCCTCCCCGCTTCCTCACTTGCCCCTACTTTGTCTTGCCCATACCGCCTCACAACAAAGACCCGGACCCCGAGTCGCCATTTCCGAAAGCCCAGATCTCTTGAGGTGTGTGTTTTGCCCTGCCATCACCTCAGCCCCCCCATCACGGAAGCCCAACAATCTGCATGCTTAGAAAACCGGGGCTCGGCCCGTGTGTCGAATCCACAAAGATGTGGAAACGGCGGTGAGAGGCGGTCGAATAGTGGACTAACCTTAACATGGGACGATGCGCTAACTTACCTGCCCCTCCAAAACCCAGAGGCCCGCCTCCTTTTCTCTCGACTGTCCTTCTTCTCATCCAACAGCACACTTTGCCGACCGTCCTCACCCGCACGCGTCAATTGCTCGCCCACCATGGCCTCCCGTCCCCAGAACATTGGCATCAAGGCCTTCGAGATCTATTTCCCCAGTCAGGTGCGTGTTTGCGCGTGCCCCTTAGGTCGACGCGTGCCCCAACCATACCGCGCCGACATCGCTGACAACTTCCCACCGCGTACGTCGAGCAAGCCGAGCTCGAGAAGTTCGATGGCGTCAGCACGGGCAAGTACACGATCGGCCTTGGCCAGACCAAGATGAGCTTCTGCGATGATCGCGAGGGTCAGTAGTTTTCCCCGGAGCCCTTTTGGCATTTTTGTTTTTTCTGTGTGCTTGGGGTCACTCGGAGTTGCACATGCCCGCCGCCACCGACCTCTTGCAGGTGGTCCATGGGGGGTGGTTGGCGGGTCCAATGCGACAACCAGGCTCGTGTTGGTTCGGGCTGACATGGGCGTGGGGCTACCCCACCATTTGCAGACATCTACTCGATGAGCTTGACCGTGCTGTCCAAGCTGCTCAAGAACTACGACATCGACCCGAACACAATTGGACGCCTCGAGGTCGGCACCGAGACCATCCTCGACAAGTCCAAGTCGGTCAAGTCGGTGTTGATGCAGCTGCTTGGCGAGAATAGTAATGTCGAGGGCGTCGACACCGTGAACGCGTGCTACGGTGGCACCAATGCCGTTTTCAAACAATCAACTGGATCGAGTCGTCGGCTTGGGATGGCCGGGATGCTGTCGTAGTTGCTGGTGATATCGCCCTCTACGCCAAGGGCAATGCTCGCCCCACCGGCGGCGCTGGTGCCGTCGCCATGCTGATCGGTCCCGACGCGCCCTTCGTCTTCGAGCCGGTCTCCGCGGCACCTACATGGAGCACGCCTACGACTTCTACAAGCCCGACCTCACGAGCGAGTACCCTACGTCGATGGCCACTACTCGGTCACCTGCTACACCAAGGCCCTCGATGCCGCCTACCGCGCCTACTGCAAGCGTGAGGCCCAACTCAGCAAGGCCGCCAATGGCACCAACGGCGTCAACGGCCACGCCAATGGCCACGGCGTCGCCGAGACTGCTGTTCCCAAGACGCCCCTGGACCGCTTCGACTACCTCGCATTCCACGCGCCTACCTGCAAGCTCGTGGCTAAGGCGTACGGCCGCCTGCTGTACCACGACTACCTCGCCGATCCCGAGAGCAAGGCCTTCGCCGATGTCCCTGCCGAGGTGCGCGACGTTGACTACGAGAAGTCCCTGACCGACAAGGTCGTCGAGAAGACCTTCATGAGCCTCACCAAGAAGCGTTTCCAAGAGCGTGTCAACCCCAGCATCCAGGTCCCTACCAACTGCGGCAACATGTACTGCGCTAGCGGTACGCGGCCTGGCCAGCCTGATCGCCTACGTCGATGATGCCAGCCTCCAGGGCAAGAGGATAGGCATGTTCAGCTACGGCTCCGGCCTGGCTGCTAGCTTCTTCTCGCTCCGCGTCAACGGCAGCACCGAGAAGATCCGCAAGGTCCTGGACATCGACAGCAGGCTGGCTGCCCGCCAGGTCGTCCCCCCGGAGACGTACGATGCCGTAAGTTACACGCCCGAGAAAAATAATCCAACACACTTGCTAACGCAGAGCTTGCAGATGTGCGACCTCCGCCACCAGGCGCACCTCCAGAAGAACTACACCCCGAAGGGCGATGTCTCGACCATTGCTCCCGGCACCTACTACCTCGAGAAGATCGACGACATGTTCCGCCGGTCGTCGTACGCAATCAAGGAGTAAATGATACCCCACTACATACCCGCAAGGAGGCCGCCACTAGAAACAGGGATCAGGCGCGTCCCGCCTCTCTCCTTTTGGCTCGGAGCATTAATAGACCTGGGTGCATTGCCTACTTCGGCAAAAAAATGCGACTGCTTCGGTCGGCGCAACGAGGTAAACGTGTGGAGTTGCACATCAATTTTCGCTGCTTTCTCAGTCTGTGGTGTTGAGGAGTGACAGTATAAGGGGCGCGAGGACGGGGAGACGTTCATCGGCGAGATGCGATGGAGATTCGGTTACCCAAGCCCGTAATGTTTGTGATGAGTCATCGAGTTGCCCGGCTCATGTCTGGTCAATATCATATGACTTGGTGTATATAGTTGCTGAGATACCGCGGCGAGGCTTTGCTCTTGGTCCGTGGGGATTTTCGAACTATGGGCTGGACAGACGGATAGATTATACAAAGAATATAATTTGCCTTGATCTACCACAGCACTCTTGATGTTCCCGATCGAGGAGCTAGGGGGTCGATGTAGGAAAGGCGGTTGCCTGCTCTGATCTGGATGACAAATCTCACTCGGCCGTCAACTCAAACCAGCATCAGAGAGGGAACAGAGTACTTGCGTCGATGAGCCGGAGCCGAAGAGACTTTTTTGCTTGAGCTGTCAGAATTTCCTTTCGTCAGCATTCTCGTCCTCAGGAGGAGGCATCTCTCGTCCAATTCATGACGTTCTAGCTCCTACTTGCGCACATTGTCCCCTGTGACAATCTATTCACCGATTTGGTTTGGGCATGCTAAAAGGGGTCAGTCAGGAAAGTGGAGCACGTCAGAACCATGAAAAAGTCAAGCATTGGTTAGAAATAAACAACTGTTTCTGATTGGTCGAATGGTGTAGTTGGTTATCACGTCAGTCTAACACACTGAAGGTCTCCAGTTCGAACCTGGATTCGATCATCTTAGATTTCCTTTTGTCTGATCTTCAGACAGTTGTACTTTGCTGGAATCGCTTCCAGTATTTCGTCGCCATGGGTGACATCTCCCATTTTTGCCGCTGTTGAGTCACTGTTGTTGCGCCTGCCACTTTCGTTTGCTTCAGAAGGCGGGGTGTGTGAGTCAAGCTGCAGGTGCGCACCACTCTGCAAGACGAGTTGCAGCCCTACGCGTCACCACAAGACTGTCGATGAACTCAATCATCAGCACACCAATTGGCGTGATCAGAGAAGTTTATGAGTCGTCAATTCCTCTTTTCCTTCGAAGGACCAGTGGGATGTGAAACCGTGTACATCTGTAGGGGCAGCTCTTCACTACAGCCAGGCCAGGGTTAAATGGATTGGTCATGTGAGACGCGGCTGCCTCGCGTCGCTGAGATGTGCCCCACTGCCGCTTTTTGAGGCGCGTCTTGCCTGGCATAATACCTGCACTCTGCCCCATCGCGACGAGCTTGCGCAGCCGATATCCTGTTACTGACGCATTCAGGGCAGCTGCCCGCCTCTAACAATTCAAAAACCTGCCGGAAATCGCCGTCTGAGCGGCATCTCCCCTCAGATTTATCCCAGTCTGATGTAAACCCGTGTTTCCGAGCGCGTCGCAGTCCTGTTTCCCATTCGAAATGGCGGATGAACGCGAGAAGGCGGGCTTTCTCTGGTCCTGCCGCATCGCCTTCGTCCAGAGCAAGTCACTGTCAAGCTCAGTGATCGCACAGGTACAGGCAAACTGGACAATCGATTCCCAGACTGTCGCTGAACAGCATCTAGCTCTCCCAGATTGTCAGAGACCATGGCGCGGAGGTCTTGGAACCCGACCGCAAGGGCAAAATCCGCCTGGCGCAGGCCACCCACATCGTCTCGAACTCGATCGACTTCGAGCAGTACACCGAGTCCCAGGCCATGATGATCCCCGTCGTTAGATCCGACTGGATCAAGGCCACCATCGCTCGGAGCAAGATCGCCCAGGTCCGCCCCTTCTCGCCGGATCCCAGGATGATCTTCTCCAACGTCATCCTGACCTGCGCCGACATTCCCGCCACCGACAAGGAGGCTATCACTGGTGCGATCATGGCTCTCGGCGGGATGGAATCTAAAGACCTCTCAAGGCAGACGACACATATCTGCGCTCTTTCGCTGGAACACCCCAAGTGCATCGAGGCCAAGAGGAAGAGCCTAAAATGCAAGATTGTTCTTCCTCACTGGTGAGGAACCACTAACAAAATGATGTGTCATGGCTGCCGCTTAACCGTTTTAGGTTCGACGATTGCTTCCGACTGGGAAAGCGGATCGACGAAGGACCCTACCTGCTTCCCAACCCCGAGATCCTGCTGAGGGCCCCGGAAGAGCCCGTCAAGGTTCCCCCAAGCCAGCAACTGGAGGGCGCGACGTCGACTGTCCCGACCGGGCCGTATGATACTGAGGGCAACCAGAAACTAACCGTCTTTGCGCACAAAAAGGTCATGCTCTCGTGGGACCTCCCTATCAACCAGATGCTGCGGAAGACTATCACAGACAAGATCACAAAAAGCCACGGAGAAGTTGTCGACGATGTTGACCTGTGTGATATGTTCATCTGCCAGTTCCGAGACGGTAATCAGTACGTCCGCGCTGCACAGCAAGGGAAGGAAGTGGGTAATTTGGCGTGGCTGTATCACATGATGGTGTACAACGAGTGGACGTCCCCTTGCAGCGGTTACTACATTACCCAGTACCTAGGAATGGCATCCCGGGGTTCAAGGACATGAAGATCACGTTGTCAAACTACGGAGGCGAAGCACGGATCTACCTGGAGCCTTATCACCGCAGCAGGCGCCACCTACACCCGGACGATGAAGGCCGAGAACACTCACCTCATCACCGCCCGCATGCACAGCGAAAAGTGCGAAGCGGCCAAGGACTGGAACATCGAGATCATCAACCACCTCTGGATCGAGGAGAGCTACGCCGCCTGTCAGGCCCTGCCCCTCAACAACCCCCGGTACCGGCACTTCCCACGCGGACCAACCTTGGCGAGGTTATTGGCCACGTTCCTCGAGGAGCCCACGCACTCCGGGAGATGTTCTACCCCGGCGGGGAGGAGCACATGGACGAGGCGGCCAAGACGAAGCGCAAGACCAGCGAGCGCGCGCAGAAGAATGCCTACAACGTGGGCTCGACCGGGATTTTAGTGTGATGCAGGACTCGAGCCCTGCGGTGCCAGCCAAGTCGGCGGGGAAACCGAAGTCTACGCCGCTGTGGGTAATTTTGCGACGCCTGCTAAGGGCCGCCATGTTCGTTCTGGCAAAGAGAATGATACCCCGTCTATTGTTTCTAGTGCCAGCCGCAGTGCCAAGGCACAGGCGCTATCCAAGCTCCAGGATCTGGCGCCGGATATCGCGCTATACGAGAAGGAGAAAAAGAGGACGGCGAAGGACGGGCATGGTATCTGGGGCGGCAAGCGCGCGGCGGACCAGCTTGATAAGGAGCGGGCGGACAGGAGTTCGAGTCCGGTGAGCAAGACGGCGGAGGATGATGCCGAGGATGCGCAGGAGAACAAGCGGCCCGCCAAGAGGGCGAAGATGTCGCTCCCGGACGTGGACATGCGCGTCTGCTTGACGGGATACAAGAGATGGGTGGGAGACAAGACAACTGAGGAAGCAGACCGGGTGAGCCTAACAAGCCAAATCCTTCTTCTGCTGGCGCAGCCGCTAATTTAGCTACAGAGGAAACTCCGCTCTCTCGGCATCCAGATCGTGCAGAGAACCAGCCCTGCAACTTCCTCGCCGCTCCGGGCATGGTACGCACAGAGAAATTCCTCAAGTGCCTCGCCCGCGGGCCCGAAGTCATCGACTCGTCATTCATTACCGCCTGCATCGAGACGGCAAGCGCCCCAGGATCGAGGACCACTGCTTGCCGACAAGGCGAACGAGAAGCGGTTCGGTGTCACCATCGAGAAGGCAGTCGGTCGAGCGCGCGCCAATCGCGGCCGCCTGCTCTGGGGAGTGCCCATCTACTGCACGGCCGAGATCCCCAATGGCGTAGAGGCGTACAAGAACATCGCTGAGGCGAATGGGGCTATCTTCAAGGTTTATCGCGCAAGGAGCGGCACCACCATCAAGCCGACGACGGAGGAAGAGGATGGTGTGCGGATCCAGATCCGGTGTACCTGCTCACTGGGTCGTCGCCAGCTGAGAGGCAGCTCTGGCCGCGGTTTGAGGAGATGGCGCGCAAGGGCACATGGAGCCGAGGATTGTCATGTCGGACTGGCTGCTGGATGTGGCGATGAAGCAGGAGCTGGTGTTTGACCCGAAGTATTTGATGGGTAACCGGTCGTGAGGGGTGTTGGGCGGGGGTGGCGGAGCCGGGCGTTCCGGGGCGTATGTCGTAGCATGGCGTTTGGTTTGAGCTGTTTCGGTCTTGTTGGGGCCCTTGTTGAGGTGGTCGGAGGGGGTGGCGGCCACGCACGCATTGTCATGTACTGGAGGAACGTAAAGCAGACCAAATTAGAAGAACTTGACACCTTGTGAATCTTCCTGCCCAAACACCTGTGCTTTCCCTCTTTTCACCAGCACCTGCAGTGCTTTGAGGAGCAGGTCCTGATCAAGGCCATGAAACTCTGTTTCCGTCGGTCAGCACTACCCCTCATGTCACTCCCTCACATCCCCAATGCCGGGAAGTGATTTGAACCTACCAGTCCCCCTTGTCCCATCCCCCTCCACGAGCTCATACAGCGTCAGCACGCTCCCCTTCTGCCCCGTCTCATCAACCCAGGCTTCGACGAGCGACGCCCACTCCTCGGGCGTGCGCCAGTAGATCCAGACTACGTCCCCTCCTCCTCCTTCTGCCGAACTGGGGCTGACATACTCGGCCCGACCGTCCTTGCGTAGGAAGTCAATCACCTCGCGGATGTCGGCGAGCGAGAGGCGGCGGTTGATGCGTCTGTTGAAGAACAGCTCGCTTGTGTCGAGCTCTGAGGAAGGGGTGGTGGTTGTTGTTACTGTTGTTGTGCTGTGTGTGGTGAGGGAGGAGGAGGCTGTGGTGGGGTTGGAAGTGCTGGTTGTTGTTGCTGCTGTTGTTGTACCGCTGCCGGAGAGATGGAGCTTGGCGATGCGGTGGTGGCGGCAGTAGGCGAGGACGAGAGAGGACCATTTGGTCAGCTGCGCGTGGTGCGTCGTGAGGTTGGTTTGCCGCGTGAAGAAGGGCGGGAAGGAGTACTCTGGGGGCCAGGGGAAGGATGGTGTGGAAGAAGGGGTGGACATCGTGCGGTTTAAAGGGGTATGGTGTATATAGAAAAGTGAAGGTTTATTGTTGTCTGTTTGAGAGGCGAGATTATCAGAGTTCGGATGAGACCCCCGGGTTGCTGTGAGCAGGTGGGATGATGCCCTTAGAAGCTACAGTACCTCAGTGGTGGGGTTTCAGGCTGCCAAGCTTTCAGCCTCTGGAGCTGTCCCCTTGTGTCTCGGATCCAGGCGTAAAAGACCACCACCATCAGCCCTGGTTGCTGAGAGCATAATACAATACCTATGATAGGATATAATGATACCTTAAGTACCGAGTCCAATCTCCTTCAAAGGGATTTCCCCCCAACCAGGTTGGAGACTTTCAGGTGCCTTGCCAGGGTTAGGGTTGAAACTAGAACTGTTGCATCCAGGTTTGACATGTGAGCAGCGAGCTCCATCAGTGACGCGACACACCGCTCCACTAGCTGTCGATACGGGATCCGTGGACATCACCCGAGCAGACGACACCCAACGAAACATGCGGCAACGACAGCCGCGCACCGCCAGCTCCAGATTATGGCCATTCAAGGGAGAGACGTAGCACTTGCGAGCGCCGCGTGCTTTGTCGCCTGGGGATATGCCGTCAATTGGTTTCCCGCGCTGCGCTGGCCGGCCGCGCCTTCGTTGGCGGTGTGCTGCTGACCCTCGTCGCCCTGCTCGCCCTCACGCTGCTCACTTCGCGCGGCACTCAGCATCGCTACCCCCGGAAAACAACAGCCCGCCCAAAAGCTGCCGCCTTTCTCGCGCCGCAGGCATGGAAGACCGAGGCCACCGCCCTGCGCCAGCGCCAGACGTACACCAAAACGCCGCTCTGCCCCGAGGCCCCGAAGGTGTCGGCCGCTCTCGACGAGGTCCTTGATTGCATTATCCGCGACTTTATTCGGGCGTGGTACTCGAGCATCAGCAGCAACCCGGTATTTACGGATGAAGTGGACAAGGCCATCCGCGGCGCGCTGCTCCATGTTCGCGACCGGCTACGGGGTCTGGACCTTGCCGAAGTCCTGACGACGCGGCTCGTGCCCCTCATGACGGCGCACTTCCGGGACTTCTCTGCGGCAGAACGATCCGTCAGGGGGCGCAAGCTAATAGATCGGTTACCGAGACAGAGGAGCTCGACCTGGCGATCGCGTCGAAATACAACGAGGGCAAGCTACATCCGGCTGCGAGCCTGGCCTTCTCGGACACCAAGACGGTGCAGCAGGATTATTTGCGGCAGGCTATGTCCAAGATTTTGACCAAGGTCTTGCCAGAGCATCTGCTCGCCTCCAGGGCCGTGTCAATCCTGATCCGGGAGATCACCGCGTGCGCAGTCATGTTCCCCATCATGCAGATCCTGTCGGATCCCGATACCTGGAACCAGATCATGGAGAACTATGGCCGGACCATGCTTCAAGATCGCTCAACTGTCAGGAGACTTCGAGCTGCCCTGGATCAGCATGCCTCACCGGCACCAAAAACAAGCAAACCCGTAGCATTCCCCCGTCTCTCACCTGCAGACAGCGAAAGGAGGTTTGAGAAGTTCATCAGGGCCATTAGGAAGGTCAATAACCTCTCGGACGCGAGGCGCTTCCGCAGCGAGGTCGCCAGTCAGCTCAAGAGGGACTCACAGCAGGAGAACGTGGACCAAGTTTACCTGCGCCGGTTGGACATGGGAAAGCGGTTGTTGGACCAGAGGGTTCAACACCTGGCTGCTGGAGGTGCCCGACGAGCTCCTCCCACAAGAACAGAAGTCGCCACACCGAGCGAGTCCCGGCTCGAGAACGCCTCGCTTGCAGAGTTGTTCGTGACCCATCAGCCCTCTCCTACTTCATGGAGTACATGGACCGGCAGCGCCTTATGCCCATGGTGCAGTTCTGGCTCGTTGTGGATGGTTTCCGGAACCCACTCGAGGACGATGGGCCCGAAGGGGAGCAGCTGCCGCTGCAGCTACCACCATGGACGGAATCGGACAGGCTGGACCTTGCTCAGATCGATGCAGCCTACCTTAGGAAACCCGAGCTGAAGGTCCCTGATTCCTCCAAGCGCATCATCCAAGAGTTTCTCAAGGCTGGCAAGCGGGCGAGCCCGGAGCAGTACTACAGGGCACGGAGGGAAATCCTACGAGCCCAGAGTGCTGTTCTGGAAGAGATGCGGGCCAAGCATTTCCAGAACTTCAAGAAGTCTGACCTGTTCTTCAAGGCACTCGCCGCCGAGGAGGCTTCCAAGCGCACAACAATGTCGACTTCAGTCCCTAGATCCGGGTCGCCTCTTCCCCGGAGCAACTCGCACAATCCCTCCAGGCCCACACCTGTGGCGCGGCTTGCCCCAAGGCTGCACACAGGCCCAATTGCCCGTCGCACCGGGTCAGCATCAGACTTGAAAGGCATGAGCGCTAACGGCGGCAGTGGCTTCGACCCTCTCTTTGGATCCCGGCAGTCCATGGACGAACCTCACTCTCCCACTCCCTTATTCGATGAGGAGGATGTAGGCGAGGACGCGCTGGGTGATTCCATAGCCAGCCTGGACCAGGATGCGAATGCCACACCGCCAGTGCCTGACACCAAAGTCGTTCAGGCCATGGAAAAAGCGCTGAATAATATCCTTGAGGAGAGCCAGCCGCCGACGACCGAGGAGATTCGCGCCTCCCTCTTTGGCGATGACGACGTTTGGAAGCGCCATCTTCTCACCAGCGGACAGAGGTAGCTTGAAGAAAGGAAGCCCGCCCGCTGGTGCGTCCGGGTCAAGGAGGGGTTTTGCGGACTTGATGAGGCCCAGCGGGAGCTCACTTGATGTCCCCAAGGCTGACCTGGCCGGGTCAACCCGCGGATCCTTTGATATGACCCGCCCAGGCGATCTCGCTCGGCCGAACCGCGGGTCGCTGGACGTTGATCGACCGGCAAAGGCACCAGAGAAGCCTAGCCTGGCGTCCTTGGGGCTCGTGAGCGCGGCGTCACGTATTGGAGTGTTTGTCGACGACGATCTCTTTGGTGATGAGGGCAGGTTCCTCTCGACGAACCCTCCGACTCCGAAAATGAGAAGGACGGCGATGACGCCGATGCCGTGCACCAAGCGGCTCCTGGTGATCTCGGTCTTGCAGAAGCCATCACAGCTCTAACCAACGACATCGACAAGCTGATCGCTCAAGAAGCAGTGGTGGATCACTCCTAAAGAAGGCAGAGCTGACCAACAACACGGCTGAGCTGCGGATCCTCCGCAAATCCAAAGCAAGTCTGCAGCGAGAAATCCGCCGCAAGGAGCTGCAGCGCCAGCAGTACGTCATCCAAGAAAGCGATAACAGCCTCTACGGTCGCTCCACCATCAAGATCAAGTCCATCCAAGTCGGCGCCGCGACGAAGAAGGCAAGGAATTCGCCCTCTACGCCATCGAAGTATCGCGCAACGCCGGCGAGCGCATGCCCGCCGCCACCTGGGTAGTCACACGCCGCTACAGCGAGTTCCTCGAACTGCACCAGAAACTCCGCTCACGCTACCCCTCGGTCCGCAACCTCGACTTCCCCCGCCGCCGGGTCGTCATGAAGCTGCAGAACGAGTTCCTCCAGAAACGCCGCGTGGCCCTCGAGAAATACCTCAGCGAGCTCCTCCTCCTCCCAGACGTCTGCCGCAGCCGCGACCTGCGCGCCTTCCTCTCCCAAAGCGCTATCGCCTCGGCCCCGCAGGGCGAGGTCAGCCCAGAAGACAACAACAACACCAGAAACAAAAGGACATGATCACCCGCCTCTACGACTCGGTCGCCGACGGCATGGAGGATATCCTCGGCAGCATCCCCGTGCTGGACCAGCTGTCCCTGGCAGGACAGAACCTGATCGCTGCCGCGACGAACCAGCTCGGTGCTGTCCCGCTGCCCGATGATGCCGCGGCGGCGGCCGCGGCGGGGATGATGAGCGCTGCCGAGGCCGAGGCCGAGCTCGCTGCGTTCGAGGACAACAAGGAGATGGAGCCATTCGTCAAGCCCATCTGCGACATCTTCCTCGAGGTGTTTGAGCTCAACAGGGGCAACAACTGGCTGCGCGGCCGGGCGGTCGTGGTCGTGTTACATCAGTTACTAGGCGGCACCATCGAGCGCAAATTGAGGGAGAATGTCAAGGCGTTGGTGCAGGAGGATGCGCTGCTCAAGTATATTGGCTTGCTGAAAGAGGGCCTGTGGCCCGGCGGGCTGCCGAGGGACAAGCAGGACCCGAGGGTGCCACGGACCGCGCAGGAGAAGGCGAGGACCAGGACCGAGGCGAGCCTGATGCTGGCGACGCTGGTGCCCGATCTGGCGGGGAGTGTCGTGGGCAGGCTGAATGCGCAGGCGGCGAGCAGAAGGGTGTTTGCGACGTTCAATAATGCGAGGCTGAAGTAAGTCTTCTTTTCCCGTCCCTTTTTGTGTGGCAGGGATCTAACGTGCGTCATTGGATAGTGCGCACCTTGCCTTTACATTACTGGACGAGGTAATCAGTATTCTGTTTGACGAATAAGGTAATGGAGGAGGTGGTTAAAGGGCCGGACCACTGGAGACAGCATAGCAACGGCGTTCTTGGCTGGGATATGTGCGATGTGCGATGTGCGATGTGCGGAGAGTTGGAGGTGTCTGTTGTTGTTCTCCTGGGCATTGCATTGCTGGCGTTGGAGGTAGCGTTGAGCCTTGTGTCTCGTGTGAACTATGTCAAGAACTTTAATTCCAGGTGGAACGACGATGGTGCCTTGGCAACAGACATGAAGTGGTGCTAGTGAGCATCGCTCGCTTTTACAAGAATGGCCGATGAGTGTTGTGAGCTTGTTCCGCACATTGTTCGGTGCGGTCGTCCAGAGCTCCCTCGAATAAAAAAGGTACTGTGACTGTAGACTGGTTGAGCTTTTCCTGTACACAAGTCCTTCCTTCCTTTCTATATCTTTTCTTTATTTTTATTTTTTTCATTGTCACTTATTCTCATCTCCATTTTCTGTCCATTTCCTCTCTGCTTGTCTTCAACCTGTCAAATCCCTTCTTGGTGTCTTGAGACAGAGAGACACTTTCTTGGCGCCTACTGGATTGCCCCCTCATTGGCTCCGGCTTGTTGGCCCATGATGCTCTTGGCGCTGGTGGGTCTCCCATTGTTCAGCAATTCACCCCTGGTCAACCCTTCGGCGCCAATTTTCCCTCTTCCCACTTTGCCATCCATCGTTTCTGTGTTTCGCAAAACACATCAGCCCGCCCTCCTCGTTGCCCCTGTACCTTTGAATAAGTTGTTGGTAACACATCCATTTTCGACTCTTCCATTTCATATCCAAGGCGCCCTCGCCGACGGGTGGACCCAGCCGGCAGCCGCTGCAGCCTCGTCCAAGAATTCGCCTGTGCACTCGACCCCACTCGAGGACGGAGCCTTGCTGCGCAGGAAGGTCCCCACGTCTGCTGCTGTTGACATCCACCGGCTCCCATCACCCATCACCCATCACCCATCATCCGTTCCATCGCAACCTGGCCTGGGACGAGGAACCATCATCAGCCACGATGACTGAGGTGTCGTCAACCCGCCTCTACCTGGGCAACCTGCCCCGGCATGGTGAGTCGCCTGCGACACGGCTGTGCTTGCCCTTCTTTGACGCAGGCACATGCTGCACCGACCGACCGATGCCCCTTACGGATCAATGCTGACGCGCGCGCAGCTACCAAGGCCGATGTTGAGGCGCATTTCGCGACCCACGGCACCGGCGAGATTACTGAGATCAAGCTCATGAATGGCTTCGGTTTCATCGAGTACAAGGATGCCATGGATGCTCGGGATGTCGTCCCAGGTAAGCTTTCCCATCGCCATCAGCAGTCAGTCGCCTTCGTCAATCGCTAACCGACGCCTTCCTGCTGCAGCCTTCCGTACGTCGAGGCCCTCCCTTGGATTCCCCGACTGCCCCCGATTTCCTCTTACCTGGCTAACGATATGCTCAAGATGGTTCCGACTTTATGGGCGAGCGTCTCACAGTCCAGTTCGCTCGCGGCTCCCGCCACCGTGAACAAGCCGGCGGCGGCTACGGCCACGAACGCAACAGTGCGCCCCGGCCGCGCCGCACCCCGCATCGCATGCAGATTACTGGACTTCCCAATGATACCAGCTGGCAGGTCTGTTAAGCTCTTCCACTTCGTCTTCCACGGACACACGGACACCCCCCTCTGAGGCTTTGGACTGGCCATATCCATGGCCTGCATGGACTAACTTGTCCGCCTTCCTGGTTTGGTTCCCGGTCTGGACTTCATCCCTCTCCCTCAAAAGGTCATCTTGGGGCGGCCGGCTTCCTGGTCGGCATGCTTCTCCAGGGCTGATCTACGTTGTTCGGCCTGCACGTCGTCCCCATTTTCCGTCCTTTTCCTGGGCTCTCTTGACAGTGCCATGGGCTCGTGAAGAGTTTCTGAACCGCAACTCTGCCCGGCATGTCCCCAATCTGGCACCGCTTCGCTTCACCGGACACTGGGCTGGTTCTTCGCATGGGACGTCGCCAACCTCGACTCCGGCATCTCAACTTACATGGACTCTGGCTCTAGGACCTGAAAGATTTCGCCCGCCAATCTGGCCTTGATGTCGTCTACTCCGAGACCAGCCGCAACGGCAGCAACGAGGGGTACGCTGAAACCACAGCTCCATCAACACTGCACGCGCTGACTTCTCTCCTAGCTTCGTTGAGTTCGAGACTGCTGCCGACCTCAGAACCGCGGTGGAGAAGCTCGACGGCCGCGAGTTTAAGAACTCGCGCGTGACCTGCGTCGCCAATGCATGTCTTCCTAACCAACAGTGCCGTCTTGTTAGCTAACCTCTTGACAGACCCAGCCCGACATCCCCAGAGGCGACCGGGCTCGTTCGCGCTCGCCGCGTCGTCCCTATCCGCCTCCCATGGATGACTACGACCGGCGTGGCCCTCCGCGTGGCTATAGCCCCCGCAGGGATGGTTATCGGGATGGCTACCGTGAGCGCACCCCGCCCCTTCGTCGGGACTATTATGATGACAGGAGGGGAGGCTACCGTTCGCCTCCGCGCCGCGGCCCGCCCATGGATGATTACCCGCCCCCACGCGGCCGCTACGATGACCCCTACGCCCGCCCGCCTCCTCGGGACTATCCTCCCGACCCGTACATGAATGGCCACGGCGGCCGTCCCCCGTACGACCGGCGGCCCCCGCCCCCGGACTTCCCGCCACGCGATCCGTACCCGAGAGACCCCTATCCTCGCGAGTATGACCGTCGCTATTAGGATGCAGGACAGTCGAGGCCGCGTATTCCGTTCCCTCTGGATTGTTGAGGAATACAAGTTGTTGGGACGATGTGACGAATAGCTTTTCTGTTCTCTTTTTTTTTCCTCGGTCTGTCTATCTGCTTGTCTCCTTCTCCTTCGCTCTGGTAGTCTGTTTCCCAAAATGTTGGCAATGCTCCGGTCCCGGATAGTCTTCTTGTCAAAGGTTCTCCCTTCCTGAAACTGGTCTGTTGATTCCTACCATTGTTTGGGGTTTGTCGATCGGCGCCGGATTGAGGGGCTTCGAGCCTGGATAATTGATGTACGATGCTATGAACTGATCAGGGTAGTCTATGCGAGAGTAACGTAGTATTTCAATGATTGGCCTCATACTAAGGAGCGGTGCTCACGATAAACCTACCAATACCTAGTTGCCCCATGCTGGTAATCCTTCATTACCTTTCAACTCTTGAGGCCCGACTTATGCTTATTTCTATGAGGGTGAGGTGCTCTACTTGGGAGAGCTAAAGAAGGAAGCGATGACAGATGCAGTCAGAGGTTCACCATCGACAAACAATTACGGGTTGAGAGCTCAGAAGCAGGATGCATATGGAAGAGGCCCGATGGTTCCAGCGCAGCAAATATCACCCCAAGTCTCGAGAATAGAACCTACCCCTCCTCTTGTTCTCTCAGACTCGTCGACAACGACCTTCGTCTCTTCGTCCCCCTGGTACCCTCTAACTCCTCGTCAGACAGGCGCGGTCGATCCCTTGCGGCGCGAGAAGCGCTCCTCCTGCTTTCTTCCAACAGTCTGCCCAGCGCACTCCGGATCTCAGCAAGCCGCGTCGTCTTGCCCCAGTCGATGATGTTCCTGGCATACTTGCGAAACCCAACATGACCGTCTGCTTCCTGGAGCAAGAAACTCTTGGATCTTTTGCGTGCAGGTGCAGTAGCAGTAGCAGTAGGGATGAGAGTCGGGCGTGCACTGCTGCTGCGTCCAGGTCATGTACTTCCTTGTCTCCGTGCCGTGCATGGCGATGCTGGACGCTGCGATGCTGTTGTTTACTATCGGCGGCGTAGGGGTGTTGTTGGCGCCCGCGGGACGACGACGACGATGATGATGATGATGATGATGATGATAGCCTGATGCTCTTCGAGGTGAGCTGCTCGGCGATGATGACGCAGGGTGCTGAGCCGCCCGTGCACTTTTTGGTTGCTACCTACAGCGGGGTGTCGCACTCGAAGTGGATGAGGAGGAAAAGACAGATTAGCTTTTGAGCGTTGGCTACCAGCGTGTTTGTTCCCGTCGATGTGAGTTGGAGGAGACGGCGCTGGTCGGGAAAGGCGGCTTCGGCGTAGCCGAAGAGCATGTCGGGAACAGAGTACCGACTTTGAGGGGGCAGCCGGAGCCTGGGGAGGCGTGGCGGTGCATGAGCTCGCGCTCGGTGCGTTTTAGGTCTCCGGAGGGGGACAAGTCGGGGAAGAGTGTCTCGCAGAAGTAGTTTTCGACTGAGAGCAGAAAGATGCGGTTGAGCGGCAAGTGCCGGGTTCGGTAAAGGAGCTGCTCGACTTGACTTACTGGGCTTCCAGAAGACCGATTTGACTCAGGTGCATTGGGAGGCGCAACGGTCCCTGCCGAAGACACCCAAGTGGCGTTGTCCGGCCAGAGGAGATGGAGCTGGGTGGTGCTAGGCGGACGTGACACTCCGAACTCTTGAAAACATGTTGGGACCGTAGGATTTGTGCTTATCCTTGAAATAGTACTGACAGAGCGATCATAGCTAGCTGACCGGCGGCTCAAGCTTCAGTTCGCGCTGTAGCCGGGCTTGAGCCAGCTCACTACCCACTAGGTGTTGTCAAAATCTGCGAAATTGAGGCCATCAGTGCCAGGCCATGAGGAAACGGCGTACGCGTTGAGGTTCGCTGGTGCAAGACGGACTGTAGAGATTATCTGTCAGCCCAGTCTTCCCTAACAGCTGGTAACATAATATCTCGCTCATAGGACAACCACAGGGTACCTCGTCCCCCAGCTCCGGTGGTTGCGTCTACAGATCCATACAATCCACGCTTATATCGCTCATTACTCTGCTAAGAGGGAGGCCGCAGGAAGGCTAAAGTAGAAGGGAAGGGACATTTAAAAAGAATGAGGACAAAGGGAAGAAATGTGGATATGCGAGGAAGGGAAAGAACACAATGGACGAACCGAGTATCGAGCAACCAACCTGGAAACGGGGGTCGAAAACTTTGGCATCAGGGAATAAACCAGGAGACGTATTGCAGGGTGGGGTGCCCTTTGTTGCCAACCGAGAAGCTGGTTCAAGCCAGTGCAGTAAGTTGGAGATGGCTGGTAATGAGACCCGAACCGTCTCAAGCTAGATATTCAAGGAACCGACAACAACCAACTCCACCAACTCCCTCTCTTAGGAGGACGCAACCGCCATGGTTTCCTCCATCATCTGCCCTCTCTGTCTCTGACGCTAAGACAAGAGTTCCCAAGCTCTCAGTTTCCGGTTATTCGACCAGTCATACCAGTGGATGGGTGCCGCTCCACGCGAGAACGTCCGAGGCATGCGGGAATTATGCCTGCTGTGAATAATCTGGAGTGGTTGGGAGGATGGGAGAGACTGGAGGAACGCCTCACTCGACGACGTTGGACTCGCTGACTCGAAGACACTCGCCTGGCGGTGTGCGGAGACCATCTCTTCCTATTTTCTTCGGGCCTTTCCATTCTTATTGCGTCGACTTGAAGAAGCTCGACAGTCCTTACTCCCTCACCTTAAGCTCCACGCGATCAATGAACCGATCAAAGTGCAGTTACCCTGTTGAACGGCTCTTGGTGCATCAAGTGCGTGCTATCCGGGGAACGATTGGCTGCCGCCGTCGAGGGAACCTAGCGTCGTACAGGTGGATGGATGGTAGCCACTGACCAGCCAGTTGGTGGGCAGCTGATTCCAAAGCTCTGTGCATGGAACAGGAGGCGGCTGTCGGCTGTAGCGGTAACCGAACAGACTGCGTTGCTCTAAGGATAAATACCACCACCCATGTACTAAGGACGGCCGGCGCCAGATTCGTCCAACAATCTGCTTTTCACACCTTGCACTTCTTCCTGCTTCAGGCCCTCGGTGTCCTTTACGACGGAGTTCACATCTCGAAATCGATGAACCTTGGCCCGTTCGAGGTGAAGATTAATGTTGTACTTGCACAGGTCGCCATGGACGAGGACCTGATGCAGCTTATATAGGGCTTTCTGCAGCCAATGTGGGCAATCCGTCCCTGCACAGACTCCATCAAGAACCAACCCACGGAGCAGTCTCGAGCCCCTCAGACACGTATTCAATGAACCTTGGCGCCAAGTGACACCGATGAGCAGCCAGACAGTGGTATTGTTGCAAACGGGGTCGTTTGCCTCCTGCGTTTGCAGACCGCCTCGCCTGCGTTTGATCGCCCTGTCTGCGTTTGATGCCCGCAACGGCTATTAAGTAGCCATTGCGCCATCTTCCACCTCTTCAACACACCTCAATAGAACACACACTCGTAACAGGTATGCCTCTATCCCGGATCACATAGCGGGTCTCATGTGGAAACCGAGCAATATTGCCCCTCATACACCACCTCGAAGGACTCGGCGGTTGAGCGAGCGGCACAGACTCAAGGCTCAGTAAGTCGACGGCAGGTTACTCATCGAAAACCTATTTCCTCGGAAGGGAGTGCGGCTCGAAGGCGTACGTCTTGCACCATATCCAGTTGCAGTCCCTTGCTAACACCGAGAATCGTCCAGTTGCCGTTCCATTCTTTCAGCTTGCTGAGCTCTTTGATGACTGAAGGGCCGTAGGTCAGTTTTCTTCCGGGATGATGACACGTCAGTCACCGTGACATAACGTATATTATCAGCGAGCGACGCATATCAGTGAGTGACGCACTGGTAAGGGCTGCACAGACACTTAGCTGCACGACTAACAGCTCATTCCCGGATTAATCCCATTGTTAGTGCTACACCCAAATATCTGTGCAGCCCTTACCAGTGCATCCCTCGCTGATATGCGTCTCTCGCTGATAATATACGTTACACGACACGCTCTATGGTGTATGAGGCTCGTCGGATCCTGTAAAGGACGTCGTCGGGTCCTGGGTCAAGAGACAGGATGAGTGTCCATGGTTGAGAACCTGGAGATGACGAGGTTGTTAGAGGATACGGTAGAAGCTCCTTACCTTATCATGTCGGAAGGGAAAGGCGGATTCAGGAGAGAAAGAAAAAGCAGATGCTGTTGGGGATAAGCCGATCCCGGAGGACCGGAATGGTGGGTACAGAGTGGGGATCGTGCTGGGCTGAAGGTTGCCGCAAGTGTATTTCCAATCAGCGAATGCCCGAGGATTGGTGGGCATGCGGGTGTTTACTCAGTGAGCGAAAACGCGGATTACCAAACACGGCTTACACATATAGAAAGCAAGTGAAATACATAATCAATTGCGCCATACCGGTACCAGAGGAGGGGCGGCAGACATGTCTGGCTTTGTGCGACGTTCCGTGTTGAGAGGGGCTGGCATAAGAAGCCAGCCTCTTCCACGCCCTGCTCTCATCGGCACTCATCAAACTCGCAGCTTTCGAACTCACAGCGACAGCTTACCCGCTCGGAAGTCAAGTCTATACCATCCTCGCTCAACTCGCGGAGCTGTCCAGTTGCGGTCCATATCAACCACCACCCCAACCTCCGAAAACCACAAACAACAGCAACAACAGCAGCAGCAGCAACAACGACATGGCTGAACCCACGGGCCTCATCGCCAAATCCGGGATCGAGCTCCTCACCTTCGGTTCGTCCTTGCCCCGTCTCCCACTCTCCCGTTTCGAGCTACTCACCTCCATCCAGGCACCCCAACGGCGCGAAAATTTCTATCCTTCTCGAGGAGCTCAAAGAAGCCTACGGAAAGGACTACACCTTCCAATCCATCAACATCGGCAAGAACACGCAAAATCTCGCCTGGTGCACGACTACGGTTGCTGACTCAGCAGATCGGCGCATCGCTCGCCCGATGTTTTGCCGGGACGAGAACCCGTTCGCGTTCCCGGACCGGGGCCGCCTCCGTAACGACTCTAAACGGGCCGGCGACGGAGGCCGGAAGGCATCGCCCATTCTACTTCGTTCATACCCATCGGAGTCCTCTAGAATGCGTCCCGCGTATTCGCGATGGGGATATATCTTCGGCGCTAGGATCCCGTCCCCTATTGTTTTAGGGGGGGATGCGAACCAACTATATCCCAACGCCTCGAGGCTCGGTGCTGGGCTAGCTCGCTCGCTCGCTTATACCGTCGTCGTGGTCTCCCTCCTCATCTCCCTCCTCCCCTCCTTCCTTTCCCCTAAACCCCTAGAATCTCATTTATCTCTACTTTCTTATTATTCTTCCTACTCCTAACGTATCCCTAGCTTACTATAACGGTATAATAATAGCTGCGCTTCTCCTAGGGGACTAGGAAAGCGTTAATGGCTCCTCTAGGATACTTGGATAGTGCTATAGAGGAGGAGGGTAACGAGCAGCCCTTCGTTGCTCCGGGTATATAAGTAGAGCGCGATAGAATATAGACTACCTAGACCGAGTATATCTTCTTCCCCCCTTCCTAGGCTTACCCTAATATAAACGAAATCTCGACCTTACGCCTAGGATCATATACTAATAAGTTACT
Organism: Achaetomiella virescens; assembly: GCA_031001845.1. Lineage (NCBI taxonomy): Eukaryota > Fungi > Ascomycota > Sordariomycetes > Sordariales > Chaetomiaceae > Achaetomiella > Achaetomiella virescens. The sequence goes on from JARNGD010000003.1 coordinate 20,797, forward strand.
AATTTCATTATTTTCTAAAGTTTCTATAGACTTACTAGGAAAAAAGAGGGAGAAATTGACAGCTACGCTACTCCCTGGATATATATGGCCTACCATCGAGCCCGAAACTAGTGCTAACTGAGTGAAGCCGTTATAATGTCGACCCTTGCCGCTTCTAGGTGGACTTCGCTTAGGACCTATCGGCCCTAAGGGTTTAGGCGCTAGTCTAGGCTTTTCTATATAATATATAGAAAACTCCGTCAAGGAACGTATCGTATTAGGACTAGAGGAGCGCGCTATAGTCCGTATGCTCAACTCCGCTTATAGTATCATTGAGTTTAGCGGAGGCTCGTCGTAGCGGCCGATTTTAAGGTCCTCCGTAGCGAGCGGGCAGCGCTATAGAGAAAGGAGAAATACCTGGAGGCCGACCGGCTTTTTCTAAAGTAGGAGCAAGAAGGCGAACGACGCGAGGGACCTACCTATCTCATTGTCTAGGTATATAAGTCTAAATTAGACGTATTCCCTTTTTCCCTTTTAGATTTTTCAATCCTCTTACACTTTACTATATCCTAATATAGTAGCTTCCTCTATAGCTCTCCTCTTTCTCGCACTCTATCCGTTCCGCGCTTCTACTATTGGTATGCTCTGCTGACTAGTACTTCTCTAGTAGATTCTCGTCAAACTATCGCCAGCGCTTAACCTAGAGATAAATACGTTATACGTGAAGGTTGAGGCGATAGTAGTAGTATTATCCTTATCTTTCTCGCGCTATATTAGTAGGCTGAAGATATACCTGCTTCGCTATTTATAAGATTGTCGTTCTACGCCGTAGTCCTTCAAGGCGGTACCGGCGGGTTCTGGACGGGCAGCCTTATAAATACCCTATATTAGTAATATACCTTATCGGTCGTACGCGACCCTGATAATAGGACTAAGTCGAGGATTATTATTATACCCAACATTGGCCGGAATAAGATCAAGAAGACCTAGATGACCTATAAATAGGAAGCAAAAATCGTAAGTAATTCTATCTTTAGAAGATTCGAGGCCGAGGGCTAACGAGGTATATCCCCTATCCCCTATCAATAGCGTCGCCTACTCTTCTGCTCTCGTGCTATATCCCCTCCTCTATTTGACAAGGCCTCGTAATCGCCTAGGCGTTATAGATAGACGCTTTAGCAATCAGCTTTGAATCGGCCTACGACCTTCTCCATCGTCTAGACCTTAGCGAGACCGACCGCATTAATATTCCTTGGAAGGAGAAATTCCTAGACGAGCCGCTTTTCCTATTGATATACCTAGTATTTTACGAGCTATAGACGTAGTGCCTCCTTGTTATAGGCTGCTATAAGCCTATCCGCCCTTATACTCTTCGCGTCGGTGCTAGAGCCTATATAGATAGTATATTACTCCTAGGACACCGACCGCCGCTAGACGTCGGATAGTCAATTAACATACAATTGCAGAAAGCCTGTTAAGTGCCCTACGGAACTATATTATAAGTCACTTAGGAGCCGTTTTCGAAAACGACTACCAAATAGGCGTTGTGAGATCCAATCTCACTTCATTAGCGTTTAGGCCTAAAATAGTACGCTAAGATGAAACGCTTTTCAACGACCTTCGTAATATAACCCTTATATAGGACGAGGGCGCCCCTATCTCGGTCTCGAAAGAACAAATTGCGAAGTTCCAAGAACAAAAGGATATTGCTAGGCTCCACGCCGAGATTTAGGCTACAACCGACTAGAGTAAAAGAATAGGCTTTACAGCTAAATTAAAAGCACTATCGAGACTTGTATTAGGCTGCAGCTCGACGCAGATCGGCAGGCCTACTTCAAGGAGGTAGATCGGTTGCATCTCCAGGGTCTTTAGCTAGAGCCAACGCCTAGCGTAGGGGGTCTAGGTATAGCGGCTCCGGTAGCCGCCCTTCTATCGCCCCCGAGACTATAAGACGAGGGCGAGTCGTTAACGGTCGATATAAGCGTATCGGAGTAGTATATCGAAGCGTAGATGCTTTACCTATCGTCTATCGTACCTAGTGTTTCCCGGCGGGTTCTAGAGATAGCAGCAGCTCCTAAGTCGCAATAGGTATAGCGGGTTCCGGAGATAGCGGCAGCTTCTATATCGTAATGGAAATCCCGCTATTTTGTCTGCTCTAAAGGCTATATAAACCGCTCTTGCCTTATACGACACTTCTAGGATGTCTATCTTATCGACGGCATGTTTGACAAACCTCTTGCTTATTGCGAGTGTAAGCCCGCTAGGGCGGTAGAGGTTGTCTTCTATAGTCTAGCGTAGTAGTGCAATTACCTTAAGTATACCTATAGCCTGACCTATATACCAAGCGTTAATCCAAATGCCAACCCTCGGGACTGTCTATCAAACTTGCTATTGATCTATCTTCTATACGAGGCACCTATAGCGTCTACGAGTACTCTCTCGCCTATATGAACCGGACCGAGATTCCTCGGTATTGTAAGGGCCTTTCCGTCTCTATAGCGCCTGCACTCGTAAGGGCCAAGTTGACGTCAAACCTATAAGTATCTGGGAATGGCTGACGTACGCTTGGGCCGTCCACAAGTAGTCTCTTCCTTACGTAGAGCTGTACCTTCTCTATAGACATCTCTATACCCTAGGGGGCAGATTCCAGAGACATTTCATTACCTAGTATAGCTATAGGCTCGGAAAGCCTCTGAATACGCCGCGTGCTTGGCTCCAGCAATGCTGGTAGGAGAGATGCAAGAGATCTATAGATTTGAGGAGCTCCTCCGGCATGCTATAGAACACTACTCCTTAGGATAGGCGGTTACAAATGTTGCCGGAGGAAAGCGTAAGAGGGATGGCGATATAGACGGCGAGCATACTACTCTAGCCGCCAAGTATAAGAGGGATGGCGACATGAATGGCGAGTACACTACTCTAGCCGCCATGTACAAGGAGGGCGGCGATAGTAGCGAGTATACTACTCCAGCCGCCGTGTATAAGAAGGGCGGCGACGGCGAGATACTACTCTAGCCGCTATATACAAGGAGGGTGGCGACATGGATAGCGAGTATACTACTCTAGCCGCCGTATATAAGGAGGGGGGGGATAGCAGCAAGTATACTACTCTAGCCGCCGCGTACAAGGAGGGGGACGGCGGCGGCGAGTATAGCTCTAGCCGCTATATGCAAGCAGGCTACCAAGCATAACGTGCCGTATAGAAAAAAGCCCTTCCCCTTCGTGATATATGATTCTAGTAGCGATCTATATAAGGACGTGATCATCTACGCGTCGACTATCGACGAGCAGCAAACATACTATCTTATAGAGAATTATATAGGGCTAAGCACAATCCTAGATTCTGATTTTCTAGAGCACGTCGACCCTACCCTTCTCGCTCTATAGGTTGCAAGCTTCAATAGGTACTATAGCACTAGGCCTCTCTCTCTTCTAGCTAGCCCCTATCTATATATAGGCGAAGATTTAAATGTAATATAGTAGCTTTCGTTAAACAATGGTATTGATATAGGAATCAGACGTGAAAACTACCTAGCAAACGACTTCTACCTATATAATTATATCTTCCTCTTCCTCTTCCTCGACCACGACCGGAAGGGGATCCGACTACGCCGAAGGACCTCTGTCTTCCTCGAGCCCGTCTATAGAATCTAGGGCGTCTAGACTATCCTAGAACACTTCCTCTTCCTCGACCACGACTAGAAGGGGATCCGGCTACGCCGAAGGACCTCCGCCTTCCTCGACCCTATCTATAAAGACTAGGGCGGCTCGAATGTCCTAGAAAATAGCATTTCGCTTCCTCTATTCCCTTGCGGCAATCCGCTTCTATCTATCTCGCGTAATTGGGATAGCGGGTAGCGGGATAGCGGGCAGCGAGATAGCGGGCGGCCTAGCCCTCTTTAGAGCTAGTTCCTTGGACTCTTCTTGTCGAATTGTCGATAGATCGGGCTACGCGCGTAAGTATTTTCGGTTTCTTATACCCCAAATAGGTAGTATAGCTGGATAGGAATCCTCGCGGGCAGGAATAGATCCTATAGCTATGCGGCTAACTAGTATAGCTAGAGTGAAATTATTATAGGTAGGAACAGACCCTATAGCGGCGCGGCTAGATGCCTAATCCCGTCTCGCTTAGGGGGGAACCGGCTAGCCTCGTTGCGTTAGTGCGGACGCCAAGGTCTTATAGACGCCTTGAGCGCTACCTTCCTAGTTGGGGTTCGCTATAAAAATAGAGCGAGCAGCTTCGCGACTAAAACTAGTTACTACGTTCGGTACTATATCTCTTATAGGGCCGAGGGGTTTAGATTAAAGATTTTGTACGTCCTGGATAGCTGCCTGGTGCGATGTCTTAGGTGCTAACAAGCCTGTTAGTCGAATAGGTGCCGCCTCGGTATTCTACGCCGCCGCTATACGACCTGATGTAGCTTATAGAAATTAGGCAAAGATATTCGGGACGGGGGCTGCTCTACTATGGCCTGCGGCTTTTTTAGTTACGCTACGTATAATGACCTGTCGTCCTATAACGGATCGAGCTGCTTCGCGTCTTAGAATACCCGCAGCGTCTTATTGGGGTGCCTTTATAGTTATAGAAGTCGCCTTTTTGTGCCTCGCCTTTAAGGCTGATCCGAAGTAATGGGATCTTGGTCGGATCTTGTCCCTAGAGTACAACGGGCAACTAGGGCCCCGCCCCTACCCTGCTCTTCCTCTAGGCCTAAAGCATTTCCTTTACCAATAATGTCATCTATATACGTATCTTCCAGCCTATATTTGAGAACGGGAGTATGCTTTCTAAAGAACGCCGCGTCACTATATCGAGCAAGATAAATTCGGGGTAGGCTAACGACGCCTTGTAGCAGCTAGCGTAGGGAGGAACCCGTTCGCTTATAAATACTAAAATGTCCGTATAAAAGGCCTGCTGCCTCTCTAGTCCGGTATTTCCTGCTACGAGGAAGGGGGCTTAGGGCCGGGGTACGTAGGCTAGGATATAGCGGCTTGGATTTTGGACGTTCGAAACCCAACTTCGAAGGCCAGTTATAGGATATATACGATGCATTGCGTATTGACGTCGGCCTTGAAACTGTCTTATAGCTAGTCTTCACGTAGCGGGAGGGTATCCTAAAGCTATAGGAAGAGCCGTAAATAAGCTAAATAAAGCTACGTAAATACGAGAGATAGCGATGCCGGCCCCTTAATCTCTATCAACTCGCTATCGTCAGTCTCCACCTATAAACCTCTAGGGCCGTCTAACTACTAGAAAGGATTTCAAAGATAGTAGGACTCCTCTTCTTGCTACTCTTGTACAATAGAAGCTCGTCGACGACGTGTCGAATTAGGATCTTAGCTATAAAGCCAATATAATATATATTCTCCTGAAGTATTTCGAAACTCGGATAACTATGTCAAGGGAAAGGAAATTTCGCTATAGTATTTCTCTATCGCTAGGATCGCTTACGCTAGGAAATAGCGTGCCGTTGTCGAACAAGCGCTTGATCGTGTCCGCGTCTCCTAAATAGACCGTAGGCATTCGGAACTAAACTATACGAATGCTATCAATGTCGAGAGACTATATAAGAATCTTCTTTTCCGCGTATATCCTCTCCTTCTAAACTACGGAAATATAGTTTGAGGTAGTTGATAATCTGCTCGTCGATATATAAAGCGAGCCATTTATAGATGTTTCCTAGAGCAATTGCTCTATTATCGCTGGGATTTCGAATAAACTATTTATAGCTTTGACTATATGCAGGTTCTTAGGCCTTAGAAGCATCTTTATATTGCGCTCTTTAGGCCCCGTAAGAGAGCCTATATAGAGGGCGTATATAACTTTAATCGCGGCGGTAGCTCTCTACAATCTTCTGGTATAGCTCTCTATCCGATTGTTATAGCTTATAGGAGAATGCGGAGATGAGTTCGAGCAAGGATTAGCACTAGATTATTGTCAGCCTCCAACCAAATCGGGAGAGAGTACCTCGTAGCTTACGATCTATAGAGAATAGATGGACGACTAGCGAGGTCTCTTTATTGCCTTTGGCCGCCGCAATAAGATACTTGCTATAGAGATATAACAATCGGAACCTGGTAAGAAGAGGTAAGTCTATTCCCCTTTCCCTTAGGTTCTACGGAGCTGATCGGCGGAGAGCCCTAAATACGCTAGGATCTGTCCGAACTTTCCTTCTTCTATAGTATAGGGTATACGAACCTTAGTAATACCTGCCTTGGACAAGTTCTTGAAAACTCTCCCAAGCCTTTCCCGTACTTATAAAGCTGATCTATCTCTAGTGCCGGAACTCTAGAGAGTCGAGAGGAACTTGTATAGCGCCTAGAGACATCTTGATTGTTCTAGGTAAACCTAACGCCGAGATATATTCTATTACCGGAAAGGGCGATTTTAACGTCGAAATTGTCTGTTGTATACCTATATTAGCGGATAGCCGTGCCTTAGTGAGCTGCTGGAACGAGAACGCGAAAAGGGGGAACGGGAACGAGAAAAGGGGCTAACCCTAACCCTAAGCCGGTAATGAAAATAAACAAAATAGAGCACTGCTAGGGGGCGACTCGAGCGATAAATTCCGGGCTAAATTAACTTCTATAATAGCTATAAGTCTTGGTCTGGATCAAATAGTATATTCTAAGTCAAAGCTTTATAACGAGTCAAGATAAGGAGGAAAATAAATCGTCTAAGGGGAGGGGCGTACTATTGTAGCGTACTTTGCCTACGAGCACCTTTACAAGCACCTCTAGAATCGGAGAACCCACTACTAGTATATATATAGGACTCGTAGGCTCAAATTTTTATTAGGGGTAACGTTATAGCTTTCTTCACTTGTCTTATATATAGATTGTATACGAGCCCTGTAGGTTTGGCAGTCTGCCTACGGCTTCTTAGGCCAATATTAGACGAGGAGAGTTAGTAATTCAACTGGAGTTATATAGAGGGGAAACGCAGAGAAAATGTATATCTCCTATATCAATGTCCTATAGCTATGTACTAGGGCTAGCTAGCTTAGTAAACCGTGTCCCTCATCGTTCTACCATCGCTAGGCCGGCTGTCCAGGTTCCCTTGCCAGGATCGCCTAGAAGTTAGTACGAATCTTCTATAGCGCGGCAGCTAAGAGGCGTGAGCGGCGTTACTACGAGGTACAATGGCATACCTACTATCGTTGTAGGCCTCTATATACATCAAGCATTCAAAGAGATTGTCGAACTCTCTCTCAGGAGTAGTCCTTTATAGTAGGCTCGTTGCAGAAGAACGTAGGTGCTCTTGCCTCGGTCTTCAGAGTCTTGGCAGCGCGTTTCTTGTAGACTATATGCGAGAGCTCCTACATCGACCTGATCGTGGTCAAGAAACTGGCAATGACAATGAATCGGATGAGGCATAATAAAAGGGGCGCGGTTAGGCTTGGGGGTGGCAGACGTAGAGGGAATGGCGGCCCCCTATTGCGCTAGTGATATAGGTTGGACTAGATATAGCGCCTCCTCGCTATATGACTTGAGGATAGGTATTATCTAGGAGTTTCGACTCGAGAACGGGTTCTTGAACGTACGGCCTACGAGAATGTATACTACGTACGTTGCTATATCTCACGGTCGTACGTTATCGTTCTCGCGGTCGCACGTTATCATTCTCGTAGAAGCATAGCGCTTGCGACCGGTCGCGCTCCTACTCGTCAGCACCCCGGTCGGCATTAGCCGTATTGCCGCGCTACCCCTAGCAGCTAGCCTATAGGGGAAGTACTAGTCACACTACGCTAATCGGTAGCGACTGGCCGCACTATACGTGGTAGGGCGCTGGCTGTTCGCATACTAGCTTTGCTAAACGCATTCATACTAGTCGTATGCCGGCCATCTATATAGGCGGGCTGCCCTACGACTAGTACCGTAGCAGGGGCCCGGGTTGCTACAATACTGGTCGTATACTAGCTGCCCCCTACGACTGTTCGCTATAGCACTATGTTACTGGTCGTATACTATACGTCCCTTGCGACTGGTCGCTATAGTACTATCTTACTAGTTGTATACTAGACGTCCCCTACGACTGTTCGCCACAAGCTTACCACAATACTAGTCGTAGGCGGCAGACAACCGCGACTAGTCGTATAGCTTAAGCATTACTATCGACGGAGAATACCGAGACCTCCTATACGACTAGTATCGCTCTAGTAGGGCTATGCCTAATATAAGCCGCTTGCGGGGCTAGATAACGACGGAGAATGCCGGGACCTCCTATATGACTAGTCTCGCTCTAGCAGGGCTATACCCATAATATAAGCCGCCTGTAGGGCCTTTTGCACCTCGCATACCTAATACGCGCGAGTGCAACTAGTCGTGCTTCAGGCGATAATAACTTTTGCAGCGTATAACTAGCTAACAAAAACTATAGGTTTTATTTCTAGGTGCCTGGACAATAGAAGGTTGCCCGCCTATATTTGGTGTCGTTCGTCTACCTGCTATACTCGAGGATAGGCACGCCGCCTATAGCTACGCTTAATTTATACCGGACGAGACTTCCCCCGGTTCGACGTACAGAGATAGTACTTGTGATTAGAGATGTCGCTAGGATCGGAGTCTAGCGCGTTCGAATATACGTCCTATATTAGCAGCGCTTCTCTAGTCTCGGACGTATTCCCTATTTCCGTTCCTAGCCCCCTTCTCCTTCCCGCCCCCTATTCACGTTCCCGCCCCGCTACTGATTTCCCGTCGGTCCTCTAGTAGTAAGAAAGAAGAGGCCTGCCGAGGTGTAGTAATATAGTATTTGCGTTGTCATTAATCCGCCCCTAAGAACGGGAACGCGAAAACGAGATTTAGGAATGCCTTCGGACACTATAAAGGACTACTCCTAGAGAGAGAGTCTCTAACGACCTCTTTTAACGCTTAGTATAATTAAGGAGGACAAAAGAGTTCAATGATATACGTAGATACCTTAGAGGAGGTTCGTATATCGAGAGATCAAGTATATTATTCTCATTGAAGGCTCCGTTGACGCTATTGGAAGCGGACTATATAGGGGTTTATATATAGCGGTCAATAAGCGAATAAAGGTAGAAGATGACCTCAAATAAATCACGAGCTGAAGGCTGCCTCGAGGAGGTGAGCGGGAATGGTCCTTGGAATCAGATATCTAGGTTAGGTAGTAGCATATGATATTCATTATATACCGCTAGGCCCCTATTAGTTGGGAGACGAGGCTGAACAATTAAAGTCTAAGCACTCCTCTCCCGCCACTCTCGAAATGCTTCATTATTAAGTAAACTACAAATACGAGTCCTGTCCTGCGCCTTATCTGGCCTACAACGAACAGGAATTACCGCGTAAAGCCTTAGCCTCTACCGAAATCTTGCAAATGTCATCTCGCTTTATAAGAGCTACCCACCCCGAGAACGAGAACTCGAAAGCGAGGCCCTAGAACGTATTTCTAGCACCTAAACGTATTCTAGTCGCCCTCCGCTTACTATATTTATTGACGTACCTCCCTTCTATAGACCTTGAAGGGGAAGGGCATACGGCAGAGGTACCTAGACTATAGATCCTTCCCCGAGTTCAGGTTCGTAGAGGTGTAATAGTCACGTCTCAATAATTTCATCCTAGCTAGGACACCAAGTCGATACTATAAAATAGTTGTATTGCCTACTCTAAACAATTGTTTCGAGGCTTCGATGGTTGACGCCGACTATATGGATGTAGATAAGCCAACCAAAACGAGCGCTGTTAATTTCGATCCTATAGATATTGATAAGCCCACTAAATCTGCCGCTATCGCTTTTGACCTCGATCCTATAGACATTGATAAGCCTACTAAAGCCGTCGCTATCACTTTCGACCTCGATCCTATAGACATTGATGAAACCCCTAAAGCCGCCGCTATCGCTTACTACCTCGATCGTATAGACATTGATGAACCCACTAAAGCCGCCGCTATTGCTTTCGGCCCTGTCGACAATAATGGACCAACGGAGATGGGCACCTACTATAAGATCCGTTCCAGAATCGATTATAAACCTTTGTCTATCAACTACTAAGATACTAAAGGGTGCCTAGCTAGTAAGCAAAGTTAAGAACCCTACCGTTTACATATATTGTCTATAGGCTATATAAGGCCGGGGCATCCCCTAGATAGGGCGGAACACTATTAATAGCTAGAAAGGCGGAAGACGTTTTAGGTCAGCCGGAACTACGCTCTTAAGTTTTAAGCGACGAAGTTAAGTCCATCATCTAAAAAGCCGATCAAACAAAATTTCAGTGAAAGGCCTTGATAGGAAGCACAAGAGGGAAGCAATACGATTGGAATCCCTCTATAGCAGGCTCGTTAGATATAATGCAATTAAGTGCTTCGCCAATAGCTATAAGAAAATTTGGGAAGACTAGATATCATTACTCTGGAAGACGACATTACCTCCTAATATCGCTAGTTCGGATACCCGAGTCATCGCCGCATTTAGAGCTATAGACTATATTATCTCTGAAAAATAGAGTATATATATACTATGATAGCTAGCTTACCTTCGGCTAATAGCGCTATTTGATTCCCTTAAGCCCGTTGTAAGGGCTGAGAGAGAGAATGGAGAAGCCTACTAGGAGTAGGGTGATTACGATATTAGTACTGTTATTGATATATATAAGAACGCCTGGAGACCTTCGGATAGGCAAGGGTTGAGGGATGTAATACTAGAACACTAGCGGACTAGCAAGCGTGTGAAGTCGCTTGCAGGCCCATTACCCCTTTTCCTCCTTATCTACTTTGTTAAGATGAAGACGGTTATATACGTAGCCTCCTATATATCACGGAGCTTTTCTCTCCTATACTAATTATATTATAGCAGAGATACGAAACGGATAGTCAACCGAACTTTAGCGCTAGTTGGGACTATAATTCTCTAGAGGCATCCTACCTAGTTCGTCCGCTTCTATACTCATCTCGCCGAGGAAGTAGAATAGGCAGTTAGATCGAGCCGTTTAGCAAATATGCACGATATCTAGAATATCGCGCGTCAAAAAGACGATAGGTGGCTTAGAGAGTATTAAGAACTTGGGCACGTTTTTCGGTAGCTTGTGGTTAGGGGATTTATAGCGGCCTAGATTTGGATTTTGTAGCTGCTTGCATTTTGTATTGTCGCGCCTATAGCAGCTGGGTTTTATTAGGTTGGCTGGATTTTGTTAAGGCTAGATTTCGTCGAGGCTGGATTTTGTCGAGGCTGGATTTTGTCGAGGCTAGATTTTGTCGAGGCTGGATTTTGTCGAGGCTGGATTTTATCGAGGCTGGATTTCGTCGAGGCTGGATTTTGTCGAGGCTAGATTTCATCGAGACTAGATTTCGTTGAGGCTAGATTTCATCGCGGAGGTTGGATTTTGTCAAGGTTAGATTTCGTCGAGGCTGGATTTCGTCGAGGCTAGATTTCGTTGCGGAGGTTAGGTTTGGTCTAGGCTAGATTTCGTCGCGGCTAGGACTACGACTTTCAATTTTTAAATCTGCTTTCAGCTATAATTCAAGTTAATTAGTCCAAAAATTAATCCAAGGGAAAAGTCTTTCCATTTAGCTACATCGTCCTACAGCCCCTTACTGCCTGCTACTAAGCTATAGTACCGCGCCAAGTTACTGCTACCGAGCTACCCTGCTAAGCCAGAATCCTAAGCTACCGTACTCAGTCTTGCTTAGGTTAATAGTTTAGTAACTATAGTGAACAAGCTAGAGCTTTGGAGCGTCGCTAATATAGGAACCTAGAGGATAGCTAGGTTGGGGTTGTAATCCTAGGCTCGAAAGGCCTACTTATATTCGTTCTTCTTCTATATAAGGGTATAGCTAGTGATGGTATTTGTAGTGTTTTGGTCTAACTGTAGAAGTTCTAGAGATATAGCAGGGAAAGAGAGGCTGGCTACAAGAGGTGTAGGGCACTACGGCCCTATATATATGCACTAGACCTTAGACAAGAGAAAAATTCAGGATAGATATCCCGTCTAAAGCTAGAAAGCTATAGGGAAATCGATGCATTGTAAATTTAATTGCCCTAGGTACCTATACCGCTGGCGTTAGGCTTGGTGACGTTCTAACGTTACGCTCGTTCTCGTCTGCCTCTACCCCTCCCCTAAAACGCGTTAGAGCTCGCCCCTCCTATATCGCAACTTCTGCCTATAGCAGCTGTAGCGGCGCCTGCCCGGCCCTATATATAGGTCCTAGATGCTGAGCTTCTCCAACTCCTACGTAAGATCATCCCGCTTATCCCTATTGCGTCGCACTATAGGTATAGTAGCGAGAAGCGTACGTGCTTAGGTATAGATCGCTCTAGCTCGAAATAGCGGCCCTACGCGTACGTCGGCCGCCTAGTAATCTTAGCGTTCTGCTCGTCGATCTGCTACTAGAGGTCCTCGCTATACTAGTAGCGAGCGGCGTCGACGTACTAGTGCTAGTGCCGGGCCTAGGAGTCTATAGAGGGCGTCTCGTAGTAGCGGGATCGAGGTTTAGGCTCCTCGAAGCCTAGATATAGCGTTAGTGGACGGTAGCCGCGTTCTAGACCCGCCTAGGCCGCTAGATGAAGCCTCTAGGGACGGCGATGTATAGTGATAGTACACTTGTTTAAAGATAGCGTCGAAGTTGGGTACGAGTCTTATATTAGAATATATATTCCAAGCCCCCGATAGGCTCTCCTCTTTACTTTTGAGTGAGCAAGATCCCTTAAGAGTCCTTATTGTCGTTGGGGCTACGTTCGTATATCCTTATTGACGTCGCGGCTTTATGTTCCCGGATCGCGTTCGCGGCAGCCCCCAATAGCATATATATACTCTTCCTTACGCTATCCCTTCGTCTTTCTATTTGGCATAGCTAGATCAAAGGCATAGATTCTACTATCCTTCTTGCATTGTCGGTATATAAAACGAAAACAATACTCGCTATTAGAACCAGCGAAAAAATGGCCAATATCGAGCAATAGTACAAGTATCTCCAACTCAATAACGAGATTAAACCTCTCCTTTATCGATATAGCATCTAATACGACCTAAAGGCTAATAAGGCCAACCTACTTCAGTTGTTGCTAGCAAATGGGGTCCCCCTAGACCGAGTGCAATAGAGTATAACAATACTAGACCTCGTATAGTCCTAGTTCTTGGTCTCGCGCAGATTGCCCTAGATTATCCGCCAGAGACTTTACTAGAGCCCTCGCCGGATCCCTTACTAGAGCCCTCGCCGGATCCCTACCGGAGCCGTCACTAGAGCTATCGCTGGAGCTGGAGGACTCCCTAGACGATAGATCTGGAACGACAAGGTCAATTCAGCGTCTGCTCGATCTTCCAAACCACGAAGACTATATAGAGAGGCAAGGCAGGCTGGTATTCCTGATCTAGCCGCCCTTGAAGACGACCTCATTAAGCTCGAGCGACGGCTGGTGCTTAGATATCCTACGGTATCTATATACTTGCCCGCTATTACGAGGGGTCTTAGCTATATAGACGTTAGAAAAAAGTGGGTAGTCTCGTAGATTGGTTTACGGCGGTGGCGAAGAGTTAGAACATCCCCATTGGATCTGCCCTCGTCTTTTTTGACTCCTACCTTTCCTCGCCGAAGCTGGATTATATGGCCTATCTTCTTAATAAGGACAATTGCCGAGAAGGTTGGTATGAACATGCTAGCAACCTAGCTGCTAGAAAGCAAGCTGCTAAGCGCCTAGACAATCTATAGTCCCTCACCTTGGATGAGAACGAGGTAGCCCGGGCGGCTATAACTACGACTACGACTATGACTACGACCTCGTCCGATCCGGCTTCAGAAAAAGACTTCTTTATAGACATTATTAATCCCTTCGATAATATGCCGACTAAGGGGAAGGTTATCGGAGCCTATATAACGAAGAAGAATACGCTAGGAGTCCGACTACCTAGTCTATCAATGGAATATCCGGATCTAGGACGTAGCCTCTAGGTCGAGTGCAAAAGCGGAAAGGAGCTAGAGGCTTATAAGCAGTATTTAGCAATATTCCTAAAAAAGGGGAAGCTGTTTATAGCCGATGAGTTTCTACTAGCCAGCTATAATACCCTAGTAGACTTCGAGCTCGATAGTGTTTTTAGGATGAAGTGGGGAAAGACGTATTACACTTATAGGTACGGTCGTCCGAAGAACGGGGATCTTAAATATCCATTGATGTTCTCTAAGAGCGCCCTATCGAAGGCGTTTAGAGGGGCCCCTACAATAGAGATACTTAAGACGTATAGAAACAAAACCGGCCAATCTAGCTACGAGGGTATAGGCGAGGCTCGGTACGAGGCGATCACCTTAAGGGCGAAGCGGTCTGTCCTAGTTTAGTAGCTGCTATCATTCTTGACGCTATTTGGCGGCCCCTGCTCTAGCTAGGTATACTCACGGGTTAAGCCGGACGCCTCGGGTTTTTATAGTCAGGGGTCCTCGTTGGTTTAGTTATAGTAGTAGAAAGGGGGCCTTAGATTGTCTTTCTTAGTTGCTATTGTTTTCTATTTTAGCTTATTTTCCTATACTTTTTTCCTTTGTCCGTTCGCTCTTGTTCACTTACTCTCGTTTATTTTCGTTCCTTATTTCCATTAGCTTAAATATATAGTTCAACAGCAGATGTAATAGCTAGTGCCCGCATTCTGCCTAGACTCGTCCTCAGTAAATTGACTGGTTTCCCGAGCCTTATCTTGCATTTTAAGGCTTATACGCGATCATCCAACGTATATATTAAAGACAAGCTAGAAGCGCGATAGGGTAGTGGACGGGCATAGTCCCTTTTATAGCTAACTCCCAAGCGATATTTGAGAAGAACCATCTACCTTAGCGCATTTATATAGATCATGCCTATACTCTTTAGTCCTATTCCTACTACGACTTTATTAGCTACTAGCCTATATTGGGGTTGGATCTCATCTAGAGAGCGGAGTAGCGGAGGGCGAAGGGAGCCTATACCAACGAAGTCTATCTTGAATCCAAGAGCGAGGCAAGAATTTAATATTGACTATATTAGATTAACCATCCAGCTAAACCGCTAGGCCTATTAAGCATGCTCAACTTGGCTATACTTCAATAACCTTAGTTCAAAACCCGCGTCGTCTTTATATAGCAGCTTCTCCGCCTCTTTCCTATCCGCACTTATAAAGGTCGTCTCGCTGTATACTCCTAAGGAACCTAGACTAACGTCGCCGTCCGTAGCATTGCTATAGAGCTTTTCTATAAGCTATACGATGTCGTCTAGTTCCTTGCCGTCGTACTCCTATAATTTTCTTAGAAATTAGTGCGCTACGGTCTCGCACTTCTTTATTATGGACGTAAGTATTTTAGAGATTTCGGTCTCGGGCGGCTCGGCGTCGGGCGGCCTAGGCGAGCCTCTAGCTTCTTAAGTTTATCTATATCCATATCTATCATTGCTTCTACGCTAATCTCCCCGACGATGTGCCGCAGTTGGTAATGAATGTATAGAGAGCTGTAAAACGACGCTGTATATCAGCGTTATAGGTAATGCCGTCTGCAAATTCCTGCCTGGCCCGGATTTCTTCGCGTAGCTCTTTAACCTGCTTCATCTATAAGGGTATTTTAGAGAGCCAATTCGGTTGGCTGAAAGAGTAAGTATCGATGTATTCCATTATCTAGGGGGGAAAGGTATTTGAGAATGCTATATAACCGAATAGTAAATGCGGAAGGAGTATTGAGAGAGTGCTGGACTAACCATTTATAATACCTCGCGAAAATGTTGGGAACAAGCAGGTGCTTATACATCCTGCCAACATACGTATTTCCGCTATACTCGGCATGCCCTATAGCTATTGCGTCCTACTCCTCCCCTTACCCAACCTCCTTTCTTATCCGCTCAATATCCCTCACCAGAAAGGTCGCCTCCAACTAACCCTAATCCGCGAAGAGAATATAGGTTATGAACGTCATTATAGGGGGTGGTATAGCAGATCCCACGCTTAGTATAGTTGCGGACTATCAGCTTTTACAGAACCGGCATATTTTTAGGCGCGTCTCTATACCAGCTGGGGCCTGGAGAATCCGGGCCCTACTCCGCTGTTACGGCACTACCGACCTGTTAGTGCTCGGACAACTCCACTATTTAGACCTACACCGACCGACGCTATATTACAACCGCTTGCCTATTATACGCGTAAAGGCCTAACGCAGCATATAGAGCGCCTGATTATAATAGCCGGGGTAATGAGTTAGAACTTTGGCACTTGTCTATATAGGCGGTCTTTTTTTCTGTTACTGCCATTGCTTAATTTTCTTCCGCTTTTTCTACGCTAGAAATGTGGCCTTAGTCTATCCATGCAACCTAATATTTCAAACACCGCTCATATCCACGCTATATATACGATACATCCTTGAAGACTTGCTTCTTTATATGCCTCCCTATACTTGCGTTGGAGATGAGCAGATCTCAAAAGCCCTTATCCCTCGACCTCTTTATGCCGTGATATAGATCTCTGTCACAATACCTCATCCCCCGGATCGTCCTTAGTTCGTTTACGAGAAGCCCTGGCTATATTGGGATAGAGAGTGTCTCCGACGGGTACGACCGGTAAAACCCGGCCGCAGGTTGGGAGAGCAGGAGGACAGGGGATCGCGGGGATCGCGGGGATCGCAGGGATCTATAACTAAACGAAATTAGTATGTCGGATATACGCGAGAAGTAAACTATACTTTACAGGCTCTTCTCGTGAAACGCTTCTTGTCTAGGTCGGTGATAGTATATTGGGAGTAACTCTCGACGACTAGTGGCCAAACGACGCGCCTAACGGTATAAGTGGTATAAGCCAAGAATTATATATACTAGTGAAGAAAGAATATAGGAAGAGACGAAAACAAATCCGAGAAGTAGGAGTTTTATATATCCTACAGATGCTTTATATAGAAGCCGAAATCCCTCGATAGTATCACGATAGGTATCCGATGCTATCAAAAGGAGCTTCTCGAGCTATATATCTATAGCAGGAGACATCATTAGGAGGAGGAAGCGTAGACGTCTAAAGGAATCGAAGGTGGGTTGCGAGGGGGATTAAGTAGTCGCGTCGTATCTATATATAGACCTCTCACATGCGGTAGGGCTAGAGAAACAAGTAATCGCAGAATAAAAAAGTTCGCCGTAGAGAGAAGAGGTAGGGTTTAAATGGCGGCGTCATTACGGATATACATACAATATACAACATATATACGTATATACAAACAAACTAAAAAAGAAGAGAAAGAAAAGATTGATATGCCTAAGTCCGAAAGTCCGAAACATAAATCAAGATCCTTTGGATATCTCCCGCCTCTCCTACGGGCACTAGAGCTAGTCGGCCTCACTAATGTTGAAGATATAAGATAGCGATATTGCTCTACGCGCAAGTAAATAGAAGTATACAAAGATATATCCAAATATAGGGCAAAGTCCGAAACGAACATTATCGAACACTTCCAGCCTTATACCCGAGGTCTCTAAATTTGCTGCTGCCAAACCGAAGAGTATTCTACGCTATAAAATCGATTAAGCTAGTAGTAAGACTACGCCCGGCCTTCTATAGAGACGTTAGAGAGGCTATATCGATAGTCAGCGCGCTTAGTCCCTTTGATATTGCCTCTAAGAATGAGACCGTGCGGTATAGAAGCGCTTCCCAATCTATCTCAAGAGACAGATACAACCTTAAGTCGGTGCGACACCTCTCTATAAGCAATAGATTTCTCACTTGCCTGCTATAGGTCAGTATCACGCGAATAACCTAGAGCAGAATTCTTATATATAAGCGGTGTTAATAATATTGGGCATTATCATTAGCTCCTCGGAAATACGATAGAATGCTTTCAGGCTCCTAATTAGAGCACGAACGCCTCGTCTCACCCTCTCTCTAAATCCTCCGAATGCCAGCCGCCTAGATCAAGATTGTTGTTGTAGAAACGATAGATAAACGGCATATAGATTGCGGCCTTCGCGTTCTACCGTGTAGCTTGAACGCGTGCTGTTGCTAGATCTGAGGAGGGCGTGTCGAAGTTAAACGGAGCGTTGGGAGGCGGCGTAAAGAGCTTCTCGAGTTCCCTCGCTATTTTGTCGGGGAACATAACCCTATTAGGTTCGGCGACGTAGAACCTTATAGAGCTTAAATAGGCGGCTATAGCGTTTTCGGTCTTATAAACCTATACGGAGCTTAGAAAGGTCGTACTAGCGCGGTACTCGAGGCTATACTTGATTGCTAATGGATATAGTATATCGAGTAGGGTAAGAATTCCACGACATTATAGAACAAGGCGTATCTTACTACGTGCGTTAGCTAGAGATTTTTATAACGAGAGATGTATCCTATACCTCTCTATTCCTATATAGATCTAGAAAGCAACTCGGGACGAATTCTCCTCTAAGGTAATCGTTCTAAAGAGCGATTTACGCGGGGGTTCTCGTTTCAATAGCTCTACAGCTGTAGTAATAAAGCACTAGCTTCTATAGAGATCTCCGTACAGCCTATAGTAGAATGCAACGAGAATATATACGTAGATGCAATATAGACTCTTAGCAGTCCCATTCCAAGAGACGGGCAGCCTCGTTGCAGCGTGCGTATATCCTGACGCGCCGTTCCTATGCTACTATACTTGGGCTGTCTCGAGCATTTAAATACCACTCCCCTAAAGCCTATATAGCGAGAGCGATCGCCTTCTAAGTAGGTTGATTGCTATATAAGAGTGCTAGAATTTTGCTCAAGGTAAGCTCGTCGGGCCTAAGTAGGGGGTATAGCAGCGAGATGTACCTCAAAAGGCAGGGAGGCACGCTGCAATTTGGAGATTCCGGTAGACACGTTCCTAGGCCCGATTTTTTCTAGATCCGTAACGCTATTGGCCGCCCGACTATTGCCAGACAAAGTTCCTGCTAGGGATAGAGAGTGCAAACTACAATACGTCAGCCTAAGTAGAATAGGGTTATTGGAGACCAAATTTTTACTTATAGTTGCCGGGAGAAGCTATAGCCGTCTATCCCGGTAGATGTTTGACGGGGATGATATTAGATTATAGTATCGTCGGGTCTCGAGGCCTCCGCGCGTGGTTAGAACTCTATATAGCTTTCTAAAAGTAATTATTGCGTATTGCTTAGAGGTCTCCGAGGAAGCCTATAATAACCGACTTACGCGTCCTGATATATCCTTAGAGGCGACAGGAACCTGACGGTCGCCGGCGGCGGAGGTCCGGCATATAGCTACCAATGACGCAAGGTCGGTATAGTTTTCTAGACCACTTGTTACCGCGTTCCGAGGACTCTAGCGAGGTCGCGACCGTATAGGTACTTGATAGCCCGGACATTCTAATCCCTACGGACGTAGTTATTATACTAAGGCCAAGTTAAATCGCACCGTACCTAGGAGAGCAATATATTAGTTCCGTCCTAAAAAAAGGGGAAAAAAAGACTGCAAGAATAGGTCGTATACTTTTCGATCCCTATACTTCTAATATCCGCTTTATAGTTTCTGGCGCTTCTTCATTTCCAAAATGACTAGATAGGCGCCTGATTCCTGGCAGTATAGCGCGAGAGCGTAGCAGGAATTGCAAGAGGAGGATAGCGTCAAGATAAGGAGGACGAGGTTTTATAAGAAAGGGGAATGAGAGGAGCTAGCTCTTTAAGCTTTCCAAATCTTATATTGCCGCGGCCAACACTCTATAACTAATGGCCGCCGATCCCCGTCAGGCGATTAGGAAGCCCTTTCTATAAGGTCTTCGGGAAGTGCGAACAGGTTAACTGCATCCCGCATTTCGTCTTACTATAGTTGTAGACTATTAGTTTTATATAACCGGTATGTTTCTGGACGAGTCTTTATACTAGCTGGAACCAAGCACCTAGAGAGCCCGTTCGCGTTATATGGTTATAGAGAGCCTCGTCGACTCTAGCCATTTTCGAGTCTATGATATATTATTCGTCTCAATTATTGATATAGCGCGTTGATTAGCTCTATTCTTGGGCCGCTCAGAGTACGTTCTCTTCCACCTCAATCTGTTTCTTTCCCTCGCCCCCGCGCCTAGGCGAATCAACTATTGCCGTTGACTTCTCTAGATCCCTAGCACTAGTCCAGCCGCCCTTTTTATTATTAGCGCTTGGCGGCTCCAGTCGTCGTACCTGTCCTTGCCCCTACACCTGTTTTGCGTCTTAAGACGGCTACTTCCGTCGATGCTAAGCCGCAATCGCTATAATAAAAAATAGTCAATACCGGCTCAACTTTGAGATGAAAGATTACTTACTTGGTAGGGCCTAGCCTATAAAACCCGCCGTCCATTGGAGACAGTTTACGCTTCGGCTTAGAGAAGAACTCTGGCCTGCTTAGCGGGGCGATATTTGACTGAAGAAGTTTGCAATCAGGGTTATATAGGCACCGGCACTATATAGGAGACTCGTTTATATAGATCGGTTGGCCGGCAGTATGCTAGTCGAGTTATAGAGATATGGCATACGCTGCTATACGTGTAAGGAAGGTGTAATTATTCTAGCAAAAGACGGCTTTTTTCTTTGGAAAATCATTTGTATTATAGCCGCCTCCGACTCTATACCACCGCCTCGCCGGACTTCACCTCGATCCGCAAGACTGCACTCTACGGCTATAGCTGGGAAATGAACATATTGTTATAGTACTTGTATAGCTACTAGTATCGGGCAGCTCAGGGAGTTGTTGATGCTATAGATAGCCCAATGAATCCTAGCTGATCTGCCGCGGTCTTGCTAAAAGCCTCGGCATTAAACTTGTCTATTGAATAAGGTTCAAGATTCGCAATATTAGACCCGGCGCGGCATCTAGCTGCCCGATTAGGCCCGTTAGAGATGGACCCCCTTAGTCTTACCCGCTAAGCCTTCGCGTCTACGGCGCTTGATAGGGCACTCGACGCCGGGGTAGTACAACTTGAAGTGCCGAATGCAGGCGTCTTCTCTACTAAATGTCTTGCCGTTGTATGGTCGTACTAGGCCTTCTGCTTTTTCGAGTCGTGGATAGTAGCCTCGTGGCACGCAAGGTCGTAGGGTCTCGAAAAGACTATATTATAGGGCTTGCCCGTACTTGGATTGGACTGATAACACCTATACGAATCAGCCTATATATTTAGCAGGCTGAACTTCACGTCCGTAGTATCCGGCCGCTGTAATGTACCGCTATACACGAATTCCCTGATACCTATATTCGCCGACCCGATCCGTCGTAGCTGTAGACGCGTTGCTCACCAAAGGAATGGCGCTCTATAGCTGCGAGTAAGATAGGTATACCGGCAACTATATAGCCGTTGGCAGTTGGGAGCCTAGAAAACCTAGGTTATTAAAAGAATCCGCGTCTATAGATGGCGTCCGCTCTAAAAAAGAAAACTATCGCTAGTCGATGCTCTCGTCGTGCTGCAACCCAGTAGGCAGCCTACGGCTATAATATATTAACCTAAGTTCATCAGAATCGTTACGGACCTAGGACCTTACCTAAGATTACTGGACGGGACCGCGAAGTGATTAGATGAATCTCTATATTCGGGAGTTGCTAGGTCCTATATAGATGCAGCCCGCGCCTAGGAGTCATCCTATTTAGTACCTCTCAAGAGCTGCGAGTCTTCTAAGGCGGGATTCTGTCTGCTGCAGCCGGATTATATAGTCTCGGATTCAGAGCAAACAAAGAGGCAGCGGGGATTCTGCCGCATTTCAGCTTGCTTTTCTGGCAATTTATATATACGCTAGGATTATGTGGTTTCGCGCCTTCGGCCATTCTTTTCTTATACTTGCGGAGATCGCTGGGGCTCGAGAACTACTGGCCATTGCATCTATGTTCCTAGTACTGCCGATTCGGCCGAACCTGGAGGAATATCGTAATACGTATTCGCCTAGGCGAAATGCAGAAGAGGTTGGGATCGGGTTAATGCAATTGATAGGCGGCAGCTGCCTAACGAAGGGAGTAGAGCGGCAGGAGAAGAGTGAAGTAGGGTAGGCGGATGTAGCCGAATAAGGACAGGAATAGTCAAAGGCGGTATAAGGTGAGAGAAGGAAGTAAAGAGGAAAAGAGGAGGTGCTAGTTAGGTTAGGTACGCCGACTATTTATGCCAAACGTAGGGATTTTGCCGCAGGAACTATTGGACGCTATTGGTTGAAGTACGAAAGGGGGAAACAGGGGCTAGGTTGGTAGCAGCAAGAGGGAACGGTCTAAGCAACGTTCTCTTACTATAGATTCTCGGAACGAAGGAAAACACCTCGGCGTTATCTCTTCGCTAGACTTCAACCCGATCTATAATCCCGGACTCCTCCCTACTTATGATCGCAACTAATAGGCAACGCACTTTTATATCTACACTTCCTATACGATAGTAGGTAGAATAGAAGAAATGGTACTATTATGAGTTGCCTAGCTCCAGGAGTCCTATCCGTCGTGCTCCGCCTACTAGCTCTCCGCTCCCTGCCTATACATTTATATTCTCGAGCCTACTCCGCCGTATAGCCCTATATCTGTCTAGCCCACCGACGCTCGCTACATTTCTGGGGCAGCGAGCTGTCGGACGAGCTCTCAAGTATAAGGCACGTAGTCGAGCTAGGGCCCGGACAATGGAAGTCGAAGTCGTCCTAACTACTAGGGTATAAATCGGTCTACATTGTCTTAGTACTTCGTACGTACTAATCCTACGTCACTCGCTCCGAAGTTGCTATTGCTATATCCGGTCTCCGGTCTAGAACGTATGCTCTATTCCGATTTCGTTCCTAAAAGCAAATATGCTATACTACCTCCACTAGTTGGCAAGAAAAGTAGATGACCTATAGAGTTAGCACTAGTTTTACTAGTATTTTAGCAGGCACTTACCGGAAGATACTCTTTATAAGACAACAGCTAGGCCGCCTAGCTGCTTACTATAGGCAAAGCAGATGCGACGAGGATGAGATACCACTTCTACTATATTTGCCGCCAAGCTATATTCTACTAGTTTTGTAGGAACAATTGTACTTGGAACTACGCTAAAACTACTACGTTTCAGTTTCCTATTTTTGGCTAGAGACTCGCCCCGGACTATATACAAACTAAAGTGACTATCGTACACGTTATAACCTTGCGGTAGGTATCGGTAGGGAGAAAGACGGCCCTAGTAAGCCCGCTAGGAAGATGACGGCTGCGGCAACGTATAGCTATAGCGCCTATACCCGCTATTATAGTAAAAGACGGATCCATTAGGCTTGCTAGAACCGTTAGCGATAAAGAGCCCGACACGCCGTATTCACTGACTTACCCCCGAAAGACTTCGGTAGACTTGAACAGCGCTAGCAACATTCCCTAAGAGATTCCCGTACCGCTGTATCCAAATTGCGTCTACTCCCTCGGTCAGGCCGCTATTCTTTGTATATACGAGACTGGCCGTGAAAAGGGCGATAGAGATCATAACGGCAACTGAATTGTAGAGGACCTAGATGAAGTCAAAAGCCTCGGCCAAGCGATAGACGACTAGAGATGCGGAGATGCCCGTTTAGGACCTTTCGCGGTTGGATCGGCGTCTCGAAAGAAATATAACAACGAAGCTAGCGATACTTAGGCATATGGTAGAAGAAAAGGCGGCGACTTGCAGCCACCCGGCAAGGTCGAGAGATTCCTGCATCGGGATGGAAAGAGGCGACAAGGCAACTAATCTGGCTGTAGGGAGGTGCGGCGGTCGCTAGGGCTATGTGAGGAGATCTTGCAGAAATCCAGTTCGCGCCCTGTATGCAAGGCGTCCAGATATATATACCCGAATTGGATGATGAACTGCTTGGCTGATCATTGAACTGCATTTGGCAGGGGCCATAGCTCTGACACGAGCAGCGCGGGATGACTCTGCTCGGCGTCTCAAGACAGAACAAGGTGGCGCCCCGGGCAAGGGAGCATTCGAATCCGTGGATCGGCACAAAAGACTTGCGGGTACCGGTGGGGAGAGTGAGCATATCGACAGGAGTGGGTTTGATTCACGGATCCCGGGGAATAGGGATAGTCGAAGTTCCGATGACCCTGGTCAGCTGAGATAGGTTGCTGGGGATGTAGCCCCCCCCTTGAATGTCTGTGATGTGATTCCTGCCAGGGCTGCATATGTCTAAGCCGCGTCTCCCAAAACAGAACGCTAAACCCTATTAAATATGGTTGGACCCAACACTATTCAATCGAGTTTAGCCCGGATTGAGACCGCTTTTAGAAGAACTCAGAATCCCTGGAGGATCTCTTGAGAATCTCCTCTGACATCCCACGATGCCGGCCGCACGCATCGATGAATTTTCCGGCGACGACCATGCCTACGTCGGGTACCTCTACATGGCCGCCACTGGGCTCCCACTGCCTCAGTGCATTCACCGGCTCGAGGAGGAAGTAAAGATACGCCGGAGCCAGTCTTCGCAGCCTCCGGGTCTTCGTTTCGAGTTCTGGCTCCCATCCAAGCAGACCTTACCATCGGACCGTCCCTCGGTGAACGGATGGAGGAAATCAACAGAATCATTCTTCAAGGGCCTGCCCAAGACAGAGGATGAGTGGCGCAAGAAGAGGGAGAGTCTTTGCTTGTCCACTGCAGACGACATTCTTCGCGCGGTTGACTACTTGACGGCAATCCGACTGGACAACGACGGTTGCGCAAGAACGCACGGTACAGAGCCAACTCTACAGCTTGCTTTGACAGCCTTTGGACGGAATGTTGGTGTCAATCTAGCATCAGAAAACATTCGTCAGAAGACCTGCCGTTTCCTTTCTCTTATATTCCTAGCGGCATGCTGCGTGGCGAAGTTCGATAACCATCCAGTAGATTTGGTTAACGATGCTCAGCGAGATTTCCTCAAAGCAAGTCGTGGGAGGTGCGATGAAGGGCCCAACGGCCTCGCCAAAGACCGTGCGGCGGTGCGATGGCTCATCGGAGAGATGCAGCGTCAATTCCGGCGCGGACTCCGCCATCGTGCGTTTGAGCTGTTTCTTCTTGGTAAGTGGATCGCTCTCCGTCTTGATCAGAAACTCACATCATTACAGAGGGCAGAAGCATCCACTTTTATAAGGACGACTGCCCAAAGGACCCCGACGCAAACGCCGAGTTCACAGAATTGATCCCTTGCTGCGACCCTCCGGCCGAGATACAAGCTTCTTTGCCATTTTTTTATCCCTTTCTTCGTCAAGGTCCACTTTGGAGATCGGTGGAGGTAAGTTAACTCGAGCGCTGCAGCGCTCCCAGCTAATAGTCTCACCAGCTACTCGACAATCTGCGAAGCGTTAGAAGTAAACCTCCTCAACAAAGAGGATGATTTCCGGCGTTTCCAACAGACGTACGCTTCGAGGAAGCTCGTTGTCTGTCGCCTCGAAGCGAGTTGCACCCAACCCAAATCAGCCAAGAAAACTTCGAAAACATGCGCCCAAGAGGGCAGGTACTGGCGGGATAAAGAACGCAGCGAAGCGCGACGGCCAAGGCGCCCAAGGTTAGGAGCTTTATCATGTCGTATGATCTCTTGAGCTAACGACTGCGGACATCCTCTCAGGTCCTTCAACTTCTAACGCTGAAGCAGCGTCGCCTCCAAGATCAACCAAACGACAAAAGACAGGGCAACACGCAGCGGGCGAAGTTTGTCGCAGCAACCTGGGCGAGGTTCTGGCAGTGTCACCTCTCGACTTGCTTGCTGATGTGGCCGGACGAGATCACGCTGAGCGGGGTTCTGCCCAGGCCTCGCCAAACGAATCCGATGCCGAGCCTCTCCCGGGGCGGATTTCACCACGTGCTTTCGAAGATGATGCGGCACTACTTCGCTGGAGTGCTGTACCCGGCAATCTCACGCTCCCGGACGGTCCCACGCTGACGGTTGGGGTGGAGGGAATTGGGAGTGGCAGGCGCCTACAGGGACTTCTGGCGGATCCTGTGAACCTGCCTGCCTTGGAACTCTCACATTTGGCCACGGCCGACAATCACCGAGCCAATACCGGCGGGCCTTCAGGCCAATCGAGTGATCCAAGCGTCACGGTGCCATCGACTCAGCAGGGAGTCTCAACTATACGTCTTGTGGAATCAGCCTCAATCTCTGTGCAAACGACCGCTGAGGAAAGGGAACAGTGGGTCTCGGCTCCCCAGGCACAGCTACGTTGGTTGCAACTTTGCCTCAACAAAGCGAACGATGGAGACCCGCACCCTCACAACACGTCAGTTGATGAGAGTGTCCTCATGGCGATCATGGCCGATGTGGGCAAAGTAGAGGGCATTGTCGGGCACTTTCTACGCACTGGTCTCAACACAAGTTGGGTGAGGAAGAAAGAGAGAGGAAGTTGGTTGACCGAAGCCGTCCGCCTGCACATGGCTCCTGTAACAGGCGAGGATTTCAGGCTCGAAATCTGGATTGGGTTTTGCGCTGGTCGAACGATATCACAACTGATATCAGCTGGTGACGACCTCCGGGATGTTCTCGGTGATTACCTTTATGCAGCGACGGAATCTAGCAAGACCAAACCTTCGGTGCGACTGACATGGAATGATGATATGGATTGTAAGGTGGAATTGATGTTGGGTTTTGCACAGGGCTGCTGGATACACAAAACGGTATTTCCTTAGGCATTCTTCGTCACCAATTTAACTGTTGCCTGCATCACCAACACCTTATTTCCCGGAGGAACAAGCACCTCCTCTTGGTCCGTATCTGTCTTCTGGGGCCTGCCGCTTTGAGCAGCGACGAGCACACTCCCTGTTCCGGCCTTCCATGATAACAACCTTTCATGCTCAACTGCGGGAAAAATATGGTACTCGATGGATTCGTAATCTCCGTCGATGGTCTGATCGCCCTGTCCATTTTGGTTAGTGAACGACTGGTACTCACAGCATTGGGGGCTCACGTCGGGCATTGGCAAGAGATAGGCGTCGCTTGGTATGCGCCAGAGTTCAGTGGTCAAATGGTTGAAGAAGAAAGCGTTGGTGAGGGTTCAAGGGAACCGCAAGCTGTGTTTGAAGAAAACTGGTATCCAACGCTTAGGTGCTTGCAGACTCATCGATGGGTCAAATATCGAAAGTTGGGCCTCAGCGAGATTGGTATGGTGGGTGCTGCGGACGCGATGGACGAAAACTCGGAGTGGCAGCACGAGGGAGGTTCGCGTCGGGCGATGATGTGGAAGCCCAACGGGCAAGCGGGGCTTTGATGCGGGGTCGAGTATGCTGCTGATTTCTTGATCAGCAGACACCCCTCCGAGATTTGAAGCCAGGAAGATATGTGGACCGGGTGCTTACAGATCTCTTTCTGATTGGTTTGGATAATGCGACGAGGCTTCCACCGAGGGCGCTTGCCTATTTCTGGCTAGTGCCCCGAACGTGATAGCTGCTGGGCCGCCGACTTCGTCCGCTATTCGGGTGGTGTGTTAGCAGACCTGCAACTTCACTTATGAGCATAGAGCGTACACCACACGCGACACGGGTCGAGCATCGTGCGAGCCCGGAAGCAGATGTTCAAGTGGAAGTGACGGCAGCGCACTCCAGCAGCCGCTTCGGGCGCCGGGACCCAGGCGCCAGGTGCCACGCGATGGTCAAGCTTAACTTATTGATGAAACTTAGCTACCGTTGAGTGCGAGCTCGGGATTTGTGACACAGCGTATGACAGTCTTGGGGGAAAGCTGCGTTATAAATGCATAGACAATGGGGTGATACAGTGGAAGGCGAATTGGTGTCGCTGAATTTTTAGTTAACTTTTTAAAGGGACCGCGGGGTAGACATGTGGCTTAGGTGTGGCTTGTGGAATGCAGCTGTAGCGAAGAGGTACTAAAGGAGAATACCTAACGAAGCCAGAACTAGCTGCTGACTCCACCTTCTAGTCCCTGTCTCAATCTAAGGCACATTGCGCCGTCCTCTCCATTGTCCCGTCCACTTTCCTCTTCATTCATCCCCGCCAGAGTCGGCGCTTTCGTGCCAGCTACGATCATGGCGCCGCAACTGGATGCTGCAGAGCGCATTCTGATTGAGACTTTGCTAAAACAAGGATTCGGGACGCAGCTAATAGCTTCGACAGCCTCATGTATAGTGCGCACCGTCCAGAGAATCCGGCTAGAGAGACAACAGTCCGAAATGCCTACCCGAAGAACAGCCTGCGTCGGCCGCCGCAGCTGCATGACACCACCCGTGCGAGAAACTCTCTGCAATGTGCTGATCGAACAGCCGTACATGTATCGACGCGAGATGGCAAATCTCCGCCCTCGTAGGTTCGGGAGGAGGATATCCGAACGATGTCGCAGCTTTGCCTGTGACGTGATGTTATGTATGTAGCTAGGTTAGGGTCGCACTCCCCCACATGGCCAGTGCCCGCAGCCAGGGCTGGTGTACGGATCCGTACCATCGTATTTGCAGGGGCTAGGCGAGCCGATCTTGAGCATCTAGTCAGTGGCTTAGCGTCGCCTTCGCGGTTGCCTACCCGTTTCTGAGGGCGGTCGCCCTTTCACAGCGATGAAACGCTCTTGCAGGGTAACGAAGTTTGAGCAGTCTTACAATCCAAGTTGACAACTAGAAAGTGAACGAGAAAAGGTTTTAGGGGCGCGGGCACCTCATATACTGTGCAGAACTGATGCTAGGATAGGTTGGTGTATTCCTAGGCAAAGCAGTTAGTAACGTGGCGACGGGAGCTGCATTCCAACTGCGGGGTAGGGTCGGAGTCCACCCGATTCGGACGACTGTCGCAAATCCAGCAATATAAGGATGCCCTATCACTAGATGGGCTGTGATATAAATCACACAGGATCAAGTCATTGCTTGAGCACCAGCTAAAGCAGAGCTTTAGTGTTTAGGTATAGGAATAAAATGGCATTGGGCTGATGGAGCCTGGACGGTGCGGCGCGCCCCGCGCCGCGTTAGCGCCCAAGCGGGAACTCGGGACAGTTGAGTGGGGTAAAGAGCGGGGCAGAGGAGATCTGTGTTGCTGGACTTCAATCAGCCGAACAAGCAAAGCCGCGCCCGCAGCTTCAGCTTCTCTGCGCGATATTTGCACAGAACACAGCTATCAATCCTACATTGTTGCTACCATTGCGATAGCATCTCCTGTTGGTCGATAGGCGTTCTCGCTCAAGCTATGCCTCCGAAAAAGAGTCCTAAACTGTTTGAAAGGTTGCTTGCGAAGTTCTCCAAGGATCGTCATGCAGCCTCATCGACTCCACCCGCCGCGCAGTTTACGGGTACGTTACGACTCGGAGCTGTATACCTCTCAAAACTAACATTCTCCAGGAAAGGTGCAGTCTTCCCAGCAGGTAGAGGTAGAACACCTACCAGACGCGTCTTCCATCGTCGCGACAGACTCATGCACTCCTCCGTTCATGTCTGCCGCCGACGCTCAGGCGGCCCGACCGACCGTAGACGTAGGAGCGGCAATCCGTCACCAGCCAGCTGCAGCGTCACGAGCGTTGCCTCTACCGCCGCCGGCTGAACTCCTACCCAAGCCGACGGTGACCAAATCCATAGAGAAACAGACCCCTACCATTTCCGTCTCCGAGAATCTGTAGAACGCTGCGTACGATAGCCTTGCAACGGACCATGCAGACCTTGTGAGATTGTATGTAGAGACTTTGGAGAAAGTTCTCGGATACGAGACCCTGAACAATCCAGTACCGACCTTTTGGCCAAGCTGAAAGATCCCGCCAACCGACAAAAGCACATGAGGGAGTTGGTTCAAAAGGGGCAGGAGAAAATATCTAGAGCCTCCAGGATAACGACCGGGGTTAGCGAGGTCGCCGATTTCATCTTGTCGGCTAAGAAGATGGTCGACGTAGTACTCCAGAGTATGCCGCAAGCTACGCCGGCTACGCTTCTATAGGCAGGAGTTTGCCTTGGGCTGGAAGTAAGCAATCGTCCTTCCGCGGTCCTTTGCCTAGCCCAGCTAATACGCGTAGATTCTCCGGAATCCAGCATAAGCGACAAGATCCAACCTTGCTAGCATCGTCCACGTCATCTCAAGAATGGATTGGTATTGCGCCTTAACCGAACACCTCTTAAAGCAGAACAACATTACTGCTAGCAACGACTTCCAAGCAGTCTTGCGCCAGCTGGAGGAGAGGATTGTCAAGCTATACAAAGCTCTTCTCTTATACCAGATGAAGAGCGTTTGTTCCTACTATCGCAACCAAAGTGTCGTCTTCCTTCGCGGTATGCTGAGTTTAGACGACTGGGACGGCGATCTGAAGCTCGTGATTGACGCGGAGGCCGCCATTCAGAACGACGCTGCTCAATATTTTCAAGAACAGACGAAGTCTTCTTTAGGGGAGCTCGTCAAGTATGCTCAGGGAATGGAGAAGCGACTTGGCGACATCCATCAGGACATTCGGGATTTTGTTTCGTTGCAGAAAGACGCCTGTAGGGATGATATCGAGTCAGCGTGCCGCAGAGATCTACGCGTCGTTGATCTGCAGCACGATATGTAGCGGATTGAGCAGAGTAAGGATATTTTGCTTGATAATGCGTACCAGTGGATCCTTCGCACCCGGAGTATATAGGGTTCACAAACTAGGACGATAGCGGATCAGGTTATCTACCGCGGCAATTGCTCTGGATAAAGGGATACGCCGGCACGGGAAAGACGATGCTCATGATCGGTCTCATCCACCAACTATCCCATCAACCCGTCGTCCTGGCGCCAGCACTCTCCTTTTTCTTCTATCAAGGCATAGATACCGCCCTGAGCAACGCCACCGCCGTCCTCCGGTCTTTGATCTGGCTTCTCCTTCTTCAGCAGCCATATCTTATATCCTATCTACTTCAGAAGTATAAAGAGTCAGGCGCCGATCTTTTTAGGGACAAAAATGCCTTCTACGCTCTATCCAAGACGTTTCGAAACATGTTGAAGGACCTGAACTAAAGCCTATGTATCTCGCAGTCGATGCTCTTAATGAGTGTACGCAGGGGCGCTCGGAGCTTATCTATCTTATCTCGACTTCTCTCATACTCTCGAGGAAAGTGAAATGGCTGCTTTCTAGCCGTCTGGAAGTTGACCTTCTCGCTAAGCTCAAGGATCCGGGCACCAACTTCATAGACGCTTCCAACTCCCTTGTCGAGCTGGATACTCAACGTCTGGCAGAACCTGTCAATATATATATCGATCATAAGCTTATCGCCCTCAGGTGCAGAAAAGGATACAACGAGAGTATTTTGGCTGAGGTCGCTCGTGAAGTCCGCCAACGAGCAGAGAATACCTTCCTCTAGGTAGCTCTCGTGTTCAAAGAACTCGGTCTAGTAGACGGTTGGGATGCTATCGAGGCCGTCTAGAAGATCCCCCCCGGCTTAATAGATTTGTACGGTTATATGATGACCAAGATCGATGAAGGCAACGAACGAAATCGATAGCGCTATAAGGCCGTGCTAGCGGCCACATTTCTCGCGTATCGCCCTCTATCCCTCTCAGAGCTTGTTGTAGTCGCAGGTTTGTTAGCGATAGTTGATCCGCGGACAGTCGTAGATAGATGCGGCTCATTTCTCAAAATTACAGGGAAACTGTTCAGCTGATTCACCAATCGGCTAAGGACTACCTAGAAAGGAACTACGAGTCTAGACTTCAGCTAGCCGGGCCCGCTCAAGGGCATGCCGAAATCGGCAGGCGCTCGATTAATGCGATGTCCTCAATACTAAGGCAAAACCTATACAACCTCGACCTCGGCTTCAAACCAGAAAATATAATACCGCCTTATCCAGACCCGCTAGCTCTAGTACGATATTCTTATATCTTCTGGGCCGATCATATCTGCTCCCTGAACAACAACTCTATACGCCCGGCGAACTGACGGACGACGGCAAAGTGTTTAGCTTTCTGAAGGAGTACTTCCTCCGTTGGCTTGAGAGTTTGTCTCTCCTTAGGAACCTTTCTAGTAGGCTCCTCTCAATTAGAAAACTTCTATATATCGCTTAGGTGTGTTCAAAGCCTCTAATAGCGCGAGCTATACTAAATGATGTTAGTCATCGCCGGGTTTAAATCTTCAGCTCATTGAGTTGTTGAACGACGCTAAGAAGTTTCTCTTCAGTCATAGAACTATTATAGAGAGGGCCCCATTACAGACATATAGCTCCGCGCTTGTGTTCAGCCCGACTTTGAGCGAGATTAGAAATCGACATTGGAAGGAAAGGCTGTCTTTTATCGAAATGACCGCGGGCATTAGAGAACGCTGGGCGCGCATCGGCAGACGCTCGAGGGGCATAGCGATTGGGTCTAGGCAGTAGCGTTCTCGCCGGACGGCAAGACGCTCGCGTCGGCGTTGGACGACAAGACGGTCCGGCTCTGGGACGCGGCGACCGGCGCGCACCGGCAGACGCTCGAGGGGCATGGCGATTGGGTTAGGGTAGTAGCGTTCTCGCTGGATGGCAAGACGCTCGCGTCGGCGTCGGGCGACAAGACGGTCTGGCTCTAGGATGCGGCGTCCGGCGCGCACCGGCAGACGCTCGAGGGGCATAGCGATTGGGTCTAGGCAGTAGCGTTCTCGCCGGACGGCAAGACGCTTGCGTCGGCATCGGACGACAAGACGGTCCGGCTCTGGGACGCGGCGGCCGGCGCGCCCGGCAGACGCTCGAGGGGCATGGCGATTGGGTCTAGGCAGTAGCGTTCTCGCCGGATGGCAAGACGCTTGCGTCGGCGTCGTACGACAAGACGGTCCGGCTCTGGGACGCAGCGACGACCGGCGTGTACCGGCAGACGCTCGAGGGGCATGGCGGTTCGGTTAGGGCAGTAGCGTTCTCGCCGGATAGCAAGACGCTCGCGTCGGCGTCGTACAACAGACGGTCCGGCTCTGGGACGCGGCGACCGGCGTGCACCGGCAGACGCTCGAGGGGCATAGCGGTTTGGTTATAGCAGTAGCGTTCTCGCCGGACGGCAAGACGCTCGCGTTGGCGTCGGGCGACAAGACGGTCCGGCTCTAGGACGCGGCGACCGGCGTGCACCGGCAGACGCTCGAGGGGCATAGCGGTTTGGTTATAGCAGTAGCGTTCTCGCTAGACGGCAAGACGCTTAGGTCGGCGTCGTACGACAAGACGGTCCGGCTCTGGGACGCGGCGACTAGCGCGCACCGGCAGACGCTCGAGGGGCATAGCGATTGGGTTATAGCAGTAGCGTTCTCGCTAGACGGCAAGATGCTTAGGTCGGCGTCGTACAACAAGACGGTCCGGCTCTAGGACATAGCGACCGGCGTACCCCGGCAGACGCTCGAGGGGCATAGCGATTGGGTTAGCAGTAGCATTCTCGCTAGACAGCAAGACGCTCGCGTCGGCCTCGTGCGACAAGACGGTCCGGCTCTGGGACGCAGCGACTGGCGCGCCCGGCAGACGCTCGAGGGGCATAGTGGTTGGGTTATGGCAGTAGCGTTCTCGCTGGACGGCAAGACGCTCGCGTCAGCGTCGTACGACAAGACGGTCCGGCTCTAGGACGCAGCGACCGGCGCGCACCGGCAGACGCTCGAGGGGCATAGCGATCGGGTCATAGCAGTAGCGTTCTCGCCGGACGGCAAGACGCTCGCGTCAGCGTCGCGCGACAAGACGGTCCGGCTCTGGGACGCAGCGACCGGCGTGCCCCGGCAGACGCTCGAGGGGCGTGGCGGTTCGGTCACGGCGGCAAAGTTCTCCAGGAATGGTCATTGGCTGGAGACAAATCGAGGACTGCTGAGCGTTACTACAGACTCTGATATTTCAAGCAGTCCTGGAGATGAGAAGCCAGCCAGTGGCTTTCTCTTTGTCAACGACGATTGGGTCATAAGAAACACAAAGCGCATTCTTTGGCTTCCCCCGGAGTATCGGGCAACATGTGTGGCGGTCTATGGTCATACACTCATCCTAGGACATTCCTCTGGGCAAGTAACCTTCTTCCGGTTTACTTTCACCGATTAATTGGGTTATAGAAGCGTCAATTTTGTATGATAATATCTTTGTTTTGAGCGAAGGGCCTGGGGAGACACGACGGGCTTATGTTAGTTGGGTTTCGCCACCGAGGTCTTTCATCGCCACAGTTGCCACTTTGAGATTCGCCGCAGGTGTTGCAGTTACAGTTTATGCGAGGTACAGTAAGGAAACGAAGGTACAGCTCTGGTATTAAGCGCAATGAACGGAATGATAGAGGATGTTCTAGGATGACTACGTAGAGAAGCTTTATACCTCGGTACTGGAAAGTCATTAAGCTGAGATAAAACGCAGGAAATGGGACTAGCACGTGGATCTACTTTTACTATAAAGGGCTATGCCCAGGTGGGCCTTCATAGAACCTAGTTGAAGGGCGACGTATAGAAAACGCTAAGTGTATTTAAAGCTACGCTGTTCTCCGATCCATGCCGTCCTAACGAAGAGCATGCCGGCTAAACCGCTTATCCATCTCGTCAATATTCTCGTTACCTACTAGCCCTATGACGCTGCGACGGCGCCTCACTCTGTGATGCTATGCTCCGCGTAGCCGAAAATCAGGTTGAAGACGATCCCGCTGACGGGATAGGAAAAGTCCTCTGGACCGCTCTAGGCATCCGTAGGAGCCGACAGGATCCCGCCAACACTAAGGTGAGAGAGAAAACATGGGGATGTCTTCATCCGGATCCGAGAAAGGCCACGGGAACTCGGCGTGTGAGAGGAACCAATCTAGAAGGCGCTGCGACTCGCAATCCTCCATGAGCGACCACTGCGCGTCTCCGCTATGCAGAATACCCTCACAGACAATGTTCGGCCGCGGTTGCAGCCCGCGTGCTCGGCTGAAGAAAGACTTCCAGGAACCGCTCGTCAACATCACTTGCTTCAAAGTCAGGCGCTTCAGGGGATGGCGTTCAGTAAAGCCGAAAAGCTCGTTCTCCGGCACCCAAGCGCCTACAATGTTGCAGAACTGTAGGTCGGACTAGCGCATCTGCTATAGGGGCAGCCGCTGGTGGGAGATGGGACCGTGCGGAGACGTCCTAATCGTCAGGCTCGTAAGCCCGGGAAAGGCGCCCAAGAGTTGGCTATGCTATCCTCGAGGCCCTCGCCAGCGAGAACGGAGTTCAGGCAGAGGTGTCGGATGGTCTCATACCGCCCCGGCTCTAGGCCCCGTACGTCTAAGCGCTATCCACATTGAGCTGTTGAAGGCGCGAGCACGTCCCTAGGACAGGAAGCAGCCGTGATATAGCCTTCGCCACGAAGCTCTCGAAGGACGGGATCACCCAGATGCTGTTCGTGAGGTTGCGAAAGTGCGCATTGTCTAGGTACCGCATCCGCCAGGCGTGGACGTGAGAAAGTGTGAGCTCCCTAAGGGAAGGAAGTGGGCGAGAACGGTACGGAACAGGTGGACGTCCGTCTCGAACGTACGGGACGCTTCCCGTCGAAGAAACTGCTCGTAGCGATGGTATGCCTGTTGCGTAGCGGCCTGGTCGCAGCCTCTACTGCTAAGAAAGAGGAAATGGCCCCGCCATTCCTCCTGTGAGGCGGCTACGGGCCAAGCTCCGTCGTATATCGTGAGGTTGCGCGCCGCACCGAGCGAGCCGTACGGCGATCGGCTGAGCGTCTGCAATGCCTCTGCTGCGGATGTCCAGGGTGTTAAGGAACGAGAGCTTCCGCACCAGGGCGGGGAATCCTGCGTAGGCATACCGATGGCTCAGCAGGCGAAAGGGCGGAGGTCGGCGATTGGTAGCTCTAGAGCGATGGCGCCGAGGAGTTCTAGGGGTAGGGTTTCCATATCAGCAAGTCCGGAGAGGCCATGGCGGGGCCAACCTACGGCTCCATGATAGGCTCTATTTAGCGTGCCCAAAAAACCACTCGCCTTGTCTCGCTTTCTCGTTCCCGTTCGGCGTAGGCACCCGACCGCGTTGCCGTCCTTCTTCCCGATCCCATACCTGGCAAGCAGGTGGCATACGGGCCAGGGCGAGCAGGGGCGCTTAGCGCTAAATTTAGGGCCCTCCATCCCCCCAATCACGCCCCATGCCTTCCCCCCACTTCCCCCGCGGCCATGCACAATGGGCGCATCCATGCAGGGCAGTTTCGAGCAACAACAGGCGGCGAAAGCCAAGCATGCGAGAAGCTGGAGGCGCATGAAGACGCTCTTCAAGAAAGCTTTCGAACTCAGCGCGGAGGACGGTAAAAAGCCTATCTCGTGGCATTTCAGCGTGGCCGGTTCCACGAATTCAACTCGATGCCAGATGGCGCGAACCAGGTCTTGTAACTCTTGTTCCCGCGGGCGCCCTCCGTTGCGGTACGATCATGATGTTAAGACCCCAACTTACATCTTGCATTCGCTAATCTGCCCCAGGCTAGGCGATTTCCTACGACTGTTGTTGGCCCGGCCACGTTTGGGAGAATTGAGGGCGGGGGCAAGGGAGAAAACAGCCGAAGTGTGCCAGAAGGCGAGGGGCGAGGGGGCTGCGCCGCTGGGTCCTTGGCTTGTTTTCGTTAGTTGCTGTTGTTTTCTGTTTTGGCTTAACGTTATTTTCCTACACTTATTTCCTTTTGTCTGTTCGCTTTTGTTCACTTGCCCTCGTTTGCTTTCGTTTCTTATTTCCGTTGGCTTGAGATATAGTTCAATAGCAGATGAGATCTGGTACCTGATTTTATCAGAGAACAACGCGATACGCCACTTGCACACGAGACATCTCCCAGTCCTACCACTCCTTAGTATTCAGCCGATGCCGCCCCTCTGCTGTTACCCTACCAGCACCACAAGTTTGCAGCATTACAAAGGGCGATTTGCTCCCCGGCTTCCCATCCGCCCTATAACAGTAGGATGCGGGCAATAGAAAACACGAAAAATTGGAGGAGGCGGCCCAGGTAGTAGAGCCAATCCGATGGCGCCACCAGACTTCCCGCCTGGCTCGCGTCAAAGCCATTCCCATACTGGATCGAAGCCACCGCCTGCGACTCCCTCTCGTGCCTGTCCAAATTCACAACGATATTCATAGCTCCGTCCAGCGTCTCCTTCTCGGCCCGCAAGTGCCTCCTCTTCTGCTCGATCTCGGGGCCCTCGGACATCAGCCGCGCCAGCACCTATACTACTCCCTCAGTACAGACCGCTTCCTGCTCAGCCCCGATCTTGCCTCAGGAAGAGGATGCCAAGTCACGGGACGATTCTGCCCAGACCCCGCTGTCAAGCGCCACGCGGTCCAGCTGGCGGTTCCGCACCGTCATTTCGGCCTCGTTATCCGGGTTTAACAACAGGCAGAGATGCGTCGTCAGACGTTGGCCGGGCCTCTCGACGCGGGCGAACGCCTGAGTGTTTAGGTGCTC
Organism: Achaetomiella virescens; assembly: GCA_031001845.1. NCBI lineage: Eukaryota > Fungi > Ascomycota > Sordariomycetes > Sordariales > Chaetomiaceae > Achaetomiella > Achaetomiella virescens. The sequence continues at coordinate 57,860 of JARNGD010000003.1, forward strand.
CGACCAACCGGGTTCCAGGAGGACGCAGTAGTTTGCGCGTGCCAGGTTCAGGCCTTCGGCGGCGATTGCTAGGGTTGTGACCAGGATGCGGGGGGCGCGAGGATTCTCTCTCTCCTCGCGCTCCATCTCCTCGACCGTCAGCGGGGTGTGAAACGTCCGGAGGGCGTCGTTTCGCCGCGTGTGAGTCACGCGGGCGTCGACGATCTGGACCACGAGGTTCGTAAACTTGTTTGCCACCCACAGGAACGCGATGTGGGACACAAAAGGCATGTCGGCAAGAATGATCATCTTCTTCGGCGGCACGTACCCGCGACTGCCCGGCCACTCCTCCCTGTCCGCGAGCATGGTGTCGATGAGCTGGCCCAGCCGAGCAAGCTTGGGCTGCCCCGCAGATCTCGGGCCAGACGGCCCACGCCCGGATTTGGTCTTCGCCTCAGCGATGACGCCCGAGTGGAAGACTTTGTCGAAATCGCTGCCATTAAAGGCCCAGTCCCGATAGCGCTCCTTGTTTCTGAGTGTTGCAAGAGCCGGGATGTGGCGCACAGCCTCAGGAGCCGAAATTGGCAGTACCGCGGCCTTGCTCAGCATCCTTGATGATGTCGGCAAGCGTCGGTTCGCGGCCGCGCTTGTTTGCTGGCACGTTCTTCCATCTCTCTACGCGCTCGCGAAACGCCTCGTGGATATCCCGCCTTGCGGCGGAGAAGATGTCCCGTATCGATGTCACGAACTCCGGGGGGGTTGGGCAGTTCTCCGTGTCGTACTTGAATCTGGGTCTGCTGGAGATAACCCGCCCGACAAAGTTCTCATCCCTCCGGCGGCGTAGAGTGAAGGGGCCCAGCAGGGCCGCGAGTCCGGAGACGATCTGCTGCGGCTCAGTAGTACTCGCATCAGCGTTGCGGTAGAGGGCCTTCTTGTACAACCGGTCCAGCTGCTCGAGCGCCGCAACCGAGCAGTCGGGGGGGGGGTTGGAGCGGGCTGGTCCACCCTGCTCCGGGGTGATTCAAGCAGCGCACCAGCTGATACAGGTCTCCAGGGTCCCGCGTAATGGGAGTTCCAGAGAGACCAAGAACGTAGACAGGTGCTCTCGCCCGATCCTGGCACTGCTGGACCAGCCTCCACATATGAGTGTCTCCGCCCTTGATGCGGTGCATCTCGTCGATGATGATTCTCGACGGCTGGATGGCGAATTCGACCTTCACGTTTACCCGCCGCTTGATTGGGTGCGTGTAGTATCGTGTGTACCTTTGTCGGATACCCTGGATTGCGGATGTTGCGGGCACGAGCAGGATAAAGCTCGATTGCCCATCTCGAGGCTGAAGCCCAATGTCAAGGTCTCCCTCGTTGGCAGACTTTGACCCTTTTGGGCGTGGCGAGAGTGTAACATGACCGATGATCTCCTCCAGCGGCGCATAATGGTGGTACAGGTTGACAAGGCGTAGGCCATTGTTGCCCTCTCCGATGAATTTGGTGAACTCCTTGGCCCATGACTGCAACAAGTCTTGGGTCGCCAGCACCAAGGTCGGGCCGTACGACAGATCCGAAGCGATCCTGGAGGACCAGCTATTCGTAATGCAGGGGCACTGAACGCCCGACCGGTACGTACCTGACGGACAGGAAGGGTTTGCCGAGTTCTCGGGCAAGTGGCGGCCGCTGCGCTGCTGACGATCCTGCTGCACGTTATTCCAGAGCTTGAGCAGCTGGTGACTGACGGCCGCGACGGCCAGGGAGGTGACGGTCTTGCCGAGGCCCATCTCATCGGCGAGCAGCGCCGTAGCGATGTTGCGCTCGACCTTGCTCGTCAGGATCCAGAACACGGCCCATAATTGGTGCAACTGCAGTCCGGCAACCATGCCGGGAGGCGCGTGCGTGAAGCCCTCTTCGCCGATTTTGTCTCTGTCAATGCCAAAAAAATCGCACGTATGCTCAAGCACGGCCCAGGCAGTTTTGTCGTCGATGGGATCCATCTCCAATGCCTCCCTCGCGTCCGGCACGCCAAGGCTTGGTACACTGTCTGATGACTCTGTATCCGAGCTGACATGGATGATTTCGTGTTCCGATTCGTTGTTGAGAACCTCTGGCAGAGGCTGGGCAGCACCCAAACAGCTGCTCTCGGTTGGCGAAGCCCTAACGACGTCGAGGGCAACTGTCCTAGCGGCAGGCCCAAAAATTGAGGCGGCAGATAACATTGTCTGCATCATCTTTGCGGACCGGCACTCCAAGAACTTTAATCGCATTAAGGAAGACTCGCCAGGTGGCCTCATCGTGGATGCAGGCCCAGTCGCTGCACTGCTGTCCGTCGGCCTTCGGAAAGATGTAGTACATCTCCAAGTCTTGCAGACCGAGTTGATTGCTGACCTCCTTCAGCGGGTATCGCATGATGTCGTCAAGGTGGGCTGCGGTCTCGTAAGGCTTCATCTGTCCAGCGACAACGGCCAGGACAGTTTGTCGCAGGCAGGGCCGCCGATCAAGGCCGTCGGGAAACGTCAGCACGTCGAGCTGGATATTGGGCAAAGACGACTCGCGCCGCGGCTGCCACTTTTCGAGTTTGTCGCTAATGGTAGCATTTTTGCTGGCGGATGAGGGCTGGGCCACGAACTGATCCGTCTGGAGCCTAAAGTTGTTGCGGTTGTCCGGAGCTAGGCTTGTCTGCAGTCGCTTCGCCGGGGCAACGGTCGTACCGAGGGTGTCGCTACCCGTTTGGTTCCTTGCGAGCTGCAAAGGCCGTCCATGGTCGATGGTGGGGAGTGAGGGATGGGATATGGACGCTGCGGCCACATAACGGCGTTTCATCTCACCTCGCGCTAGAAACAGCAGTCGCGAAAATGGATCGCGCTCGTCGCGTGCCAGCTACCTAGTCGTTGAAACCGTTGTTGCCTTAATCAAGTTCTCGATCGATTGTGCAAAAAGAACTTGTAACCCAGCGATGGGCAATCTGATCAAGGCTCGTACGTGGGAATCGAAGACAATGCTGTTTGGACGACCGCAATGTTCATAGGCCGCAAGCCAAGTGGCTGACTAGTAGTGGCAGGTGAGAAATCACGCGGCGGGAATCTTCTTCGGGAGTCGGTCAGTAAGGTCACGATTCGCGCAATCGGAAAAAAAAAGGCCATTCGCTGATTTGGAGACGTGGTCAATGGAACACAGCGCGGGTAGAAAGGCGGAAAGCTGACAGAAAATGAGTGGTCGTCATGTCGTTTAAAGAAAAGAGCGAGAAAGAGGATCAGGTGAATAAACGAGGGAGAGGGAGCAAGGCAGGAAGTCAATACAAGGAAGGCAGAGAAAAGGCGTAAGGGCAGTAACAAAGCCGATCTTGTTCTGGAGAAGACCGCGATTTGCAGCGCGTTGGAAGAGGCTGGGAAAGCAGGGGCTGCGAGGAGCGAACAATGGCCAACTAAAGGTCTGCTTCGTGTCTGCTACGGCGATTTTATGCGACTGGGCACCATCAAGAGACGAGCAGGAGGAACCGCTAGTCGTCCCAGCACCCGTACCGATCCCAAAGAGGCTGTCTTTCAGGTCAGAAACAAAATGTGCAGGCAACTTGGCTGGGAGCAAACAAGTACCTGCTGTCACGTCCTATTTAGCAGTACTAGCGTAGTTGCTAGGCTTGCCACACGTCACCAATTTGCCATCCGAGGTCTTGATCTGTCCCCCGCAGGACATGGCGTTGGTGGGATTGTTGTATCCGCATGAGCACTCCAGTTGTTGACAAGAATCGGTGCATTCTCGATAACAGCCATGATGTAAACGTGTGGGACTCTTGGCTATAGGGCGGAGGCGTAGGATGAAGTGGTCGAGTCGATACCGGCTGAGTCGGGTTGCGCAGTTGGGATGCCTGACAAAGCTGGGTAGGGGAATCCGTTAATATACACGATAACGCGGGGTTCAACCAGGAGGGGGCAACAAGCAGGTCTCCCTGGCCTGCTGGTTCTTCGAACCAGTCATGGGCCAGATTTCAAGTTTGGTGTGCCTGTTGGGTGATAACTCAAAGCCGGTGAGCAAGCAGCCGAGTCTGGACCAATCGAATCCGTCCAACCAGGAAGTCATGTGTGACAAGGGCTGCCACACCGCTTCCTTTTTGGGTGCTTTCACAATGTGAACTTTTCCAACTCCCTCTCTCTTTCATTCTACACGGGCCAATGCGGTCATTCCTTCTGCGCGATAAGAAGCTTCGATTCCAGTTTTGACATATTTGTTGCCCAAACAACAACAGCAACAGGTGCTCACCCCTCAGCCAGCCCCGACATGGATGCCCCCATCCACGTGCGAGACTCGGTCTTGCAAATCGACGCGACCTCTTGGCTCGTCGGAAGCAGACACGTCCTCCGTCACATCCAAGGGTTGCGCAAGAAGGACTGCAACTGCCTGTGGGAGAATCCCAGCGATGGCTCGTACTACACCCTCTCCGCGGCGCCAGTTTCCCGGCCCAATGCTGGACCGCTCGCCCCCGACGGGCATGCCCGCCAGATCCACGACGCTGGCGACGAGTCGGCCGTGTTCAGCTTTGGCGACTCGCTCATCATCAAGATCAGAATCGCCAACGACAACACTCGACGAGAACCCGAAACCCTGGCGTTTCTCGCTGCTAAAAAGGAGCAACTCAGCTTCGACATTCCCACCGTCCTCTTCTATACCGAGGACTCCGGCAAGACCTACCTGATTGAACCCTATTTCCCCGGCAGGCGACTCAACGAGGCGTGGTGGGATATGCCTGAAGAGGAGAAGGAGCACGTGGTCACTCGCGTCGCGGAAATTTGCGCCGAAATCAAGGTCTTCCAGTCCAACGCTATGACCGGATCGGACTCCAACTGGATGAACCCGCTGCAAGAACCGCGACGATCGAGTAGAAGTTCTCCAACAACAATGCCAGGAGCTCGGAATGGACTGTTCGGCGTTTGTTCTAGCTCACAACGACCTTGGGCCTACCAACATCATTCTCAATGGGGACCGGATTGTCGTCATCGACTGGGAGATAGCCGGGTACGTTCCCCTGGAATGGGTGCGGACCAAGTTCGCCGTCTGTGGAGCTTTGAGTGTGGAGCGCGTCACCAGACCTAGTGTAGTGCGCGGCGGTAAGGCCCCGGTGCGGGTTGAACTCAACGACGAGTATAGGGTGCGGGTTGAGCAGAGGCTTGGAGAGATGGGATTCCCAGAGGTCACCGCGGCATACCAACGGTTGTGCAAGGTCCGCGAGATGGAATGGAAGAAAAACCGGCCCTGGCTTTTGTAAACGGCTCGGGCAATGGAGTAACTGCGCAGAGTACTATACTGATTTTATCGATAATCCCCAAGTTGCCCGGCAGTCGTTGCGCTGTCCGCCTGTCCCGACCTCGTTGTCTTAGACCTCTCCTCGACCTCTTTGGGTTTGAAGCTGCCCGACTTCTCCGCCCCGTAGCCAAAAATGAAACCAATATCAAAATCCTCCACTCCCTCCCCCTGTACAGCAGTGGCCCCAAATGCCAAGCCCCTGAAACCCAGCGATTCCCACTCCAGTTCAATAGAAGAGCCGAAATATCACGTCCTTGTTGGCATCGGGGGAGGCAACTAGACGGGAGTCCCACGAAATACGGCGCGTCACCGTCGGCGACGTTTCGGAGGTAGTGCCATACGAGTTTCGCCCTCCGCTAATATATAAAAACAAAGGCCCTACGAATCGATCTAAACCAAGATTAGTTTCCAATGAATAATAAGCGGTTTCATATATGCCTTTTCTTGCCGAGGCGTTTCAACTCGCTTCCTCTGCCAACGTGTCAACCGTTTGTTGCTTGTAATAAGGCGGGGGATGCCGCGCAACCACTCGCCACGGTTGGGCCTGACACCGGTAGTACTGACTTCGAACGTTTTAAGACGGAAGCATTTTAGTATACGTTGGTGACTTTTAGCAAGCGGCTCCCGGCCGCTATCGATTTTCAAGCTTAAGAGCGAGTGGCACCTAAGTAGGAGGTCAAGTCCGTACGTAAGGTCTTTATCCGAAGAGCAGGAAATCTCCACCCGACGAAGATAGCGTAAAGTAGATCCTCAGAGATTCTGCAGGAAAAGCGGGAGTTCGTTCCCTAGCTTCTGATCGAATCTGAACGTGTTCTAGCCGTATAATATAATGTTGCTCTATAGAGGGTTCGGCTGCTCAACATCAAGCTTATCGCGTCGTAGGTGTTCGGAGATTAGTTGGGGTGTAGGTAGCCGACGGAGACGATTTGATTGACAGGTACAATAAGTTTGATAATCTCTTGGAGAATCTCTGGTAGTAGTTTTTCTAGACCGCGAGTGCTCCCTATAAGGCTCGTCGTTGTATCCCGGACAGGATTAGAACGTTGGCGCCTATAGCTATCTTGGTCGAAGGGCCCGTCATTCCAGCTGAGGCGTTCGCCGACGTTGCTACCTTCGCGGGTTTCGTATTGCGTAGCGGCGACGGACTCCGGCACGTAGAGAGTCTGTCCTAGCAGCCGGCGTGGCGCGCCGGCGGCTAGAGGCTTGCTGCGATCCGGCAGCTTGGGTTTCAATGAAGTCTTCGCCATAGCAGGGAGTGCGGTTGTGTGATTAAGCTAGTTTGCTTAGTTAGAAGGTGCTGCAACGTGCCGCAGCGACTTTACTGACCAAGCAATCTCGCAGCTACAAGAGCTATTTAGCAGCTTTGCTATTGCTTAGCGGAAACGCGGCGGTAGCAACTTCTATATATAAGTGCGGATGTAAATACGACGAATAGAGGTGCCGACTTGTCGATAGGTTTGTCGGAACGGTGAGAGAAGAGAAAAACTAGCGTAGGCAGTGAGGGGGGCCTACCCTTTTTATATAGACTATAGGCAACAGTTCAACCCCCTCGTCCCTAGCTTCGGCCTAAAAGTATTGCCGATCAGGTAAAGGACTCGCTAGGCAAGCTTTGATCAGGTACCGTCGTTATAAGTCCTGACCGACCTTCGAATAGGGCACCGCCCTTGTCCCTCCTTTTCCCTCCCTCCCCTTCTCCTTATCCCCTCTCCCTGCCCTTCCTTTACTCCTTTCTTCCTTCTAGCCCTTCTTCTCATCTCCCTCTCCCTTCGCTATCTCTCATCTTCTGCTCCATTTCTCTCCGACGCCGAACCAGCTAGCGACCAAATGAATCCTCCTAGTCTAAACCAAAGGTTAAATATTGCTCAAAGCTTCAAGATAAGGGGAAGGGAAGAAATTGCAAGGACGGGAGGGGCAGGCACCCCTTATCTCTATTTCCGCGCACTATCTCTGAGCCACCAACGAGAGCGATTGTTTGCATCTAGAGTGAGGACCAGTGCCGTACCAAGCCGACGCCTCGGCCCTCTATGTCTAGGCATACCACACCGTATACACACTCTCTCTCACCCCTCAACCCCTTCCCCCCACCTCTTATTTCTTTCCCACACACCCCCTTACTCTCACTTAGTTGCGCGCTCATTTTGGAAGCCACCATCACGCCTTCGACGTATGCCTTTGCTCAACTAGATGCCCTAGGGTCGTGGTTCTGCAACGGTTAGCGGAAGGTGTCGTTCTGCGCTACGAAAAATGAGTACCTTAGCCTGTTGGCGCCAGTGATAGGAGCCCTTTCAGGGCAGCTGCTTGAGTTCGAGTGCGGGCTATAGCGACGAGGATAGAGGGGAGGATGCCGTTTTGGATTTATAGGGTTCTCAGGAAGGTCTCGCTATATTACGATGGAGGGCTCAAATGTAGAGAAACTGGAGATATATATGTTGTATTGAGGTGTGTTGAGTTAGTTTGTTGTAAGAGGAAAAGGTGGAAGAGGTGGGAGATAGGCGCAATAGCTGCTTAATAGCCATTGCGGGCAACAAAGGTAGGCGGAGCGGTCTTGTAAGTGTGGGAGGTCAAAGACCTCTTTGCAACACACTGTGATATGGAGCGTGCAGCATGAGGCTTCCGGCTTTCGCGGTTCGGGGAGCGTCCAGCCAATCATCAATTCCATCAGCTAAGTGATAAGGTACGGAGCGCTAACGCGAGGGTAGGAACTTTAGGCTTCCCTATATAGACTAGTGCTAGAAATATCCTCTTCTGGACTTACCTGATCAAGTAGCTCGCATCCTAAAAGGATTGCGTACGTATACAAGCGCCGCGTCCTCTCCAATAAGGGTTGCCGAGTAGGGACATCGCTGAAGCCACGCTTCTAGACTATATAAGTGACAGCACTCTTACTACTAACGTCGCCGCCCAAGTTTAAATGAAATTGGAATTTAGTGACTTGGCTAACTAGACTAAAGGACTATACTATTGGACGCCGGCATGTTTAGTAGCAGGACTACAGCAAGGATGCTAGTGGCCGCGTCGGTATAGGCCAGCCGCGGTCGCGTCCCTTGACGGTTGCCATGTCCACCTCCACCAAAGTGTCCGAACCAAAGCCACTGGCTAGTGTCCCGCATTATATCGACGCGGCAGCTGGGTCAATATCGGCGTTCTTAGGGCAATTTACCAATACATGTGGCACCTCCATCATCTTTAAGCCGCCCAGCCTATATCGTTTGTCGTCGAGCCAAATGTTTCCAGGGACTACAATACTCGGGCTCTCGGTCGGCCGTATAGCTTCTAGCCCACGTACGCAGCGTTTGAGCGCCAATAGTCGTATCTATTTGCCTGCCACTTGCCAATGCCCAAGTTTTAGTAGCGGCTGGCCACCTGCCGGTCCTCTATATAGGCGGCGTGAGTCGCGCTGCTGCTTCCCAATGCCACCGACTAGCCGCCGCTATGACTATAGGCAATAGGACTCGAGTAGGCCGTAGCATCATCTATACAAGCCTAGGGCAGTTGATAATGCGAAGAGTAATAGTAGGTAGTAGCAGCAGCAGCGGTAGCGGCGGCGGCGGCTTCGTGCGCGCATTCGTCAGGAATATAGGCGTAGCCACCTCTATATCCGACGGCGTAACCCGTAGCAAGCCTTGAGCCGCCCCAAGACGAGTTTATGTCGAAAACGGGGCCTTGGTTCTTCAGACTGCGCGCCTCCCCGCTATAGATGCCTTTAGGTTTGTAGAACGTGTCCGAAAAGGAGGGGCACGAGGCCGAAGGGTGGCTAGACTGGCCGCTGCTAGTAGTAGAGGTATATAAAGGGCCTAGCCTGTCGAATCCGGCCGCGTCGATGGCCGCTATAGTTATATTAGGTAGTATGCTTCTATAAGAAGTGGACGTAGTTGCTGATAACTTGAGCGCGGCTAGGTAAGGCAACGCGGAAGAGCGCGTGAGCGGGTTCTATAGCGATGATTCTACGACGCTAGAAAAGGAGAAGTTGGCCGAGTTCGAGCTCGAGTAGTAAGGCCGATGGAGTAGATCCGTGCTATAGTAATTGCTATTAGACCCTATCAGGTGTATGCTGCTGGGTGGCGACGGCTTTGCCTGCGCCTGCGCACCCTAGTGGGTAAGCAATATACCGACTAGTGCCTAGCGCGCCACCGATGGTCTAAACCTTTCGGGGTAGGGAGTGCTATAGGCTATATAGCTGGGTAGTAATTATTGCTCTCTAGCGTATAAGCGTATATCGAGCTGCTACGGACTGGGCCAAATATATCGCTAGAGCGCGTTAGTAAATAGTAGCTATAAGGGCTACCGCCTTTCATCGGAATGCGACTTGCAAGGACTCTTGCATCCCCAATACTAGAATCAAGGTTGGCGTTATACCGCATTAGTGCTTCGTATATATTCACCTATCGGTAGTCGAGTTCAATTAGTAGCCTAGCTTGAGCGTAGCGCAATAAAGGTATAACGGATGGATGCGGGAGGAAAGAAAGGAGGAGAAATCAGTCGTACCTAAGGAACTAGCAATTCTCCGTAGCATCTGCATTCACGTAGTTGGAGAATGCCTCGCCCTGACTACCTTCGCCGCTACAACGGATCTTTCGCTTTTGATACTAGTTGCACTATAGAAGCAAAGCCGCTTTTAGTCAGTATATAGGACTGAGATTATAGGGGTCTAGGTTGGAGTAGCGAGCTAGGAGAGGCGAGGCGAGGCGAGGGGCAAGATAGAATAGAGCGTAAAGGTATATAGGTTCGAGGCTAGATGATAAGGCTTATAAGAGGAGAATAGTGGTGGTAGTGGCTAGGTGGGTACGCCTTACTGCTACGGTAATGCGTTTCCTTTGGCTTTGGGGTGCCGAGTAAGAGTCCCGCCGGTCCGCTATAGCAATTGCCCACGTATCGTGCGAGGATATAGAGAAACGCCGTTTTATAGGTGAGGGGAAGTACGGTCCGCCGCTGGCTATATAACAAACCTAGAATACCCTAGCCCAACTACTAGGATAGTTGAGAGATGATTGAGGGTAGGAGAGACTACGAGTAAGAGAAGGCTAACCAAGGGTGTCCGGGTATTATAGGCAGGCTATATCACCAAATGGATACTGGCCAGAGCTGAGCTAGAAACTGTCCATTTATATACGCATCGTGACTTATATTCTCCATCGTGCCTCTCTCTTAGCTATAGCGGTATATATACGCCCCTTGTAGACGTAGGGCGCCGTGACCTATATCCGTAGCGAGCCTTAGATAGGTAGTATAACTGAGAGGCACCCAATCCCCTCGTTTCCTATAGGCCCCTTCCCTAGTTGCGCGCGTTATAGCAGACGGGTACGTATATATATATGCGAAACGATAGGGGGCTGCTATATATAATGCAATACTTCCCCTAAGGCCTAATATAGTTGATGCTATAGTCTCCTTCCAAGACTGCTACTGCCTTGTAGTTGACGGGGCTAAATCATTTGGTACTAGCCGACCGAAGAAAGAAGCGGGACTCTATACCTGCCAGGACGTAGGTATAAGCTAGAAGGAGGCCTACGAGGAGGGATGCCAATATATATATCCTGTATATTCCCGTGCAAGAAACCTTGCTAGTAGCTAAGAGCTAGTATCCTTGAATCGCTCGTATCGTTTCTAGTAGCGTTATTGACAGACAGTGTAGCGCCTAGGTCAACCTCGGAATCACTAAAAACGAGGTCGGTGGTCGGTAGTGAGGGTTGTATTAGAGAATAGCTATCACGTTTAAGATAAGATCTGTAACCTCTAGTATAGACAGGAACCCTTCAATTCCTTGCTAGCTGCCCTACTAGGGTCTCTTACTACGGAGGGGAAAGATTATAGGCTAAGCCCCTATATATATACTCTGATTATTAATACGGGCAAACACGGGCATTACTTTACTATAATGAAGATAGAAGGTGTAGAAACGAGGTTAAACGGCTCTATAGACGACGAACCTGGTCAGGGACATCTAGGTCGCTAGTCCTTCGAAGAAGGCTAGCGCTATAGCCAAATTCAAGGTCACGAGTATAGCGCTCGGAGTTCAATAGCTAGAACAGCCGCGGATGATCTACGAGCCGCCTATAGCAGATTGAAGCCCTACCAAGACCGAGGCGGCCGGTAATCCGTACTAGCGCTCGAGGCGGATTTGACGGTTTGAACTATCCACTAATTAATTAAGACCTAAAGGCCTACCTGAGCGGGACCTATTGCCTAAAGCCTAATCAACGTAGAGTATAGGCCGGCGACTAGCTCATCTACTCCATTTCCCGCTAATGCAAGTATACTTGTCTGGACGACTATAGTGCGACCTAGCGGGGAAGAGATGTTTGCTACTAATAACTATAGGCAGCGGGTAAGCCGGAACGACTTGGCTAGGAGTGCTAGGGCAGTCTTGGTTAATTTAGGGGTAAGGGCTTATCGCGCTAAGGTCTTAGCATCCTATATTTGCAATTTTTGAACTACCGTATTCCAATACCAAGAACGTAGATGTAGCACGGATAGCCCATCAATCTACCTCGAGCGCTAATGCGGATTACCGATCATTACCAATCTTGGCGGACCTTTATACCGGCCTAGCCCGCCAGTCCATCCCGAGCGCTATATATATAGATTACTAGTCTTGGCAGATCTTCAACGAACACTTGTATAGGGATCAACTCTCAATCCGCCTCGAGCATTAGTGCAGATTAAATGCGGATTGATTATAGTACTAAAGCTATTAGCCCTTCGAGTTGGTATATATCATGACGCTAGCTATTTGCGCACTATTTGCCCTGCTATCTTCAGTTTACTTAGCTTTAGCCTCTATTATACTTAAGATATAGCACGTTCTAAGCTGCTAACTAGATATATCGATTGCTGCTAATCCATTTTCCTAACTTTCCCCCTCTAGCCTATTTGCTAATCCTATCCGAGGGTCAAATCGCCTCAACGCGTAGCTTGAACGGTGCAATCAATATATCGTTATCCAAATCACCGGCAAAGGACCGTCCTGGACTAATCTTAGGAGGAGGCTTACTATCGAGGGCGGAGATAATATATTTGTTGTTAGGAGAAGGACTTGATATAGATACAACTAGGACGACGCTGACTATATAAGTGGGAAAACCTAGGTAGCGGGGGTGGCTAAGAGATGTCACTCGTTCCTTCGTATACTTCTAAGAATATCTGCCGCCCCTCCCTCCTATAGACTGTCCCAACGCTTCTACACTTTCCAACCCCGCTGCCGACCTATATATGTATATGGCATTATCCTACGACGGACCATCATACAGACTGTCAGTCCGCTAGCCGTTTGTTAGTAGCATTGAAGCCCCGTATTTATATCAACGTTTGCTGGTTGCCGCCCTTCGGCTTACTAGACCACCACTTCTCACCCCGGCGACCGGCCTCCGTCTAATCTTAATATACCTATAGGCCTTATAGGAGGTATAGGGACTCGGGATAAGTGTAAGACAATCAATAGGCATGTAGCTCGCCCTACCTCAAATCTCGCCAAACCTCAACCTTCCCGCCTTTTAATCTCCTGTTCTCCCTCCGAATATGTCAATCCGAGAAATTAACGTCCTAAAAGGAGTGAAGTACGAAGTGGTCTTAGAGGAGAAGGGGAAGTTTATCTTCCTATACCTAGATATAGGAAAGTAAAATTCCTAAGTTTTTATAGTAAGGTGCTCCTACCCTGAGATCTTCCAGCCGCTAATACCGTATAGAGTCGTGTACGTCAGGAAGTGAAGGGGTTTAGGTTGGAAACTTGCAGCTATAGCTGTCTAGTTCCAATTAGAGGATAGCGACTTAGATGAAGACGATGGGTTTATAATTAGAAGCATTAGCCAATACAGCGGGTGAAATGTGGAATTCAGCTGGCCCCCTACCCTCCAGAATATACTCTTATAACAAGTGTTTCTCACAATAGTTAGAAAGTATTGCAGGGACTATAGAGGCCCCGCACGCTGCAGACCACCTAGTTCTGCCGCCTACAGTTTCAGCTCATCTACCACAGGTGGGACTCAACTTCCCGCCTGCTATCATCCACGTCATCTTCTCCAGAGTCGCTGTGCCCAGAGCCGTCTCTGAATATTGCTCGATCCTAAAGTGCCTCTATACTGGGATCACTTCGATCATCAGTGATCGTGGTGATCCGGCTCACTTCGCCAAGGAATGAGCCATGCTATGGCGTCGTGCCAACCAGTGGTGTGACCTCGAATGGTTTGCTGCTTGCCAAGGCGTCGATCAGCGAGTTCTAACGCATCCTAGCCAAGAAGCTACGCTAAACTCCCCCTGCCGTTATAGGGCCCCATCCAGACCTGCGGCATATACCCGGCTCGGCAATCGAGCGTCTGGATAGCTCGCGAATGGATGGTTGCATGCATGCTGCTTGCTTGGCACTATAGGGTTCGGGGCAACTCTATGCTTTGCGATCCAGGGCGTAAAATATCATATATTCGAGAACGGACCCGTGCCCCTTTAGGGGATTGATCGGCATCGACATCCGCATTAAGCGGCATCAAACAGCTATATCTCCGATCCGGTTCGATTATACTTGATTTGGATAAGCGCCAAACCTCTCCCTCCCCTCTTTCACTTAGACGTTAGGTAAACAACTTACTCCCTTTCTCCCCTATCATTGCCGATACCTTAAAGTCATTCTATCATTACCATTAGTCATCTTATAAACACCCGTTGTCAGTTTCTCCTAAAAATATCCGAGGAACAACTTGAATGCGCTAGCGCCTCGCGTCCACCATAACTTCCACGCTCACTATATACGACTATACTCAACGGGAGTACTCGTGCAACCACTTCCGGTGGATTGCCTCCAAGTAGTGCCGCGACTATACTATCACCTATAAGAGGTGTCAACCCAGCGTCATACACTTCGAGTACAGAGCAGAGGAGCTTTGCGGTATGCGTTTCCAGCCAACCTTAATCACATTTGGAACCCGATTCTAATATCTATATAGGCGAGTGCAAGCCGAAGGAGTACCCTCCGTGGGAGAACCTCATCAATCGCCCTAAGCAGCAAACCTACTAAGGGTTTTTACTGCTGGGTTTGGATAGGACTTTGGAAGCCGTCATGCGTTCGAGACGTGTGGAGGAATTTGGGCGCCTTGAGAAACATGGCAGGTCAGGGTAGTCTTCTTGAGATCGACATCTCGCACCTAGTTTCCTAGCCCCTTCGATCTCCCCTCCCTCTTTCGCCTCTTTTGTCCCGCCCCGGGCCACTCCCGCTTCCACTGCTATAACTAGGATGTACTAAGGCACGAAAGTCTACTTTGTGTACCCGCCTTGGGATTGATCAAAAGGCGAATAACACGCGCCGGTAGTGACAGGAGCAACCTGTATAGCATGCGTATGACACGAAAGGCTATTGTACAGGTCTATTCAACTTTGCCCGTATACACTCTCCCAGCGTTTCCGCAACTCTTTGCCCCTTTTCCCATTTCCAGCTAGACGACTCGCTAGCAGCTACCCGAGATTTCATCTATATTAGAAAACCAACTTATACTGCAGAGGGGCGGCGCTATACCTATGATCTTTCACACAGCTCCGGCAACACCCATGATCACACCTATCGACCTATTCCCACTCGTTTGTGATTGGGTTCTTCTCCTATTTCGGATCGGGTGTCATGTTCTTGCACCACCCCGTATCGTTCCGGCTACCGCACCGGCAGCATGTCCACCCGCCGCCTCCTGCGCTGTGAAAGTCACAATTCGCGAGTAGGCACTTTGATGTTGATGGCTGGGATAGGGCAAAGGTGATGTTGGGATATGGCGCCTGATAACCCGTCTTCAGGTCTATGAGTCCTGATGGGTAGTAGTGCTATATGACGGATTGGTGGCCACAGGTATGGTAATGGGGATGCCCGTGGCACATGGTTGACGATGGAAATCGACGAAGCAGCTTCGAGTGTGCAAAGATGGCTCGGGGGCGACAGGGGGGAGGTTTGCAAAACGGTGTCTGCTATGACTCAAGAAATCCACCAAGCTCTATAAGAAGTTGGATCTTAGATAATGGTTAGTGCACCTACCCTAGAGCAACGGGCTAAGCGGGAGGTATATATACAGCTAGCATTCCTTATCCTTGGATCTTGGGACTTTTTTAGATAGTTCCCGAGTAACCGGCCTAAGAATCTGGCAAGCTGTCTCGGAATATTATCCATTTGCTGAGTAGCCAATTTGACGCGGTGAATGGCTGTCTACGAGAACGCAAGCTCAGCACCAAACCTAATGTCGCCGAGATAGGGCAAGCACCGTATAAGACACTTGACGCGGATGGCCCCAATTAGCTTCTCGATGTTGGTTTACAGCCTTGTATCTATGTCCCGATTGGCGGGCGTGGTTAGCTGCAGCCCCCACCTGGTCGGGAATATGCGTGGATGCACAGCTAAGAGCGCTAGCGCAGATTAGCTCTCGGGGCAATTGTCCGTTGAAGACACGCCAAGACCAGTAATCCGTACTACCGCTCAGGGCGGATTGACGGGTTGAGCCGTGTGCAAGTGCCTGTCCGCAGAAGCCACCCGTCGGTGAAGCCCCGGCCGGGACGGATTGAGTGCCATGGCGGCTCTTGAGTGGAGACGTCACCTTGCTTGCGCCTCCTGAGACAAACTCGCCCTGCCCGCAGGTACCCGAGTCTGTTGCGTTTGTAACTCCTATTAAGGGGTAGGTGTTCGGACGATCGCGTGAGCTACTGGGCGTCCCTGTTGGCACTAACACATGTACTTACAGAGCCTTAGCCTGCAGCGGGGCAGTTTACCCATCTGTAAAGTTCGATTTGTGCATTTAAAAACACCACAACGAACTCACTTTTAAAAGTAGAACTTCACCTCTTAATTCTCGAAATAGCGTCTTCACTGTCCTGCAACCTATACCAGACACGAAGAGCACATCGGATAATATCGGCGTCGGCTCACAAGCTAGCGACTTTTCCCGGGTCATGTGTCGCAACCACTTAATCCGCTCCGGCTGGACCCAAATACTCCGTCAAAACCCCGCCGTAGAATTGGGCGGCGAGCGAATTTCGTCAGGCATCCACAAATCTGCCAAACCGCTACGAATATCTTCACACTCCAACCACGCCGTTCCGCTCTACGCATTATTGATAAGGTTGAGACTGCGGCCATGGGTGTTGTATATGCCCTTTTCTATCTACAGTCAATGTGTAGCGCAGTCCACTAATTTTGGATAGGGAGACATTGCATTAAGCGGGACTTTCGAAGCGATTCACTAGCATATCTTTCTGGTGGAAGATCGGGAGAGAAGGATAGAGTGGTTAGCGGGATCACCATTTCCCCTAGCGCCTTCTATTAAGATTAGGACGGAGGAGATTCCTTAGGAAATAGTTGATGAAACCCGACGGCAGAATAGTTCCAGCTAGGCAAAGTGTCGATGTATATCGTATATAGGTGAAGTTTAGTTAGCTATTTAAAGAACTTGCTAGCGAGCTCCGTCCCTAGACAGATAGGTGGTTTACAACCCTCTTCTTTATAGACGTATTGACTAGGTATCGTCACCTTCATCTAGGGCTAGATCTGGACAGATATACCCTGGAAACCCTTGAAGACCTCCACCACCTTCTTGGCCGCCTCTGAACAACTATTCTCATCAGCTATACCCAGCTCTATCATCATCTCGCAATCGCCGTCGGTATAGATCTGTAACCTCAAGACTGGAGATACCCATCTATCTATCTCCCGTCTCTGAGTTGACCTTGCGGCATCAAGAATAGGACCGATATCCGCGAAAACCTGCTCTATTCCGTCAACCTATAGCTGAAAAAAGGCACGATATATAGCCTTCTCTGTCTTCATCGGACCTGCATATAGCGCTTGGGGCTTGGTGATATATAGCTGCGACGTCGTGACTTGATCGAGAGCTGGTTGCTGGATCGCGGCGCAAATATCTGATCGACCTGAAGGACTTCGTATCCTCCGCCGTTTTCTTTCTCCACCCAATGGCTCCGACTGCGACTCAAATACCAGTGGCGTAGTTTGAGGATCTCGGAAAGCAAGCCGGCTCTCTGCACTGTCCAGAATCTATACTATTGCCGCTAGAGCGGCTCTAGACATCGACGTTGGCGTCGGCTGGCCGCAGGAATAGTATATTAGCGGTAGAGATTCACCTAGTTTGCTAGCAAGAATAGGTTCTACGTAGTTAGCTTCCTAGGTATGCTTTGACTAAAGGGTTTTGCACCTACGAGACCTGATCTCGTTGTATATCTTATAGAATCCTCCTCCAGCGCCTCGAGTATATCGAAGTTTTATGTCAACCTCATCGTTCGTACGACCTCGAAGTTCTCCACGTATAACGAAAAGATTGGCATAGTCCCGCCTTGAAGTAGGGCACGTCCCTTTAGAGTTGTTCAGCGCTAGACGAGACAGCTAGAAGTTGAAGTGCAGTCACACTAAGTTTCCTGACTTTAGCTGCGTATGCTTCATTTTCGGTGACGATTATTTTGAAGGCGGTATAATGTAGACGAGTACAATTGATCATCGTTTGTTTAGTGAACCTAGGTATTGCGTTGAGCAATCTTTTGTGAAAGTCCCGTTTCCATTGCTCTTCGTTGGCCACTGCCTACGCGTATGCCTGTTGGATCTCTGAGGCGGTAGTATTATCGTACAAGAATAAATTGTCATCGGAGGAAAACTTGGAGACGAAGGGCTCGGGGATGGAAGGGATCTAGGATGGAGGGGCTCTAGGATGGGGGGCTCTGGGATGGAAGGGCTCTGGATGGAGGGGCTTAGAGACCAGACAAGCGGATTGAGGAGCTTGGAGACCGGACGACGGCTGAATCCTAGGGCGGGAGGCAAGCGGCTTTTGACGCGCAATCCGCCTGACTGGAGACCGAAAATCCTCGGGGAGAGGGGTAAGTAGCGTAATCGCGTAGGAAGCGGATCGACAATCCTGGTACGGTTCTTAGGCGGGGTGAGGACCCTACTTCCCGAATGCTTCCCCTGAGACCTTATCCGTACTAACGCTCTTGGCGGATTGAAAGCTGCGAGGTTGGACATGGTTCATCCTTAGTACGGTAAGCAGGGGTAGTTGCTAAGAAGTTCCTATATTAACGCTATCAGCGTCAATAACCAAACAAGTCGGCCGATGTCTATATAGTATAGAGAAGGGGTTACCGATCTAAGCGGCGCGGCGATCTATATCCGACCCCTACGACGCGCGCTGTGGTGGCGTAATAGAACGTTTCCTTACGCCTCTACTAGATATAAGAATCCTACTAGCTGCATCCGATATTTCGGGTTGATCTCCTAGCAGACGGGGCCGCTAGAAAGCACGCGTCTAAAAAGGGTCGTCGTTAGTTTGAATGGCAGTCAATAGTGGCCCCTTGCTAGGGTAGTAGCCTAGAGCTGCCGGCATGGTTTTGCCTATTAGACGGGATCCATCCCTGGCCATCTGCGAGAGATTCCTAAATGGAATCGTAGTGAGGCCTGTAGAAGTGTTGAGCTTTTTATGCTAAGCGAGAACACTTCGTCGTTCGCCCCCGTGATTGGCTTAGTATCAAGTCGAACGCGCCGGCGTTCATGGCGTTGCTAAGCTGGTACCTTACTCTTGCTGACATGTAGTATATAACATTTATATTGGCCGAGTCTTCAACCCCCATGCCTTGGCAGAAAAGCATTGCCCAGATCGCTGGGGCCCCAATCTAAGCCATTGGTCTCACGATTAGGCTCCTAGAGCTGGTGGAGACGGCCCTGTCCATGATTTCTTCCAATGCAGCGTTATAAGGTTTGCATGAGATCGACACCCTTGGTTAGATACCCAAATTGGAGATATGCAGCTGCTCAGATGGTGTGTAGGGGGGGGGAATAAACAAGCCCTATTGCGCCCAAGAGCAAGTTCAGGCCTATACCCGTTTGTAACTCGTTGGTTCCACGGCGTCTCCGTCTACGTCCCTAAACCTGTATAGAAATGATTGGCTATCTACAGGGGTGGAGTTCATAGTCGTTGTAGAGACAGTTCTCAGATGTACGTGACTAACCGCGATAGCCTCCCGCCAGGACTGTGTAAACCCATGTTCATTTAGGCTTTGTTGCCACCATGAAACTCGGGCTTGATATGCTGGCTATATGCTGTCCGTTTACGCTCGGCTACACCTGCCTGGTAACCCTCCTAACACGGCTTGCCCTCTCGCATCTTAGTGAGATGTAATACCGTTGTCTAGGCTATACGGGCTGGACTTGTTCAGGAGACTTAGAGGCAACCGGGTCGATATACTCTAGGCACCGGATCGAATCCGTTCGGGGACGAACGTAGCAGTCCGGTTCTAGCAATACATCGTCCATTTCGAGCAAGGTTTCTATATAAAGCATAAAGCCTCCCCGCTTATTCCTGTGAGAAATGATAGGAGCGTATGTAATATTGTTAATGGTGTGAGCAAGGAGTGTTCTGCTGATAATGGACAAGCCTAGGCGCTATGTCGAGTCTAGTCGCCGGCTGGCCGTCGCCACCCCGTGTCTCGATCTCAGCCTTATTAGAATAAGAATCAGATCTGTCCTCCCCGGAGCGGAGTGGTTTCCCTTCCCCAAATTTAATTCTTTGTCTTCTCTTGTTCTCTGTCTTTGTCTTTAAGTCTTTATCATCCTTAAGGGCACCCGTCATCTACGAGGATATCTGATATATTTCATTATTTATCTATTCGGGGAATCTCCAAGTGAAATACTCAATAGCATTAACGAAGGGCGCTCCGAGATATATAAAGTCCAACCGTCTATTCACTCCAAGGCTTGAGTTCCGGCCGCTGACTTAACCTCACCCTATAGAGCCGTCGAACCAACTAGTGCCCTAAGCTGCTAGTTCCCCTAGGCGTTCCCCTTCCTCGGGAACCTATACTAGCCTGTATACGAACTAGAGACCATCCGCCTTAACCGCTCTACGGTGCAGCCTGATAGAATCCCTACCGGCTTAGGCATCTGGTGATCCAAATACTCTCCCGTCGAGCGGGGTCCAACACTCTACTACGCTCGTAGCAGACCTAGTAGAAGCAGTGGTAAACAGAATAAGAGAAGGGAGCGGTGGAAGACAGTGTAGCCAAGTAGAGGCTAGAAGGCAACTTGCCTGGGATCTAGGCCCTTAGAGAGCATTGGGCTGCTGGCTTCAGAATCTTTATAAAGCCGGCTAAACCCGAGGTGCTAATAGACATGATCGCGCTCCGGGACGATATCTTCACCTTTGCCGCTGCCGACTTTGCTCCGTGGTTCCTCCAACTGAATTAGATCAACGTAACCCTCTCCCTCCAACAACAGGGGCTTCACGGCATGTCCCTTAAGAGTGGGCCGCCTCAGCCCTGGTCCAAACAAGAGCCCCCGCAACCCGGCCTTCTGGTCTATGACAGCGAGTATTATCCCGAGGCTCAGAATATAGGGAGCAGTCTGTCGCTTACAGTACGTTGACCTAGTCTTAGTCTCTTTGTCTCGAGAAGGAGGACCCGGAAACTAATAACCTGCTCCGGGAAAGACCGGAGAAGACCAGCCTATGACGGGCAATCGCCTATCACAATCGTCCATCACCTCGTCCTATATCTCACCGTACCCGCCTTCCACTAAGGCTATGCCTGTCTCCATCTCATCGAGTGCAAATACTCTGGCTGTATCTGAGCCGCTGGATTCGCGATACTAGCACTTGGTGCCACCTAGGCCTACTGCCCTCCCTCCGTATGTATATGGCGGGGACCTGATGTAGGATCACGCCAACTAGAGCGTCAGCCCTTCGCTACTAGATTATAGCAATCACACGTTGGGTATCTACGCCTACGTGCTTCTACAAATGATGTTCGGGCCTAGTAAGCCTATTTATAACCTACCTCTGACTCCGACCGTCGAGAAGGACTCAAGCGCCACCTCTAAGTTGAACGCTTTGGATATGCGTAACGCTATAGTGCTAGACGACGCGCCCGACCAGCCCTTGTAGAATGTTCTATCTAGGACGTAGATAGAGTACGACCCTATAGCCTCTTAAATATCGCAGGCGACTAGAACCCCTAAGAAGTCCTGGAAGCTCCTCTAAGATAAGGGCCAGCGATAGCCTCTCCCGCTTAGCAATATACTACAATGCTAATCCTCGATTCGCTCTAATCCTCCCTCGCCGCCCCCTGAAAGCTGACCCAACTCCTGCCCAAGCCTAGACTGACTTCAGCCTCGAACCCCTCCCCGTCATCGCCGGCCACTATATCTCTAGAGGCATCCTAGATGCAGTTCTCCCTAACAGGACCGCCCCGCCATCCCTCCTAATGCAACGAGCTATACGACCTTCCCGACCCTATGTCCAAGGACGAGTTCCTTGTACGGTAGAAGTAGCTGGGCAGGACGTATAAAGAGATCTGGAATATAGGTGGCTTCACTAAGGCCGAGTCGACGCTGCGGGGGCGCTACCGCAAGCTGACAAAGCCCCGCGAGGCGCGTGTGCGTAAGCCCGAGTGGTCCGAGAACGATGTGAGTTGACCGTTTTGGAATGTCTCCGGCCCTAAGTCAGCCCTTAATCACCTCTATTCCCAACGCACCTACTAGCTTATTTGTAGTAGGCATGTCCTCCAGCCCCTATTTGTCATCCAACTCCATGCGATGCCCTCCCACCTGACCAACCCATCTCAACCTCACCAACGCTAATACAAATCCCATCTTATAACCTACAAAACGCCTAATACTAACAACATAAAATCAATAGCTATACCTCCTTACCTACGCAGTGCGTACCCTCTCCAAGACCTCGCACCCCCACCTCAACCCCTCCAAAGTCCCCTAGACAAAAGTCGTAGAATATATTGTCGCCTACGGCGGGTCCTACCACTTTAGCAACTCGACCTGCCGCAAGCGGTGGGACGAGCTTATATAGAATAGGGCGTATTAGGCAAAGAAGTTGACCTTTTAGTTGCCCGGGAGCGCCTCCTGGTCAGTAGCATTGTTGAAGACGGCCTAGGTCGTGCCGGTCATATCGACATTGTCAAGTGATATTACTAAGGCTCTTAGCGTTTATCTTGTTCAAATACCTCGTCGGGCATATGGAAGACGTTTGCAAAAGAGGGCCCGCCTATAGGGGCCTACTTATAGCGAGAAAAAGGGGCTGGCCTCGCCTTCTATAGGTCACCTACATCCCTTCACTAAGTTCGCCTAGAGTAATATACTTCAGGGCGGCCTTGAATCTTGGGGCTTTAGGGCACTTTCAGAGACGACGGACACTATAGGGGATATATATCCCTTTAGCAGGCAGTTTGCTGACCTCGTCAACTCAACTGCCGAGGGCGACTTTGAACCTTGTTTTGCTAGTGGTTTCGCTTTATTTGTCGTATTTGGGTATGCTATTGCTATTTCTCGTAGGTTAATTCTTTGTCCAGGACCCTGAATATACTTGTGTTTCCTATTCCCTTATTCTCCTAAGGAGAATGTGCCAGGTCTTTAGAATGAAGAATGGTAGAGCGAGTTAAAACTATAGCTATATATTGGCATTGACGTGACACCTGACCGAAATAAAAGCACCTATAGAAATAGGATGAGTTACTAGTCTGGGTATCGATTACTAGAACTACTTCTTCGAGTCGGGCCAAGACGCGTGATTTCTATAGATGGGGCACGAAATTAGGGTGACACGCGTAGGGTAAAGAGACGGGATGACGAGGTGAGATTGATCACGTAGACTATTACTTAAGAACTATACAGCTAATAGACCCATTCCTGCTCCCCTCTACTAGATTAGAATAGCTGCGGAACTACTAACTACTTAGGAGACCATATGTCGGCCAAAAACCTACCCGCCCTTAGATCCTGCTGGATTATAGCCTCCACCTCCCTTAGATTAAATGAAATCATTCTAGTTCCGTCTTCTCCGTATTTCCTAGTGAAGCTACCTCGAGAGTTATAGAACAAATGAAAGCTGATAGGATACCCGTTACTAGGCTTTAGGACAACCTCGGCGATAGAGTGAAGAGCAATCCCGCTATTGTCGTTTATATAGCATCCCTCCTTCAACGCTAATCTTAAAAACGTAGAGTAAATGGCAAGGCGCTCCTATCGAGGGCAGTCGTCGTCGGTCAGGCTGATTATAGGAGGTCTCTCGAGTGCTTCAAGGTCTATATTACGCTTCGCGAGGCTCCAACGCGTTCTAGATGCTATAGTCTAAGGTCGGGTGGCAGCCGGACTAGGAGAGGCGTCGTTGTTAGTCAGGTCGACGATGACAGTAGCACTGCTCCTAAGTGCGGCAAGGTTTTCTGCTCTATGCTCCGCGTAGCTAGACGCCATTGTCTGAGGTCGGGTGGCAACCTAGCTAGGAGTCTCGGACGAGTTTTTAACGATAGTGATGAGATAAGCTCGTTGATGTCTTGATGGGGTTCTACGTCTAGAGAAGGATGGACGTGTCTAGTATAAAAGTGGTGGCCGACGCAGGAATGGGTTGGAATGCGAAGGAGAAGGTTGTCAGGCTGTGGAAGAAAGAAGGAGAAGCCGAAAAACTAGAGGAAGGGGATTTAGACGAGATTAAATAGCTATTAGGAGCCAGACAGGTTACACGTGCTAGTATATACCGCCTCAAGTTGTTAGAGAATAGAATGGGTTCTTCCGAAGCAGGCCGCATCGTCCTAGTAGTGAGGTCGAGTCTATAGGCTAGGCAAGGGCAAGGTCGTTATAGCAAGTACCGAGGAGCTAGTATAGACAGGGCAGCATAAAGTGGGAGACTTCGTGCAGTATTACTAGCCGATGCTGCCCTAGGCCGTAGAAAGTTGTATTTCCAAATGGTAGGAGGTGGTAAAGCGAGAACAACCAGATTATACGCTCGGATATTGCTTGAGGAAGCCAATCTAGAAAGGTAGATACGATCATCATCCTATAAGGCTTTTGCCGCCGCCAGATTTAGGCCCCTTTTGGTTCCCGGGCCAACTAGGTACATTTGTTTACTACCCCTGAGAAGAGACTTACTTGGAGATCATATCGACTACTGCACTAACCTGGCTCTGAAACACCGAGCTGACAAGCCTTTTATAGCTTGGATCTAACTCAGTACCTTGCAGCCTAGGTTCAAAGAAGGGACGGCGTCGATGGTACTCGAAGTGCCGCTATACGCATCCTATATCTCCCTTTTCACTTCCAAGCATAAAAAGGTCGCTTCTATAAATATGCAGCCTACTTCCTAGGTATACCGTTCCGATCTTGACTCGAAAACAGCTTAACTTGTCCCTCCACGATAAAAAGACGCCGTTAGCCTCTAATGACCACGAGACGTCGTTATACGTCTATCCAAGTTACCAGTTTTATAGGAAGGGACGAGACCGAAGCCTATAGGGGCTGACCTACGGCTAGCGAGAACCAAGATTAGACGCCTGGAGCTCTAGGGTATATAATCCCCTCTTCGCCCCGTCCTCCTCCCTTTTCATTCTTCCTCCTTTCTCGTTCTTTCCCTCTCGTTCGTCGATCTTCGCCTTCCTTAGCTGCTAAACCTAGTACCTCGAGGGGTTATCTCTCACCATCCTCTTATGGTCTCTTTTCTTGATCATCACCCGCTGTTTGCCGCTATCTCGGTGCAAGATGACTATCACCCGCGTACAGCCGAAAGACTATCACCATCTGTAAAACATCGCTAACCTCCTCGGTGCCGCATCTAAGATCGTGACGGTCACGGGGGCTAGCATTAGTACGAACGTAGGCATTCCTATAAGTATTATAGCCTCTTCTTATATATATCTCTCACCAGACTTAGGACTTTCGATTACAAAATAGCATTTATTCTTCAGGTTATCGTCGTCTTTTCTATTCATCGGTCCTCTTCGATCTAGATAGAAGGCGCCTCTTCTATAGGCGCATCGCCGATATACGTCGGACTACTAAGAACGCCAATCCGACAAGGATATACTATTTCATCTATACTTTGCACGATTCTAGCAAGTTGGTTCGTGACTACACCTAGAATATCGACTACCTTGAAGGTAAGGTTAGCCTCTCGACCGATATACGATAGGGCTGGGGAAGTCGATCTCGTTTCCGTAGAAGGTCTAGGCTGAAGCGCGTTCGCCTAGTCAGCTATAAACGACGCTGCTAAGACGATAGCCGAGGCGTCGAATGTATTCTTCTCTATAGATCTCTCCACCGTCTTCGATATTCCAACTATCCGGGCACTTTCAGCTGGTATGAGGGTGGCCGAGAAATTGGAGACTCTTCTAGGCCCGGAGTCTCCTTGCCTAGGCTATACGAAGATATCCGACGATAGAAAGGCAGAAGGGAAACGCGCAACTATAATTGGGAAGCTTCGACCTGACATCGTGCTTTACGATGAATAGGATCCTCGAGCTAAGTCGATCTCCGCTATCGCATTGCATGACCAGTCGCTTCGGCTAGACGTCCTTCTTATTATAGGAACGAGTCTCGCGACGTACGGGGTTCAGCTCCTCATTAGGGACTTCGCGAAGGTCATTTACGAATAGCGGGCTAGGAAAGTAGTGTTTATAAACCGTACTAAACCAGCTAAGAGCTAGGACGACGTGATCGATTACTAGGTTGAGTAGGACTACGACGCCTAGGTAGGGGATTTGGTAAAGCGCTAGCCAGCACTTTACTACGGGAATGATAGAAGGTAATGCGCGACCACGTTCTAGGGATCGACAAGCCGTATTTATAGGACGCTAGATCGATACCAAGGGTCCTAGTAGACTTGATGGAAGACGATGAGCAGTTGGATAATAGGGGTCAAGGGAGTAGCTGCAATAATCCGGTCGACCTTATATAGTAGCTAAACGAGATAGTAATCTAGAAGAGTATAGCCCTAAGTCACCTCGCTGCTAAAAGTATGACGGACGTTAGGCAACTAGTATAAACAATTACTAGTCCGTTTATTGTTGGATGTAAACGAGAAGGGGGAGTACGGCGGCCGCTAGAGAGGTAGCGTAGATATTAGGGGCAATGGTATAGTCGGCGATCTAGTAGGACCGGTTGGTGGACAACGTAGTGGAGACGAAGACTAGGGGAAGTTTCGCTGTAGACGAAAAGTACGAACTCCGTACTCGGCTATAGCGACCTTGCCTCGCCTAGCCTATAGACTCGACCTCACCACTAGGGTGATCCGGCCTGCTTCGGAAGAACCCACTTCCGATCTCCAACAACTTGAGGCAGGGCATATCAGTATATGTAACCCGTCCGGCTCCTGATGGCTATTTAATCTCGTCTGAATCCCCCTTCATCTGGTTTCTCGGCTTCTCCTTCTTTCTTCCCCAACCTTCTCCTTCGCGTTCCAATCCCATTCCCGCATCGGCCACCACTTTCACACTAGACACGACCATCCTTCTCCAGACCCCATCAAGGCGTCAGCCAGCTCGTCACCACCATTGAAAACTCTCGTCTGGCGTCGTAGAGCGCAGAGGAAAAAACCCTTGCCACGCACAGGAGAGCTGCTGTCATCATCGACCTGGCCGACGACGACGCCTCTCCCAGTCCGGCTGCCACCGACCTCAGACCATGGCGCCTGGCACACGTCGGAGCCTGTTATCTTTCTTGATGGCAAATGACGCCCAACTGAGGAAACGCTATAGACGACACTGCCGGCGGGACAGATGTCCCTTGCGGCATCGCTCTCGTACGAGGAGCTGCATGCTCTGCTTCATTGCCTGAGGTAGAATGTCTGCCATCGCAGAAAGTACTCGCCGAGTTGAGTGTGCTATCCAAGATGCAGCCGACTCGGAGACCAGCCAGATGGAGCAGGAGGAGCGCCAGACTTGTCTGAGAGAGGAGCCCGAGAGCCCTGTAAGTATTAACCCGCCATGAAATATGGTTGGGTATAATACTGATGAAACTTAGCCACCGCCTGAGTGCGAGCTCGGTATCTGTGACACGGGGTATAACACTTTTGGGGAACCACTATATTGTAGATGCGACAGCGATGGGATGGAGCTAATCGACATTTGGAATGCTTTCGCTGAGTGTAATTAAGGTATGCTGTTCTCCGAGCTACACCATCCTAATAAAAAGCTGGTGGGCTCAACCACTTATATATCTCGTCAATACTCTTGTCATGTACTGGCCCTATAATGTTGCGACGCCGGCGCACTCTATGATGCTATGCTCCCTGATGCCGTGCTCCATTCCCCGTAGTCGAAAGTCAGGTTGAAGACGATCCCGCTAACGTGTAGGCAAACTCATCTAGACTATCGTAGGCATCTGTAGGATTACCGACAGGATCTCGCCAACACTAAGGCGATAGAGAAAGCGCAGGGATGTTGTCATTCGGATCCGAGAAAGGCTACAGCAACTCGGCATGTATAAGGAAGGAATCTAGAAGGCGCTGAGACTTGAGGACCCCTACGATACGTCCCTACGGGTCTATATAGGGGAGAATACCCTCGTAGACAATATTGGGCCGCGGTTGTAGCCCGCGTACTCGACTGAAGAAAGACTTCCAGGAACCGCTCGTCAACGTAACTTGCTTTAAGCTCAGGCGCTTCAGGTGGTAGCGTTCGGTGAAGCCGAAAAGCTCGTCCTCCGGCATCCAAGCGCCTATAACGTTGTAGAACTATAGGTCGGACCATCGCATCTGCTATAGGGGCAGCCGCTAGTAGGAGATAGGGCCGTGCGGAGACGTCCTAATCGTCAGGGTCGTGAGCCCGGGAAAGGCGCCTAAGAAGTTGGCTATACTATCCTCGAGGCCCTCGCTAGCGAGGACGGAGTTCAGGTAGAGGTGTTAGATAGTCTTATACCGCCCCGGCTATAGGTTCCGTGCGTCTAAGAGGCCGTCTATATTGAGCTGTTCAAGGCGCGAGTACGTCTCTAGGACAGGAAGCAGCCGTAATATAGCCTTTGCTACGAAGCTCTCGAAGGACGGGATTACCTAGATGCGATTCGTGAGGTTGCGAAAGTGCGTAAGTTCAGGTACTATATCCGCTAGGCGTAGACGTAAGAAAGCGTAAGCTCCCTAAGGGAAGGGAAGTGGGCGAGAATAGTATAGAATAGGTGGACGTCCGTCTCGAATATATAGGATGTTTCCCGTCGAAGAAACTGCTTATAGCGATAGTATGCTAGTTGGGCGGCGATCGGATCCCACCCCTTGCTAATAGAGAGGAAATGACGCTCCTACTCATCCTATAAGGCGGCCGCGGGCTAGGCTCCTTCGTATATAGTGAGGTGGTGCGCAGCACCGAGCGAGCTGTATAGCGATCGGCTAAGCGTCTGTAGTACGTCTGTGGTTTCTAGCGTATTCAGAAACGAGAGCTCCCGCATTAGGGCGGGGAATCCTACGTCGGTATACCAATAGCCTAGCAGGCGAAAGCGGCGGAGGTCGGCGATTGGTAGCTCCAGCGCGATAGCGCCGAGGATTTCTTGCAGTAGGGTCTCTATATCAGCAAACCCGAAGCGGCTGTAGGCTAGCCAATCTATGGATCTATGCTAGGCTCTATATAGTGTGCTAAAACCACTCGCCTTGTCTCGCTTTCTCGTTCCCGTTTAGGGTACGTACCCGACCGCGTTGCCGTCCTCCCTCCCGATCCCGTACCTGGCAAGCAGGGTATATAGGTCAGGGCGATTAGGGGCGCTAAGCGCTATATTTAGGGCCCTCCCATCCCTCGACATGCCCCCCCGGCCCTCCACCCCTACCAACGGTCATCCCTCTCCCATTGCTAGTATACAATGAGCGTATCTAGGCAGGACAGTTTCGAGCAACGACGGGTGGCGAATACGAAGCATGCGAGAAGCTAGAGGCGTATGAAGACGCTCTTCAAGAAAGCTTTTGAACTCAGCGTAGAGGACGATACCGAAGTCTATCTTGTAGCATTTCAGCGTGGCTGGTTCCACGAATTCAACTCGATACTAGACGGCGCGAACCAGGTCTTATTTCCGCCGGCGCCCTCGGTTGTAATGCGAGCATAGATACTACACCCCAACTTATATGCGCTAATCTGTCCTAGGCCAGGCGATTTCCTACTACTATTGTCAGTCCGGCTACGTTTAGGAGGATTCAGGAGGTGGCCAAGGGAGAAAGCGGGCGAGGTATATCAGAAGGCGAGGGGCGAGGGGACTATACGGCTAGAAACTGGGATACGCCGCCTCGCTTTAACGAAGAGGCGCTGCCGCCCTACTACCTAGTTTAGTGAACCACTCTATTGGTACGCTAAGGCTGGAGCCTGCCAATGACATCTATTATCATAGTTTGCTCGAGAGATCCTCCTCCGGGGATAGCTATATAAGCCAGGCGTAGTACTTTGACCTACTAGACTTTGCCCCGCTAGGATTATTTATCCTGACTTGTCACCCTACGCCTCCTCTCTCTCTATAAACATATATAGCCTATTGACGCGTGCCGCCTACGGTCGAGAAACATGAAGCTAGTGCCGTCCTCGCGGCCAGCTCCAAGGCCGTAGGCTCGCCTGCCTGGTTAGTCTAGATACATTCGGTCCCAAAAGCTTTGTTTGCTACCCACACATATATATACATACACACAAAAAAGGTGTGTTGGTGATCGATCGCCATCTCACTGCATTAGCGGGCGCCTAGCCTCTAAGAGCCGACCACCGAGGGGCAAGGCATAGCAGCGCAAAATGGGGCCGCGATTACGTTCCGGGAGACTAGTCGTCTTGGCTTAGCGCCGCATCCCAAAAGGGAATGACCTAGCCGTTGGGGAAGTTAAAAGAGGACTGCCCTACTTTAGCAGCACTAGTAGCCTAGCGCCATCTATAGACCTCTCCTTCTACCTCAACGTTATAGACCCGTATAGCAACCTCGACTCGCAAATCCAGCAGCTAGATGGGGCTAGAATTCTGGGCACCGATATCTTCTCTGCTATAGGCCCCTAGGCATTCCCTTTGCAGCCTGCTACTCCCTATAGGTCCCCTCCTACCTTCCACGCCTCTAAGTTCCCTTCGCAAAGCCGGGGCTATACACCGCAGTTGTACGGGTACCTGCCGAGTATATAAGCGTTTAAGGGCTTCCCCCGCTCCTTCCTACTATAGGCTTACGACACCGGGCGCCCTATCAATATTGTCCTCCCCAATAGCAGCATAGAGGCCTAGAGGTACGTACCACTAGTTCTATAATGCCTCCGACTCTACTAACGGCGACAGCCTATTGATCCTGTCCAGCAGGGTCGAGCGTCTAGAACGTAAGATGTAGGAGCTGACACGTACTATAGTGCGGGCTTAGGAGGAAACCAAGGCCTCGCTAGAGAGTATAAAAGATGGTCTAGACAATTTCATAAGCTCGATCACAATCGCGGAGCACCAACTAGGGGAGACTCCAAGGGAGACTCCAAGGGAGGCTCTAGGTGGAGCCGCACAAACCACCTAAGAAGTTATATAGGGACCAGCAGCTGTATGTCCGCATTTTTATATGAGTACCGATTAGCCGATTGGAAGACAATTTACCGCCTGTGGCATGCCCCACACCCCTAGCAGTGTCTCTGTCTCCGGGTCCACTTTCGTATCGTGCCTTGACTGTGCCGATCCCTGCGTCCTATCTGCCCTATCTCGCCCGGCCTCGATGGCGATAGATGTCAGTCCTGATGCGTTGCAGTCAACTCGTTAGTACTACGGTTTAGTGCAAAAATTTCGTCCCCTATAGGGAGTGCCGACAAGCGTTGTTAAAAATTGACGACAGCTGCTGCCAGCCCCGATTTTCCAGCGCGCCCACCAATGAAAGGCCTGTCGGTAACCAAACATATAAAGCCGTGCTGACGTCGGCCAGGCCGCTCAAGATCGCGTTTAGGGGCGGGAACCCCCAAACGGGTAGGGGAAGGCATGCTTGGTGCATCGCACTTTCTAGGTAGCCTAGGTAAGTTTCGTCCCTAGGTGCGAATATAATCAGCGACTGCTCGGGGCAAGAGTATATCGTCCCCTACCGAGTACCTGCCATTCTACTTTTATAGCCTTTTTGTCTAAATGAAAGACAAGCTTCTTCCGCCTCTGCCGGCCGCCCCCGGGCGCGCTCTTCGCGTATATACGTCACGCATCCCGCAAAGGTCGGCCGTCTATGCCTCACGACCGCTCTCGCCTATATTAGAGATACTGCATCCGTCCGAGGTCCAAACCATATAGCTAGAGGTCGACATCCTGAACACCAGGAGCTGGCCACCGTACGGCGCCAAACCAGGGAGATAGAGCGCCAGGTGGCCTCGCTTAAGAAAGAAATCTAGCAGTACTAGCGCTATATCAATCGGCAGAACCACCTCTTTACGCAAATCGCTTACACCCTCGGACTATTTTCCCCGGATTACCGAGTCGCGGTAGAGCGCTTTCAATATACGAAGTCGGCCCTCCTAGAGATGGAGCAGGTGCCAAGGAAGGATAGTGGGTGGATTTGAGCAATGGAAATGGATTTCGCGCTGCCTGTGATTTACTAGTATTGGTTCAGGAGGGGGGGAGGCTGGTGCTGTACTTTCCCAATTCAGTTTAGTTTTCCATACCACTCGTACTTTGATCAATCCAGTCACTTCCTTTCATTTGGGCTATTTTAATTCTGATTCTGAACCCAACTTCAAGAGTGAGGAAAGAGCATATAGATAGTATATATCTGACGAGTTGCAAAGTGCAGCCCGTTGACCTAGAGTCAGTCGGTCGTGAACGACCAACGTCTGAGGCTAGGTTCGAGGCGTGGGTGCTGGTCGCCTCATTCCCGGAAAAGGAACAGGGCTGTGCGATATCGAGGGGAGTCGGGCAGAATGACCGATCCGGCACCTGGGGTGGTAGAGACGGAGTTGGCCGTATAACGGGCCGCATGAGGCATTCTAGAACTGTAGTACTCAAAAGAAGGCGTTGCTATTGTTACTGCTACGCAGCCCAATATTGAGCAGACAGAAAGAAATGCAAAGACTGGTCACCTTCCAGACTATCGCCAAAAGGCCCCATTCGGCAGGGGAAGTGTCACTATAGAAGAAACTCGAAGTGAGAAGAGCTTAACGACGTTTTGGTGATGGTTTGGGCAGAGGCAAGGCTAAAACGGGATTCTGATGCCTGCAACTATTTCTCGTACAAGTGGGCCGACAGGCAGGTACAGGCGACGTAATCGGCAAGCCTAATCTAGAAGCATATATCTGATTGGCCAATATTGTCTCTAGAAGATGGGTCTTGTTTATATCCGCTTCTACAATCCTATCTTAGATGGCTCCCTAGATATACTAAAAGGATGTGCCACCTCCGTGCTACCGTGACTATTAAAGGTGGGTGTGTCTGGAATTAGGATAACTGTTTGGTAGAGCCAAAAGGTCTACAACAAGTGTATACAAGCAATTGTCTCGACTTCAGGGTGATACTGCTTATATAATTGCTTACTAAGGAAGCTACTACGATGCCCGTAGGTGGTAGAGATCGTGAACTAATATATACAAGCCTCCTCCTAGATACTCGTAGTGCTAGCACCCAATCATCTTGCATCCTGCAACCTGCTTACCCCTTGAACGCCCGGCATTCTTGGCCTCCTTCCAATTAGTATCCTTTATTCTTATAACGATTGGCTCGTGGCCCTCAGCCACGCCCTACTATCTGCCTTCTGCGGCTATCCCGTTGACTTATATTCGTGATAGCGACTCTCAACTTCCCTAATCCTCTTATAACACCTTCAAGATCCAAAACATCCAGAAACTTATATAGATCTTTCTAACACATGTTTAGAGCCAAATAATTATAGACTATACAATCAAATTGAAGTCAAAATCGATTGACTTAGTTGCGTTTACAGCCGTTATTGATGGTTGCGATTTAGTAGTCTTATAGTTCCAGTCAAATTGTATTAGGTTTAGGGTTAGTATTGGGAGAGGAGAAGAAGGCAACTATCTTGGTTGGAGGTACGAAGTATATATAGTACAAGGTTCTCTAGCTAGACGCTGCATTATATATAAACTAGGCCGGTAAACGACGATAGAAATACAACTATATAACAAAATTACTAAGAAATCTATAATATCGTCCTTCAGTCGAACCACTTCCTTCGGGACTTGGACGGGGTGCGAATTTTCAAGACGCGGTATAGGGATTGGAGGCGGGGCTAGGGGCTCGCAGAGGGTATGGGCGTCGCCGCGCAAATGGGCCGCGAAGGAGGAAGAGGTTGATATATAGTTTGGTCCTGGACGGGTGACCACGAAAGTGGTACGTCGCTAGCCACTAGCCAGGGGTCGGATTTAGGAGGTTTGAGATGTCCATAATAGGAGACGTAGGAGGGGGGAAGTCGGACATCAAGGTGCGGCTCGAATCGGTGCTAGGAAACGAGAGACCTACGCCTTGCGGAGGAGATGGCGGCTTAGGGAGCGCCAGATCCGCCTCCGCGGCTAGCAGCGGAGATACCGAGATCGGGCTGGTGCTAGAAAGCGTAGTATCTAGGCCTATAGGATATATAGGCGGCAAAGTAGGGAACGATAGTCCCGTCGCGGCTGGTAGTGGAACAGATAAGGCGGAGGATAAGGAGCTGGTGGACGGGGTCGGCGACGAGCGCCCTAAATAGCCCCGCTAGGGCGATATGGAGGGGTACTCGAGAACGCGACCCCGAAATAGGTTTTCGACGTCCTATAGTCGGAACCGGTTTTCTTCTAGGAGGTTGGCGTCGAATTTGCAGAGCATATCGTCCTCGGACTCGTATATAAACTCGATATAGGGGGTTTTAATAAGGAGGGCGACCTCGACCCCGAAGTTAGATAAGGCCATTATAAGGGTATATATTTTCCTTATAATCCTATAACTACGTTCGTTGAAGCTGCGAGCAGGATCATAGGTCGTGTAGGTTAGGCAAGAGTCCTCTAGGAGCTTTGGCTAACTATAGTGAAGGCGGTAGGGGTAAGGGAGACGACGGACGAAGAGGTAAAGTGCTAGTAGGGTTGGGGCATATCTAAAGTGAGAGATATAAGACTGGTTAGGGTTGAATTGGAGGTACGTTTAGAAACGTAGCGATATATTCCTGCTTTATACCTAGGTGAGTTATACTAAAAGCTATGACAAGCGCTTTGACGAACTCTATTACTATAGGCGCCGAACTAGGGAAGAGGTGTAGTACGGCGGTCGGTTTGATTCGCCGGTTTGACGCCTGCCACTACGCTGCTCTATAATAGGTTCCCGGGGCTCGGCAGGGCGGCTAGATCTGCAGGAACGGGATAAAGTGCCTGACATCCTAGAACGAGAGGCAGGGCAGAGCATATGCGGACGTAAACGAGAATGCGTTGCGATATGCGTAGTAGCGGCAGAAAAAGTAGAAAGCAGCGCCCTTAGGTCTGCATACGTCGTAGAGAGATGAAGCCACCTAGTGCCATACTTTTCGACGTCGACGATAGACGTCTTGATATACTACTCGATCGGCTTCAGCGCTATATGGGCCGTACCCCTGCTGCAGGCCTCTACGAATTATTCCGTCGGCATCTTGTACCTCTCTTCCGTCGCCAGCTTGCTAAGGTTCGATACTAGCATATAGGCGGGTTCACCCGCCTACACCTCTTCCGTAGCGCGACTTGCGTAGAACTTCTACTTCTCTTGGCGTATATCGCTAGCAATGGCGTCGCGGTGGAGGCACTAAAAGCCACTAAAGGAGCCACGATCGCTAGCAGCACTGCCCTAGCCGCTTCCATTAACCTGATCTGCTACTACTCGGGGGCCGTACAAGCCGCGTCGCCGACGTCATCGGGGTATCCCGCCTGTATACTACGTTGCCCACCACTAGATTGGCTGTATAGCAATTGTTGAAGGCCTAGTCCACGCTTCGATCTCTCTGAATGAGGCGGCCGGGGGCCGGGCCTCCAACCCGATCGCCGTATCCAGCTACATTGTGAGCCTATCTTCTCGTTGCAGGGTCCCTAAGCTGATAGTGGGATATATAGGCCGTAGGCAGCTTCCTTCTAGTTCTCTTAGTATCCTTCCTATAGTTGAGACGCAAGCTGGGAGCGGCGTTTTACGGCGTATACCGCATTCTATACCTCGCAGGTATAGCGGGTCTGGTCTGGCACGTCCTGATTATATAGAGCATATTGCATAAGGTCCTCGTCTTTGTTGCCTATAGGTTGTAGCTTCTATTGCACGTATACTAGATCGTGGCACGCTGGCGGTCGGCCATAGTGACGGAGAACTGGAGCGACTCAGAGGTCACCCGACTCCGGCTCAAGAGCAACGACCTATCGACGCGTTTCCTAGGCAGCTCATCTACCCTTCTCTGCCTAGCTCCTATACCAATTACAACTTCTACGTAGCAGCGCTATTATAATGCTATAGAGCGATGTAAAACAGACCGCACCGGAAAGACGACCGACTTTATATTATCGCGGGTCGGTAGAGCCGGTACTTACGCCAGCTCTGGACTATAGAGCCGGGAGATCGGATGCTGCTAGACGGCCTATATAGATAGGACCTATAGCTATATCTGTACGAGACCGTGATCCTTATAGCTAAAGGAATAGGTATAGTGTCTGTCCTCCTAATGGCACTCCACTTGCAGCGCGCAAATACTACGACGATTACCGTCCGCAGCGTATAACCTGGACGAGGATCCGACTATAGGCCTCGCGACTGCCCTAGCGGCCGCGCCCGTCTTCCGCGACGCTACGCGCCGGATTGACCTACTATGGAGGCTGGAGCGCAACGATTAGGAGAGCAATAGGTTGCAGATCAACTCAAGGCTCTCCAGGATCTCGACCCCAGGCGGGTGATGTTGATGGTCTAGTGTATCTACCCGCAGCCCCTAAACGACGGCTCCCCCCTTTCAAGAAGAACCCCACTAGTCGGCTGTCTATCCCGAAAAAGGACAGTCGATGGCCGAGGCCGAGGCGCCTTACTCGTTCGAGAAGGCCCTGAACTATGAGGTCCTCATGCCGGGCAAGTGCATCGTAGTTGGTATAAACCTCTCCTCGCTAAGTACTCTAGCGCTAACCACCGAAGTATATAGTGACTATACGTTTATAGACAAGAGGAGGGCCTCGGTGATTCGCAACACTTCAAAGGACTAGCCTATTGAGTTTGTAGAGGCAGAGTATCGACTGAAGTATAGCGAGGATCGACTTAGCATAGCCGAGGTCGACCGAGGCATAGCGAGGACCAACCTAGGCATACGTCGCGAGTTGTCCTAGTGCGCCTTAGGAGGAGGAGATATCGACGGGTAGATCGGATCGATAGCTAGGGCAGTACCGTTCCCCTCCACGTAGTTTGAGAGCCTGGTAGCGTATAGGCAAACGACCGAGTATAGAGTCGTACGCCTATGAAATGCTAGAGCTTGCGCTTCCCAATATATAGCAGACTATCGCGTAATATATTTACCTTTTTGCAATGGACTGGTCAATCCTTCTTTGCTATAGACCATTGTTTGGGTGGGTCAATCTTTGGTTCCAGACTGTCGGAATGAGGCTAGCCGCTTCTAGTATCTGCGCCGATCTCACGTGCAATACCAGACTAGAGTACACGAGCCCCGCACTAGCAACTATAAATTTCGTTCTGCTTTATTATCGCACGCGAGGACTAGCAACCTTGCAGCAATGTCGGTCGCGCATGTCCCTGACCTATCCTCCCGGACAGCTTCGCAGTTGAGCAAGCAATTTGCTGTAGGTTGCCTTACCAGACCCGGAAGCCGGACATCCTCTTGCTATCCCGGCTCGTCTTCGCCGGTGGAACCGCCTCGGCCATCGTCCAGAACGCCCGTTCAGTATTCGTCTACGTCCTTGTTCTGCCAAACAATAGCAAGGGATTCGTAGCCGTTCAGAGGCCATATATAAGCTCGAGATTTCCATCTTGGGAAACAACCTATAGAAGGTTAATCGTGTCCGCGTACAAGCGGTCATCTAGCTCCAATACACCGGATCTACCAAGAGGTTTATCCTGAGAATGGCCGGTGGTATAGCTCATACAAGAAAGGAAAGTATATATTTCCCATTGACGAGGTTAGACCGCTCCCTCTAGCTTCATCTACCCCTTACCCGTACGACGACGCTAACCTTTAGTCGAGACCGAGTTAGAGAGGCTCGATGTCTTTCATAAAATATTTCCTTGCCCGTAGGAATGTTCTTCATAGCGCTCCCATCTACAATCTGGAAAGCCCTCGGATCTTAGACCTGGGCTGCGGTACCGGCATCTGGGGTATTGATATAGCCGAGTGAGTTTCTCCGTATCGCTTTCTCGGATTCCAGTCCTCTAACTTCACGACGTCGAGCAGCAAATATCCTAGCGGAATTCATATAGGCCTGGACCTGAACTATATCTAGCCTGAATTGTCAGTTCTGTCGTCCTATTTCATAAGATGACTATACTAACTTAACGCAGTATCCCTACCAATATACGCTTCCTATAGAAGGATATCGAGGAGGAGTAGCATGATCTTGAACCATCCTCCTAGGATCTCATTCATATACGTACCATCAACGGTAGCATTAGCGACTGGCCTAAGATATACGCCGAGAGTTTTAGGTGAGGTCCCTCATCTCAAGGGTAGATGAGCTTTATTTAATAGTCTAAAGACATCTCAAACCATGTTCCGGCTATATCGAACAGGTCGAGATAGACTGGACCCCTTGCTATAATGACGGCAGCCTGCCAGGGGATGCCTACATTATATAGTGGACAAATGAACTTTTGGACGCTATAGATAAGTTCCGTCGTCTAATACGCCTTGATAGCAATCTTACGAAGAAGCAGCTGGCGGACGCTAGCTTCGTCGACATCGAGGAGGAGGTCATCTGGTTACCCCTTAAAGGCCAGCCTGTAGAGGCACCCGGCAGAGACCTCGGCTAGTGGTTCAACCTTGGCATCCGACTAGCCTGCGAACCACTTAGTTTGGCGCCCTTGAGTCGAGGTCATCGTTGGACTCTAGGTGAGATTCGCGATCTCTCTAAAAAGGTCAGGGACGAGATATATAGTATTACTACGTATATATACTATATACTATAAGTTCCAGCACACCTGCAAGCTGCCATTCGCCAAACGTAGTCTCTATATAGGGCAGAACCTCGCTTACTGGTCCCAGACATATTTTCACCGCCAGAAAGCTACAGTGATTATTTCGCCTACGTTTGGAAGCCTAATTCCAAGTAACGGTCAACTCCCCTTTAACGGCGTCGACAACTTGTTCGGCTCATGATAGATGCTGAGCAACCTGATCATAAGAGAATTGCGCAGAACGTCATCCGATTAATGGACGTTAGCATAGTTAGTCACGTTGTCGTTGAGCATGTCTGAGAGCGCGTAAGGTTCCTATGGGATAGCGTTAGCACCGAAGTGGTGGATGGTTGTTCCCACGAAACCACCAGCGGCAATGCCGCAATCTAAGAGTATGTCCCAGACTCGCTAGGAAGTCCGTTTTAATAGATATACCCAAGTTTGTTACTTAGATAAACAAGGAAGTCACCTTGCAATAGAACCTCTTCACACCCCATTACACTATGCCTGGCGCCTCTCGCATAGTAACCTTCCGCTACTGGGAGGAACCGCTGGTTGCCCGAGTTTCCCCCGCCGCGTCCTACTATCCCTCTTCAAAGGGTATAGGCAGCCGACGGTGCAGCCGTCTTTCGAGTTCGGCATTTTCTAGAATGATACCATACACTATAAAGAAGTGAATCAAACATAAACTACAACCGCGCCTAAACTTAT
Source organism: Achaetomiella virescens (assembly GCA_031001845.1). NCBI lineage: Eukaryota > Fungi > Ascomycota > Sordariomycetes > Sordariales > Chaetomiaceae > Achaetomiella > Achaetomiella virescens. The sequence goes on from JARNGD010000003.1 coordinate 96,596, forward strand.
CGCGGAGCATGGCCTTCTATATATCCTTGACGCTCATAAGCTCAATCCCCGCTACCTCGCGAGGATCACCCAGCTGAGGTGCCATATGTTCCGGGAGGTCGCTCGCGTAGCAATGCACTATAACAAAGTATAGCGACCGTGTGACTGGAAGTCGTATAGCGTACGTGATCATACCAGTTTCCTTGCGCGTGTTCCTTTATAACGTCGGGAGATAAGGAGGCTTTTTCTCTCGCTTCCTGTAATATGCATTCCCATGGTGTTTTGGTCGGCCCGTACGCCGCCCGCGGCCGTCACGTCTAGTTGGCCAGGACTGAGGACTTTGTCGCCGCGTTTCGGTAAATGTCTGATCAGTCATGAAGCTATAAGTTCGACCATCAAGCTCCACGGCCGCCGGAACATCGGCGGCATCGCCAACGTATGCTTCATTCCGCCCGCGAAAAAGGGCGGCTGGAGCCGCAATTTCCATATCTCTCTGAGCTCTCCTTCCAGAACACTCGAGCATCGTTAGTAGGCTAGTATATCAAAGCGGTGATAGATACCTACTCGTCAACCCTATCAACCAGGCCTAGAAGTTTCCTGTCCTTAGTCGCCATCGTGGAGGCCATGTTCGTGGTTTCTTGGCATGAGGGAAGGTGGTAGGCATGGATGATCTATCGATGGGAGTGCTGGATGTGTTGGCCCAACACGACGGTTCCAGGATTAAAGGCGCTTGCAGAGGCTAACTTCGATTGACGACCAGCTCCGCAAAACCGTAAAAATTCCATGGAAATTGAGGGTTGTCTCGGTTCTCTTCCTTGCCCACTAGCGGTGGGGAGCTGACGGCCGATTACAGTGTTGCAGGCTCAGCGGAAGGAAATTGGCGCGTGATGATCAGCAGCATCTGCCCGTTGGTGGATTGGCCACGTGAATCCAGCTCGCTGCCGTTGCTCTGTCGACCACGATAGGAGCCCTACCGGACATGATCGCCCAAAGTCTCCAAAATCAACAAAAAACCACATCATTATTAGTGCCCATACTATAGGGCCTTTTCACCCGGATTGCGATGGACAACGAAATTGCGAGATTGCGACGGGCTCTTGAGGAGGAGCGACAGCGACGCGAAGAGGAGCAACGCCGACGCGAAGAAGCCGAGAGCCGTGCGTGGAGGAGCAACGCCGATGCGAAAAAGCAGAAGAAGTCGCCGAAAAATCACAGCCACTGTAACTAGAGGCTTATCTCGAGGCTTGTCACGCTCTTGGTCTTGCTATCAAGGTAGTTACCGACCGTTCCTTGACTATATAGGGCGATACCACTAATCCTGTTGGTCGAGTTTACCCCCGGCGAATCCTTCCGTGGGATGACTTTCTAGCAAGGCAAGAGGAAATCTGGAACCTACTCCTCGAGCTATCCTTCGCCTCCCGATATACCTTCCTATCCCAATACTAGCTAGACTATATGCGGTCTCTCATCGGACCTATTAGCAGCGAATATAGCCTCTGGTCCTTCTAGCGCGATACTATTGAGAATGCAGTGCAAAAGCTGGTTAATGCGGTATACGAAAACCTAGTACTTCGAGCTAGCATTGGCCTACGTAGAACCATGACGTTCGAGAGTTATATAAATCTCGGCACTATCGATAGTAGTCTCTCCAAACCTCTAGAGCGCGCGCCCTCTCCAGGAGCAGTGCAGGGGAGGCGGCGCTCGCGCTATCCGTAGCGGTCCGCAAACCCCGCCGTATTGCAAAAGGGAAGGGCAAGGGCAATCGGGCGGACTAGTTCTATATATATAGAACATTGGATGGCGTAAATATCCCTACGACAGTAATCGAGTATAAAGCGCTATACAAGCTGAGCAAGGAAGAGTTAGTTACGGGTCTGGTGTCCGAAATCCAACTAGAGCGAGACGTGATCAATAGGGATAGCGATAGCTTCGCATTTGTAGCGAAGGCGCTCGCCACTGCCGTCGTCACCCAGCTCTTCTCTTATATAGTCGGGAAGGGCATTTAGTATAGCTACGTCTATATAGGGGAGGCCTTCGTCTTCTTGCATATCCCCGATGACCCGGCTATAGTCTACTATTATATATACGTGCCGAATCAGGATATTCTTAATGACGACGAGAACAGGCTTCACCATATAGCCGTCGCGCAAGTCTTCGCCTTCATTGTCCAAGCTCTCTATACGTCGCCGCCTCCATTGTCGTGGCACGACGCTGCTATAGAGCTTGATACCTGGGCCGTAGAGTACGATGATGTACTAAGCAAAATCCCCTATCGGTCTGCAAAGACAAAAGTCGCGTTTCCCTATATAAACCCCAGCGTTAGCGCGGCTTCTAATGCTCGCCGATTCGGACCTATTTGTATTGCTCCCGGATCGACACTAAAGGCTATTCTCGAGATGATGATGATGGAAGGTACCCCTCCTTCTCCGAGTATAGATCGGCTGGCTTGCTCTAGAAAGAAGGTTGCGCTGTCTGGCACCAGTTCTGGCAAAAGACAAGGTCAGCGTGATAGAGGAGGGGGGCGGTAGGGCGGGGCGGTGCAACAAAGAATATAAGACCAGCCGTACTATATGTATTAATGCCTCCTTAGGGTGGTATCTAGGGGACTAGTAGACTAGACCTGCCCTAACGCTAGTAGACACGGATCAAGACATATTAGCCTAGTAGAGTTCCGACGTTTCCTGCGAGCTTAGTTGGCCAAAGACCGTAGGCCTGATGCGGATTCTACCCTATTATACTTATCTAGGTCTATCGGGTCGCTCTTCAAGGTTCTCCTATCGGCTTATAGATATACGCTCGTTGCTAAAGGCGTAGAGACGGGAAACCTCGGGTCTATCGTATAAGAAGGACATCTACGACTAGATACGCTATACGCAGGGAAAGTACGTCCCTATATACCTTGGCCTGATAGATCTAGTTCTGCTATACTATTTTGATGGCTATGAGTTTGAGCACTTCCTACTTCTTAGCTAGGCCGGGCGGCCCCTATCTAGATACGTCGACGGGATTAGTAAGGAACGCGCTATAGATCTGACAACCAAGGCGTATACCGAACTTCATCGGCTATAAGTCCTTTATCTCGACGTAGAGCTACGTAACATATATACGACGCAAATAGCGGGACTCTTATGGTTATAGATTTTGAGCGGGCAAAGTTTCGCGGCTGCCAACCCCTTGGCGTGATCAGCCCGAACGGCCAAGCTCGAAAGAGGAAGCACGGTTTGATAGTGTAGAAGCAAGGAACGGACGACTTTATAGAAGAACTACAATCCGCCATTAAGGGCGTTTCGAGGTATTTCGGTGATACTCCGCCAAGTAGCTTGAGACCATTAGTAAGCAGCTTGAAGCCGCCTGCTAAAGGTTCATCTATTATACACTTCGCTAAACTGCCTCGCTATATAGTCTAGTAGATAGGATGAGATTCGTTATAATTAGTCTGGAAGTCCTCTTTGTAGCAATCCACTCTGGTTATGACCTCGCGCATATATATACGCAAGAAGTCGGCCAGGGAGGAGATAGACTATGGGCATATAAAGGAGCAATAGATGACAGAACTATATGCTAGGGTATCGATAGCATCAATGGGAAACCGTAAATCGAGCCTAAGGAAAGCGGAGGCAAGACCACTAATGCCTTGCGATTCAGTACAATTACCGAACTTGGCCTTGGCCTCGGTTTAGTAGAGCGCCAAAGGACATTTGACTATTTAGAACCTGTTCTCCATTTTCCAAGTCGAAAGCTATTGTCTATATTATGATCATTGGACAATAGGATCGCCTTGGAGTAAGTACACTTGTTGATCTTTCATGTTTCTCGCTCTCGGTTTTCCTTCAACTTCTCTTTTATCTAGAGAAGTCAAACAACAACCTCTCTTAGGTTCACTTCCAACTTTTCGATATAAGACATTACAATGGACTATAGCAATAGCATTGCGGTTGATAACCAGGATATGACAAACAGCCGCAGACCAACTTACTAGAAAGACGTCTGGGACTAGGTGACCTCTAATTACACTATAGCGTTTCGAGAGCCTACGCTAGTCGTGGTATACCTAATCTGCTACAATTAGCTTGTCATCTCCTGTCTCCTATATCCGGATTTCGCCGGCGATGGCAACTTCCCAAACCACTACGGCGCTAGACTCTTTGTCTATAGGCACTTGGTATACGACAACTGCTATTAGAGGATCGCCGAACCTTGTCGCTATAATCTATAGGAGGTATTAACATGTCCGGTCTGCCGCTACGAGCCTTACTTTCCCGCCGAGGACTGCTAGCATAGTTGAGAGCCTTTTACATTCCATATAACGAAGACGACCGCGGATACTTCTGGCATATACCTCTTACGATCATAGAAGGCGGACAGCACCTAGAACGGTGCAATGCATGCTCTAGCGAGTGTGTATAGCTATGGTGGAAGCGGCGGCGGAGCGGCTCGGTGTTGCACCCCTCGGTGGTTTAACCTCCTGAGTAGAAGAGGCGGCCAGTTAGTTTAGGGGCTGACCCCTGAGGAGTCGAGCGCTCTCGAGAACCTACGCTTGATAGAGGGGACGACAAGACGGCTAGTTGGAAGAGTGGAGCGTACCTGGGTTGGTTTGGCTGGGGATGTATGAGGCAGGACGGGGTGGCAGACTGGGCGGGGATCGTGGGGGCTATATGTGACGCGTACCGCCTTGGATCGCGATCTTCATGTTGAACTAGACCCGGACGGTGATGGCGTAGACGATGGCAAGTTGATGGCGCGGACAAGAGGCTAGCTGCCCTACGTGCAGGGGACGAGCTCGAGCAAGCCCCCCCCCCCAACCTCCCGACTGCATAGAAGTCACGGTCGCCAGCGACAACGTACGAGGACGACACTGCTAGTGCAATTCTCTATATGGTGAGCGCGATCAAAAGAGCTAACGTAGTTTGCGGACGATATCAACCCTATTTCTAAACGCGTTTTCTCAGAGCCTTTATGACGGGAACGGCCAATACAAAAAAAAATATCAACATAGTCCGTCACCAGTTAACCTTCGACACCCAAACATAATACGCCTTAGCCACTCGCGGAATCCGCAGCGCTATCTGTTCGCTGATTCCCTTGGATCCTTGAGGGTTTCTTCGAGTATCCCCCTCCTATATGCGTATAATCTCCTCTCCTCTATCTTCCACCTTCTACTGTCTAGAGACCCTGCGACGCTTCTTTATGGCGGCTGGACGGCATCATCATCCTCGCCCTACTCCGCGTTACCTCCCGCAATGGAAGAGCAATTCTCCTCATCGTTGGTATTACAACGCCGATGACGGCCGCTATTGCTCTGACGGTTGCCCCCGTCTTGGTTGGTGGACGAGTATATAGATCGTTCGCCATTAGTTAGTTCACGCTTAGCTTTCCCTTAGCCTGCTCTCCTCTATCTAGAACTAGAGAATTAGCAGGGCGGTAGCCGTCTTCAACATTGTTATAGGGGTCTCGGCTATTGGAAGGTTAGGGGGTTGATTTAGCGGTGGCTAAATCGGATATGTCAGCCTTATCGAGAGCTTTCTAGAATCGATGCCGGTAGAATACTTTTATAGATAGCCAGGGATGCTTGGGACACCCGAGACCTAGTCGATAAGAATCCCCTATACACTTAAGTTCCCGGCAGGACACTAGAAATGGTTGGCCCTGCTCCGTATATAGAGCGGTGGAAATAGACAATAGCTCTAGGGAACGCCCTAGGCTAGCCGGACTAGGAGAGGCGTCGTCGTTGGTCAGGTCGACGATGATAGTAGCACCGCTCCTAAGTGCGGCAAGGTTTTCTGCTCTACGCTCTACGTAGCTAGACGCTATTGTCTGAGGTCGGCTAGCACCTCGGCTAGGAGGTTCGGACGTGTTTTTCTTAGTGGTGACGATCTTACTAACGTCTTGATGGGATTCGGGGTTTAGAGAAGGAGAAGGATGGACATCTCTATAACGGAGGAGGTAGTAAGACTCCATTATGTCCTGTATAAAAGTGGTGGCCGATGCGGGAATATAGTTGGAAGGCGAAGGAGAAGGTCGTCAGGTTGGGGAAGAAAGAAGGAGAAGCTAAGAAACTAGAGGAAGGGGGATTCAGACGGGATTAAATAGCTATTAGGAGCCAGATAGATTGCACGTGCTGGTGTACACCGCCTCAAGTTGTTGGAGATCGGAATGGGTTCTTCCGTCCTGGTGGTGAGATCGAGTCCATGGGCTGGGCGAGGGCAAGGTCGTTGTAGTGAGTACCGAGGAGCTAGTGCAGATAGGGCAGCATAAAGTGGGAGACTTCCTGGGCCATGGAAAGGGAAGGTCGTCAGGTTGGGGAAGAAAGAAGAAGAAGCCGAGAAACTAGAGGAAGGGGGATTCAGACGGGATTAAATAGCCATTAGGAGCCAGACAGGTTTCACGTGCTAGTGTGCCCTGCCTCAAGTTATTGGAGATCGGAATGGGTTCTTCCGAAGCAGGCCGCATCGCCTTTGTAGTGAGGTTAAGTCTATGGGCTGGACGGGGCAAGGTCGGCGTAGCTGAGTTCAGAGGAGCTAGGACAGATATAGAGTCCGTATCCGTGGAGGCAACTCAAGGCTAAACTCTCCCCCGTAGTGCTTTCGGATAATGCCGGTCAAGCCGGGACGATTTGTTGCCTCTAATATCGAGGTGGACTCGGAGGTACGGAGAGAATAAGGAGAGGGGGTCTCCAAGTCCAATCCCATACTCTGGGTTAACTCCGACCGCCTTCTCTATATCGATACCTAAGCCAAACCACCCTATCTATCCTCGGAATAAAAGTAGTCGACCTGACTAAAGACGACGGCCCTCCTATACCCCTACGATGGAGGCCCTTACCATCCGCCCCGTATCGTTCACGTCGGAATTAGGCGGCATCATACGATCGTACCCGCTATATAAGTGGTTGGGAGGATGAGTGAGGACAGCAGCAATGTGCTTAGCGAGCTTGTTGGTCTTTTGGCGGCCTTTTAATTATGGTGCCCTTGCAAGTGGTCCAGACGAAGTCCCTTAAATCCCCTTGCCGTTCCAGTCCATATACTCAAGTTCTGGTTGGGTGCTGCTCATTTTGACGCGGCGCGAGTTCAGGCGGTCAAAGAGAATACTAGCACTACAGAAAATGCATCGCTATTCTATCCTACTTGTCTGTATTCCTACTACAAGGAAGAGAAGGCGACCTATCCTTAACAACCTACGGGATTCCCTGAACTTTCCCTAAAACATCTATTGGCCTAGGGCCGCAATCGAGTCTAACCGCCAAAGTAAGATCATCCGGTTGAATAAGGTTCCTAAAGTCGTCGACATTATCGTAGTCTGATTTGGAGTATTCTATCGTATCAGGTTGAGGTACGGCAACCTGAAAACGGAGCGACTATATCTCGTACTCTCGAGGACGGCTCCAGGTGTAGAAGGATCGCATCGTATATAGCCCAGCTTTGACTAGTGCCAGCCGTCTATCCCCGTATTCTTATGACTTTGATCCTACTACTATATTGGGCATAGCTCGATGATAGGTACATTACTAGCTATTCTAGTACTCGCCTAAACCAGTTGGACTCCATTTGGGTTTGTTTCCGTCTTCAACCACTAGGTCCTCTCTAGAAAGTCGTCATCACTTGGACCCGGACATTCGCTACCTGGGATAGGAACGAGACTATTACGTATAAGGATAGGTTCGGGCGGCCTAGATCCCCGAGTTCGTCTAGACGGGCCCTAAACTATACGTCTAGAATCGGTTACGGCAAAAAAGGGAGACTCCTCGCCAGGCTCCGGCTACTACTACTACTACTGCTTCCTCTCCATGCTAGCTCCTCGTCGACGCCCCTACGGACCTAAACCCCTAACTATAGCCTGAGCGTGGATCTTGACTTATCGTATATAGTAAGAGGATATCTCCATCGATTTAAGTCACCCCAATCAAAAAAGCGGCATGGCTATTCTCGGTCATGGTCGCGATCTACGGTACTACTTCTAGGATATCTCTAAGCGGGCTTGTAAACATCTTCACTATATTCCGCCAATCAGGGTGAAACGAAAGACCGAGGACTGCTAAAAAAATAGAAGCATCCAACGTTAAGAGGGATAATAGGATTGAGTTGAGAATAGGGGGTAATAGGCGAATATAGCGAATGGAACTGCTCTAGGTAGTGTGGTAGCGTCCATCGTCGCTGCTCGACGGTCGTAAATGCTGGAGGACTCACTGTCACGTGACTATATTCAGGTTCGACGGGAAATGCCTTCTAGAGGGGGAAAACGTGTGGAAAACCACGGAGAGAGAGTAGCTAGAAAGCGGTTGAATTTACCCCTCATGCCTAGTTAGGAACTCAGCTGCTATGCTAAGGCAATAGAGTAGGGCCGCAAACGCGTTTGGTTGGCTAAGAACGAGGTTTGCAACGCGTTGGTGGAACTTGTAGTAAAACGAGGCGATATTAGGATCACCACCTCGGTATAGATAGGAAACGGAGTTGGGAAACGGAATACTGAAAACTATGCGCGTACGCGTTCCCTCCCGTTTCATCCTCAGAAAACGTCTTAATACGTGACCCAGCTTTGCTGAGTCAGCAATTCGGACCCAAAAAATAAAGTTAACTACCAGGTCCAGGTTCGCGTTTTCGTCCTCCCTACAATAGCGACAGCTTCTGGTCTTCGTTTGTTGTTCAAAGGGTGCGGTTTCTTGTCCTCAAAGCTACAGTTCTGGCCCTCTCTGAGCAGACAGACAACTTTTATGTGCAAAAGCAGCCCTGGTATACCGCCCTCAACCCCAACGGCCGCATCCCAACCATCATCGACCACGACCGCAGCGGTTTTGCCGTGTTCGAGGGCCTGGCCATCCTCAACTACCTCACCCGCCACTACGATCCCGAGCACAAGTTCAGTTTCCCCGTCGAGTCGGATGACTACTCCGTGGCCGAGCAGTGGATGGCTTGGCAGCACGGCGGGTTGGGGCCGATGTAAGTTCCTCCCCTTTTGTTCCCCATCCTAACAAACCAAGGCTGAGAAGGGTGGGAATGACAGGCAAGGCCAAGCAAACCACTTCCTCCGCGCCGCCGCCGAAAAGATTCCGTACCCCATCCAGCGGTACGTCGGCGAGACTGAGCGGCTGTACGGCATCCTTGACAAGCGCCTCGCCGACCGCGACTATGTCGCTGGCCCTGGCAGGGGCAAGTACAGCATTGCTGATATCAGCTTGGTCGGGTGGGTGAACATGAGCATGTACTCTGGGATTGATCTGAAGGGCCAGTTCCCGAATGTGGATGCCTGGTTGCAGAGGTTGTTGGCGAGGCCCGCGGTGCAGAGGGGCTTGGCTGTGCCTAGTGGCAGGCCGAGTCGGGTCTCGAACGCCAGTCTGCAGAGGGCCGTAAGTGGGGAGGAGGAGTGGGAGGATGGGAAGAGGTATGTTGAGGAGGGGAGGAAGTTGGTTGAGGAGGCGAAGGAGAAGTATGGGTATAAGTATGCCTCGCCTTAGGAGGCCGATGTCATGTTGAGAGCCGAAGCCTCTGTTTGTTAGCGTGCTCTGAGAATTGATTCAACCTGATTCCAGTCTTTCGAGCCTCTCCAGGGCAGAGAAAGTATAATTCTATAATAGAGCTTACCTAGGCTAGCCGGCGTAGTCGCCTTCGATATTAAACTTATTTAAGTTCTTAGTATCCCTATCTATATTAGACGCATTATCCTCGACATATACTATATTCCCTCTATCATTATTTAGTAGAACTACCCGGTCGAGATCCTATAGGCTATCGTACTAGCTACTATCGTAATAATCTATATAAAGTGCGTCGCTTAATAATCGTCAAGTACATTGAGAATATTGAACTGGGGCGGAAACCTCCTGGGCTTCAGGAAGGGGAGCTTACCATTCGGGCCCACTTCTGTACAAGGGAGGCCGTAGATAGATTTTGATATTGCTTTCATTTAATTCGAGATTTTCGCGTGCAAGCCACGCCATGTATATAAAGCTGCCAGGGGCACCCACTCAGGGGCTCCTGGGCAGGCAGGGCAAGTCGACAACAACAATCGACGTTCTTTTCTTCAGTGCAGACTGGAGTAGGTCAGGCTATGACCAGAGGGCCAGAACCATTTATTTGAAGATTGTGCCTCAAAGAGAGCTCCGGAGCTACCTTGAGCCATGGCTTGTTGAAGCCTTCGTTCCTCCCCCCTGAATTCACTGCATCAATATCACCAGACTGCTGTGACCAGCAGTAGGGATGGTATGTATATGGATTTAAGGTGCTGCGCACCAGTTCAATATAACGTTCTTCGTAGTCGAAGGGTCGTCCTTTGACTTCGCCTGTAACGGGCTGGGCCCGAGACAGGCCTCGGCAACCCTCGGCCGTGGTTCTCATGCAGGGTGCGTTATTACAGCATCATACTGAGAGCAGCAGCATCTATGCGTGTTCAGCTGCTTGATAAAAGCTGTCTCTTTTCCTCCTGTCGATTAGTTCTCTCTCTTCCTCTCCCCATTCGGAGCAATCTAGTCAATCATTACCACACCTTGTGCAACATCAATTCGTGGACCGTAACAGCAGGCACTAAGATTAGCATAGGCTTAGCAACGATAGAGACCCGGCTATATATTCTTAAGTTAGACGCTACACCTTAAAGGAAATTGATGCTAGGTATATAAACGTTTTCTCTGTTCCGACCTCGTTTATATATTTCTAACTATAGAGAGGGGGTCTCTCTAGGAGAGATATATATATATATATATTCCTATTCCGCTTTGCCCGCAGGCTCGCCGGACCATATACTACTAATTACAACGGAAAACCGTGCCTGAAAAGGCTGGACTAAAAACCTCTGCCTCCCCTATTCTGATCTAAATCTTCCCAATCCTCCTACTTGTCAGGATTCGGTCGGCAGTGACAGACTATCCCGAACCTCCGGGCCGGCCTGTTGCCCCGAAGGCGCACAGACAGCGACCCTGCAGCGAACTATCTGAAGCCACCTATACCAGCAACCAATAGGCAGTAGCCACGTACCTTGCACGCAACTCAGGGGCTTTAGGGGCGCAAGCCGAGAAAGGATATCAGAGGGAGCGATAGTAAGATAGAGGAATATTGTACCGATGAGAAGGATAATAAGGAACGGAGAGTCGGGGAGGGTTTGGAAGAAGGCAGAGGTCAATGCAATCCCCTTGGCGCTCCTACCTCCACTTGGCTACCAACCTGCGTGCAACCCTTGTATGCTTAGCTCGTACCCCCTTCACTCTAACGTTAACCCATCGGAGCCTGGGCTGGCTCCCTGACAATTGCCGTCAAAGGGGGGCTCCTCCGCGCCATAGTTCGATAGGGCGTATATCGCGCGGGCGCCGATCGCGCCGTCGTGTAATGCCTGTCGCAGCGTAACGTCGGGGCTGCCCCTACGAGCCTTAGTCTCAAGGAAGAAGTTCGGTACTACCAGAGCACTTACGTGCTTTATAGGGATAATTAGCTTGTTCAGGTTACCCTCCTCGTTAGCATTTCTGATCTTGTTATAGATATCTCCTACCCGAGCTCCATCGAAGAAATCGGGTACGGCTTTAACAATAGATCCTCCGGATACCGGCTCAATGTTGGTGAAATAGAGATCTCCCTCATTCGGAATGTCGGAGTTACCGCCAATAATCGGAATTATATTACACTTTACGGTACTTTCGGACGTAGTCTTATTTTTCTTCTTAAAGTTCCAAAACGCCAAGTCAGGAAACTACAGTAGTAAGAGAGAGGCTCTCGTAGCTAAGAGCTCGAAACTGACTTGGTCTCTATTCTCGGGTTCAGGTATCAGACGGCCGGCCGGATACTCGTATCCCTCAGGATATATATATTGTCAATCATATACTATTCGAAGGCATCAGCGTACGCTGACGTCCACTTGGCATTAGAAGAGACATCCGTCGCCTCTGTCGATTTTGTCGACTTGGTTCGTCGGCTTGAAGATGCGGAGCGGCTGGACGCCATAGTGTGTACGGCGCCTTTCGGTTCGTAGCACTAAGACAGGAAGTCAGCGTCCGTTCCTAGTCAGTAAATTGCAGGTATACCTCTCGAAGACAGCGAAGATCTGGGCCACCGTGTCTTGCGAACCGCGCAAGATCAGTGGTGTACAATATAGGTACTGCGGGCTCTAGGGCAGGCCGAGTGCTATTCCGCCGGTCGAGTTCTCGCAGTACACGACGCGTAAGCGGAACCTTAGACCGGTTGTCCCAGAATTCTAGTAGGAAGTTCGATGGTCTGTGAAGTCTGCCTCTCGACTTAACATCTTGTTAGGACGGTACTCTTGCGGAAGGTCGTCGGCACGGGCTCTCTTTCGATGTGCGCGCTCGCCATAAGCAGTCACTTCGTAAGGTTGAGATCGAGGGAAATCCGTGTGAATGTTCAGGTCGCGCTCGTGGGCCATTGTCACGAACCAACTGTTGCAAAGAGGTCTTTGACCTCCCACACTTACAAGACCGCTCCGCCTACCTTTGTTGCCCGCAATGGCTATTAAGCAGCCATTGCGCCCATCTCCCACCTCTTCCACCTTTTCCTCTTACAACTAACTCAACACACCTCAATACAACACACACACACACCACCAAATTCCTTACATTTGAGCCCACCATCGTAACACCAACCATATATTGCGGCCGGGTGGGACTAGCCGGAAGCAAGCAGGACCAATCAATAGTGACATGGAGGTTGAACTAACGCAGGGAGATCAGTGGTGCCAAGAAAATGAGCCAACGGCAGGGATCAGTACGGATCAGTGATTGAGCGTAACTGATCCTATAGCTTAGGAGGAATCGGTAACTGAGCTAGACTAAGCCAGGAGGAGGAAGCTTGTATATAGTTTGCGATCTCTGTCGCTTACGGGCATTCCAGTAGCTTCCTTAGTAAGCAACTCATATAAGCAGTATCACCCTACTGTTGAGAGAATTGCTTGTGCGCATTTGTTGTAGACCCTTTGGCTCTTACCGGACAGTCATCCCGACACCAGGCACACCTTCAGGAGCCCCCCTTAGACGTAGGGATCTTCTGTTCGTCATAGCCATGACTGAGCTGGCGCTGCAGGACTTCGGGTGGTGCGCCGCGCAGGGGAATGATTGGGCTGGAACGCGTCGTTGCCTGCAAAACGGCGCGCGGTGTCGCACTCAAGAAAGGCATCAGCCAACCATTAGCTGCTGTGCGGCAGGGATACGGCGTCGGGTGGGGTAGTCGCCTCGAAGACGTGCAAAGGGCGCTTGGTTTTGCCCATAAAAGTTCTTACTATACCGTTTCCTCACTACGCTTCCTAGCTCTACCGTAGTGTGATCCTAACATCGCCTTGTAACTAATTACTAGTTCCACCAACGCGTTGCAAACTTTATTCCCACCTAGCCAACCAAACGGGCTTACGGACCTGCTCCTAGCAGTGTTTACAAGGTACAGCGGCTAAGTTGCTACCTGGGTATACTATATACAGGGTAAATATCATAACCAAACGGGCGAGATACCAAAGACCAAAAGTCTTGGTCTTTGAAAGAAAAAAGTAGAAGCCGGGCATTGTTGCTGCTACTAGGACTAGGAGTGAGTAACGAGCTAATCCACTCAGGCAGCTCGCTCTCCTGATCCCGTCCCATGCCTAGCACCAGCGGCCATGTCCCACCCTACCGTTCCCCGTCGTCGGACCAGACCCAGACCCAGACCCAGACCCAGAACCGTGAGGTCCCCCCCCGTCCCAGTCCCCGCCCCCACCCCACTCCAAACCCCCTTCCCCGGCCATACCCCGGCGGACGCGCCAAATACTCCAGATACTTTTCCCTGCCCTCCGAATCTCCGCCCGCACCTCCTGCTCAATATCCCCCGCCGTGCGCCCCTCCTATCCCTCGCCCCCGCGTCCGCCCCAGCGTCCAACAGCAACCCCTTGATCCGCGCGCCTGCCGGCTCCACGCCGTGTACTCTTGCTCCTCTACGTGCCGAGGGAGACCCAACCGGGGCGGCGGGCCGCAAGGTGGAGGGCGGTTTGCGCCCCCTTCTTGGCTTTCAAGGTCCCCGTCGGGTAGGGTCAAGACCAACAAGTTGGGATCGGCGCCGAGGTCGAGAGGAGCGCGACGGCCGGGCGGAGGCAAAGAGCGCTGCTAGATGGAGGGCGGTCGCGCCGGTGCTGTCGCGCCGGTTGAGGATGTTGTTGTTATTGTTGGCGTCCTGGGGCCGGAGCCGGGCGGCGAGGGTACGGGCCAGGTGGGCGTCCTCGATGGTGGCGTCGGCGAGGTCGCGGGAGTGGGGGGTGTAGAGGGGTTCGGCGAGGTGGTGGGGGTGGTGCGGCCGTCGGTGTCGGGTCGGCACGGGTCGGCGCCGTGCTGGATGAGGAGGGTGACGGCGCCGGCCTGCTTCATGTACGCGGCGTTAGTGGAGCGGGGTGCGGCCGAAAGCGTCGGGCTGGTCGACGCTCGCGTTGTGGGCGGGAGGTGGGAGATGGTCGATTCCAGTGCTAGTCTTTCCGAGAAGGCCGGGCGCCTTTGTGGGTCGGTTCGGAGGTCGTTCCAGGCCCACGAGATAGTCCCTAGGCGAACGCCGCTCAAGACACCGTCCGATCGCGGCCCAGTGTAAGGGCTGCCGGCCGTGTTCGTCCGTGTCGCCCGGGTCCGCGCCGAGGTCGAGGAGGGCTTGCACGGCGGCCGCGTTCCAGTTGTACGCGGCCCTATGAAGCGGGGTTGCGTTGTCGCCCCCGACGCTATAGGGAAAACACTCGTCCGTGAGGTATGACCGCTGCTGGTGGATATCGGATCCCTTGCTCACCAGATACCGAACGATGTCGGCGCCGCCCCAGCTCGTAACGTGGCCAAGCGGCGAGTCGGGGGAGGGATCGCGTTCGCCGAAGATGTCACTTGCCTTGAGGTCGATGCTGTCAGGTCGGCTCCAGCGTCGACGAGAAGGCGGATCGTCTCCTCGCGATCAAGGTCTGGCAAGGGAGATACATGATTCTCGCCTTCCCAGAACAAATTCCTAGCGGCATAGAGAAGCGGGGTACGGCCGTGCCGGTCCGTCGTTTCTATATCCGATAGGGCCCCTCGGCTCAGGAGGAGCCGGACGACTTGGGACCGCCCATTATTCGCCGCGCAGTGAAGCGGGGTTCCATCGATAGTGCGGTAGCCATCGCCATCGTCATGCTGGCCGCTGTTATGATCCATAGGGACTCCTCGGTCCAAGAGAAACCCGACGGCACCTACAGCGCCTCGGCCCGCAGCCACCTGCAGCAGAGTGTGATTGAAGTCGTCTAGCCGTCTGGTAAATATATCAGCGCCGATGCGGACAAGGAGGTCCAGCGCTTCCGGGCTATCGTAGTCTCGGCAGACCTCGGTGAGGAGATGCGAAGCCCAGTAAGAGTGCCTTGAGATATCTCCAGTACCGCCCCACGCTCGACGAGCAGCGCGATGATGGCGAGGCCGGCAGGTGAAAGCGCGCGGGAATCCCCAAGTCCTGCTCTCGAAACCGCGGGACGAGAGATGCAAAGACGACGGGCGTTACGGGTTGGTAAATTGTATCGGCTGTGAGCCCCCAGGCCGAGTCACGCGGGTGTACTCGGGTTATAAGCCTGGTGTCGCAGCGGGGCGCTGACGAGCTCGGGGTGTGCATCGAGAAGCTCACGGCACCGCGCGACATCCTCGGAGAAGAGCGCGTCCACGAGGGGGCTCGCGGCGTGCCCCTCTCGGCGGGCTCGCTGACCAGCGTGTCGTTCCCGGGGCCCTGAGATTGAGACGGAGAGACGACGGAGTCACCAGGACCGAGTGCCGGACTTGTCTCCATGGCGCGAGCCGTCCTGGAGAGCAGCGGGGCTTTCAAGATATGGGAAGGAGAACTGGACAGACCAGGAGTTGTCAAGTTGAGGCGAAAGGAAGGGACTGGCTGGGTACTGTTGGAAATCCAACAGCCACTTGAGAATTCCACAGTACCGCCTTGGCTCAGGGTTTTGCGCCTCGAACCTATCTAGTATATCTATCGGTAGTCCTAACTCTTCCGACCCGTTAGCTTCTAGCTAGACCTCGTCTAACTTGAAGAACTATGTCCTTTTCGTCCAAGAAGCCAGCAAGCACAGGCCCGTTTCCAGCAACAGACTCGCAGTAATCTGAGACAGCAAGGTTGGCCTTCTTGAAGCTTTGGAAACTGGGCCAATGAAGCTCCTGATCAAGGTGAATTGGTTCCGTTCTTGTATCGAAATCTGGATAACACCTGCTTGGCAGGCAAAAAAAGCTCGTGGGGAAGCGGGTATGAAGCTCAAACCGCTCTTCTGCAACCTCAAACCAGTGTGGGGCAATGGACTGCTATTTTCTTATCTTATCGGTTGTCCCAGGGAACTGTTCCCAAATTTTTTTGAAGTCCACGGATGCCCCTCTGGCGCTGGTTTTGGAGACAGGATCTGAGCCTCGGTGCACCACTCCGCTTGTCGTCCCCAACACCACAGCAACAATGAAACGGAAACTCGACAAGAACGACGAGCCCGCTGCGGCCCCGTCCGAAACCGAGCCCAAGACGAGCCAGCCCGAGAAGCAGCAAGCAGAAGCCGAACCGTCTTTCGCTGAGCTTGGCCTCGACCCGCGCCTCGTGCAGGCCGTCGCAAAGCAAAGCTTCGAGAAGCCCACCCTGGTCCAGCGCAAGGCCATCCCTCTGGCCCTGCAAGGCCAGGATGTGCTGTGCAAGGCCAAGACGGGCTCTGGCAAGACAGCCGCCTATGTTCTTCCCCTGCTGTCCGGCGTCCTGAAGCGCAAGGCCGTATGCATCCCTCCATTCTGTCGCGATTCTTGACGCCCTGTACTGACCCGTTGAAGACCGATCCCACCGCCTTCACCGCAGGCCTTATCCTCGTCCCGACCCGCGAGCTGGCCGACCAAGTCTTCAAGGCCATCGAGCAGTTCTCCGCCTTCTGTGCCAAGGAAATCCACGCCGCCAAGCTGACCGAGAACGTCTCCGATGCTGTCCAGCGCTCCCTGCTTGCCAACGTCCCGGACATCGTCGTCTCGACCCCCCCCGCGCATGGCACAACGTCAACTCTCGTCCGCCCTCTCGCTGAGCAAATTGCAGTACCTGGTCCTGGACGAGGCGGACCTGGTTCTGTCGTACGGCTACGACGAGGACATGGAGAACATCTCGCGGTCGCTACCCAAGGGCGTGCAGACCATCATGATGAGCGCGACGCTCTCAGCAGACTGGACACGCTGAAGGGGATATTCTGCCGGAATCCGACGCTGTTGGACCTGAAGGAGGAGTTTGGGGCCGAGGACGAGAAGCTTACTCAGTTTTACGTCAAGTGCGGCGAGGACGACAAATGGCTGATCTCGTACCTCATCTTCAAGCTGCAGCTGATCAAGGGCCCGTGCCTGATCTTCGTTGCTGACATTGATCGGTCGTATCGGTTGAAGCTATTCTTTGAGCAGTTCAGCATCAGGAGTTGTGTCTTGAACTCGGAACTTCCTATCAACACCCGCATCAAAATTATCGAGGAATTCAACCGCGTACGTCGGACTAGCTAGTGGCATCAGGAAGATGAGACGCTAACCCGCTAGCAGGGCATCTATGATATCATTATTGCTTCCGATGAGAAGAGCGAGCTCTTTGGGGACGAAGCCGCAGATGGGGAAGGGGAAAAGAAGGAGTCGAAGAAGTCAAAGTCCACAGAAGGGGAAGAGGGTGCAGAGCCATCAAAGAAAAAGCGGAAGCAAAGGAAAGACGAGGAATACGGCGTATCTCGAGGTATGTCTGTCTTTGACCATTGCACAGTGTATCCGCTGACTCTGTGCAGGTATCGACTTCAAAAACGTCGCCGCGGTGGTTAACTTCGACATGCCTACATCGTCTTCTTCATACACCCACAGGATAGGCCGAACTGCGAGAGCTGGCCGCGCGGGGATTGCTCTCTCCTTCGTTATCCCCAAGGAGCTCTATGGCAAACACAGGCCGACATCCATCAAGAGCTGTGAGAAGGACGAAAAGGTGCTGGCTAAGGTCATGAGGCAACAGGCAAAGTTGAACCGGAAACTGGAGCCCTACAACTTCAACAAGTCTCAGATGGAGGCTTTCAGGTACCGCATGAACGACGGTATGTGCATCAGGCCTGGATTCCAACTGCCACAGATTCAAACTAACCTGCATGCAGCCCTTCGTGCCGTGACTAAGGTGGCTATCCGGGAGGCGAGGACAAGAGAACTGAGGCAAAGCTGCTGAGGAGTGAGACGCTGAAGCGGTACGTAATCTTACGTGGCCTTTGCCCTGATGATGCCCGGACGGACAGCGCTGAACCAGATCTGCAGGTACTTCGAGGAGAACCCGACAGAACTCTCACATCTGCGGCACGATGGCGAGCTGGGCAGGACCACGAGACAACAACCCCACCTCAAGCACGTGCCGGACTACTTGCTTCCAAAGACGGCAAGAAGGCGCTCTCCTCTGAACAGGTTGGCTTCGTGCCATTCAAGAAACTGGACGGCAAGGACAGGAGGCACAGAAAAGGAAAGCCAAAGGGGCGATCCTTCAAAGTCGGCGGGAAGAAGGATCCGCTCAAGACGTTCAAGGTCCGGAGGAAGGCAAAGTGATCCGGAACTTGATGTGAGTCGTTCGGTATTTTCCTGTACGGTTACTTTGTGGTACATCTGCATAATTCATACCCAGCGCGTTTTCGATGAGAGAGACCATATTCACGTGTTTGACGACGCTGCGGACGTCACCTCGGGGGACATGAAGCGCAGACCTGACCTTGACGCGTGTTTTTCCCGCGCGATAGGAGGCGATCCTGAACCGCCCATATGCATATGCATCGCCGAACGTCTCATCCTCTGCACGGGAGGCCATCATGGTGCTTTGGGCCTCTCCAGAGTGCGACTATGAGCCATCAGCTCCTAAAGCATATAACTGTGCACTTCTTCCCTCCTCTCACCGGCTTACCTCGCTTCTTCCACCATCTTACCTACCCCGCGTCTACTCAACGATAGCCATCATCACAACTCAACCAGCACTCACTATCGATCCGCTCACACAAAACCTGCCCTCACTTTCCCCGTCACATCAACACTAAGCCGCCTGGACCGAAACAAACCGAGGCACAACAGCTTACCCAACGCCCACGGCCTACTTAACCACACGAAAAGTCCATCCCCAGACAAAACACAACCAACCCTTGCTCCACCAACCTTGGAATGCCCTCCCTTCACACCACTGCCGTCACCCTCTTTCGCCGTCTTCGCGCCAAGCTTCCCCGACCCTTCTTTCCCCGCTTCAGCCGGGCGCTCACCTCCCAGGCCAACATGACCGACGCACACTTCCGCACTCACTTTTTGGCCGAGGGCGAGGAGATTGTTGATATTAAGCGCCGTCAGCACATGGTGTATGATGAGGATGATGAAGATGAAAGGTATTGGAGCTCCCAGCCTGGCAAGGAGGAGGAGGAGCAAGGGGGCGAGCAGGACGTATGCGCCCTGGCGGCGCTCCGCATCGGCAATTATGGATCGCCGATGAAGACGGATGAGGAGTGGGAGCGTGAGGCTGCCGAGTGCTGGCGGACGTTTGACTGGGCGAGTGACGAGCAGGCTGGGATGTGGGAAGAGGTAGAGGAGGAGGAGGATGAGGGGGTGGTTTGTGGAGAGTGATGATGATTTGGAGGTCTTGGATGGAGTTGAGGGAGGTAAGGAAGAGGGATAGGGGGAGTCTTGAGAGTTGGCGTCGAGTGTGCACTCTGAAGAGGACTAGGAGGAAGCGGAGGAGGAGACGCAGGAGGGTTTGTCGGAGGGATTAGTTTGTGTATCCTCTTGGTTTTGGAGTGTATTGGGCTCGAAGGGACTGATCACACCAGCTTGTGAGAGCTCGGACCGGGGATTTGGAAACGAGTACAAGCATTTAGCTATTCAATGCATTCGAAAGGTCTTCTATCCCGCAGCGAACCATGAGTTTTGTGTCTTTCCCACCTTGATCCTGTGGTAGAAGCCATCGTCTCGGCTGTCGTTGTGTCCAAGCTTATCCTAACCCTGACTCGACTCGCTCTTTTGACTTTGTTAGCCTTCTCACTCCTCCCTTATCAGCATTTTTGTCTTTCTTCCCATTCCCTGATGCCCCTTAGAGGTGATGCAGTATGATACAAAGCAATGTTTGTATGCGAGGTTATCAGTTCAAAGTCAATGTACAAATTGGAAATGAAAATGGTGTTGCATGACAGAGACTGGTCTCACTTTCAGATAGTTTTCTAAACTGTTTAACTGTTTACCTTGAGGGCTCAGAGAGCTTCAGCTGTCAGGCAAAGAATCAAATAGCCACTCAAGACTAGTCCCCTCAAGTCTGTCTTGGCTGACAAGTTGACAACGGAAAAAACGGCCGGGTCAAGTTCACCACATCCACCCTCCCCCCCCCCACATTGGGAGGTACAAGGCGCAGTGACGCGGCCTTGCCACCAAACCTCGCCACTAACGAAGACCAAGACAACTATAAGTACAGCAGGCTTTTCTCTCTCGAGCATCAACCCCATCTTTCAAAAAATAACAATTAAAAATAGTCACAAAAACAAAAGACACACTCTCTCACTCTGCGTCACGCCCAGCCAACCCCCACTCACGGGCCACCAGTCCACCAGCCTCCAGATACACAACATGCCCGAGCAAACCAATCCCAACAACACCACTACCTCCTCCTCCACCACCGCACACTCAGCCACTCAGCCCGAGCAGACAACCGCCCACTCTGTACCCCGCGCAACAGGCGCCGGTGTCAACACGGGCGCTGGAACCACACGGCCCAAGACCGAGGCAGAAATTGAGGCCGACAAGCGGTACGAGGAGGCCATGGAGGAGGAGTATGCCAAGCGCGAGGGTGGTGCGTGAAGTCTACTACTATTCAAGACGGGGCACGAGGAAAAGGTCATGGTCGGATGACGGAGAGGCTATGATGGATGACTGAATGGGCTTTGGTGTACTGTTGCCGTAATTGATGGGGCTGGGTGGGAGGGCGTATTGATGCATCTCAACTCCACAATACTATTATATTTCCAGTCGACCATGCTGAGTGTGAGTAATGTGACATCGGGCAGGGTGTTCCTCGCAGACAGATGGCGTTCCTCCTGGGAGATACCAGTTACAACCTAGTATCACTTGAAGGCCTACCGTCTCGGTCATACCAGAAAGCAGCTGTGTTGAAATCAAGACTCTTGGAGAAAGCTGCAGTTGCAGAGAATGAATAGCATTGAGACTACCAATTAACACTAAACATACCGTATACACCTACCACTGCCCTGGTCACGACCTCTCCCATCTCCTCTTCGACCACTCATGGCCTCCATAGATCCGAATCGGATGCGCCTCGGTGTTGAACACAAACTGATTCGTATGGTCCGCCTTGACCTGCCAAGGAGCATCCTGTTCAACCATTAGTTAGATCATTAGCAGACCTCTCTCCTCGCACCCATTATAATGCAGCACTCACCTCTGCATGGATCAAATAGCTATACTTCAACACCTCCGCAAACCAAAAGCTCTCTTGGAAGTCGTGAAACCCACCCCCGCCGGGTTGGTTCACATCCCTTATACTCGAGTACCCGCTGCCGACCCTGCACGTCTCCGTCACCGCCTGGAATGCCTCCCACGCCCAGTCCTGGTACTTCTCGTCCCCCGTCGCCCTGTACGCGTAGTAGTAGCTCTCGATGACCTCCGGTCGGAGGACATACTGGCCGTTCTCGATCCAGAAGCCCGACGTGTTGTAGAACGCGCGCTGGTTGGCAGGCGGGGCGGGGTTGTTGGTTGCATTCAGCGGGTGGCGCGAGTCTTGCCAGGCAAAGATCTCCGGGCCGATGCCGGTGGCTGTGGACGTGTAGGTATCGTGGCAGCCGTCTACGAGGGCGAGGCCGAATTGAACATAGGCCGGCTCGTTGAGCGTGAGCCCGCCCAGGATGAAGTTGCCGCCGTTGAAGCAGGCCACTGGACATACGTGAGTGAGTTATGAGAAGAGAAGAAACGGAATAAAGAGACAAGAGGGGCTTACGATGCTCGCTGACAAACTCCAAGGTCCGGCCCCTCCACATCGCAAGAAACGTCAACTCGGGCCTCGTCGTCGGATGGCTAACCAAGTACTCGATCGACGAATTCGCCGCCTTGATCCACCGCTCGCGATACTCGCCAAACCGTTTCGGGTCATACAAGTACATCTTGATGAGGTACTCGTAAAAGCTATCCGTGCCGCCTCCCCACCCACCGTTGCCATCCACAAACTTTCCATCCGACAACCGAACGTTGGTTCCCAACAGTCCGGGAAACGGCTCGCCCAGCGCGGGCGACGGATGCAGCAGGTATGACTCGCCCTTCTGTGCCAGGCGGGCATACTCGGTGTTGTTGAGCAGGTCGCTGAGCCGCGTCCATTCGAGGACGAGCGTGCCGATGGTGGCGATGCCGTTCGTGGAGGAGCCGCCCTTGCGGGGCGGGTTGAAGTAAAGGCTATTGTCGGGCACGCCGCTCGGGGTGTTGAAGGCGACTTTGAGATTGTCAGCGAGGTGGCGGGCTTGGCGTAGGATCTCGCTGACGGAAGAGGTTTGTTTGGATTGTCCTTTGAGGGGGCCCGTGAGGAGGTCGTAGGCTGCGGGGAGCTGTGAGATTGTGTTGTTATTCTGGTGGTATGACTGCCTGAACTTACCAGAGACGAGCCCTCCAAGGTACCGAATGGTGGTCTCGAATAGAGAAACCTCATCGTCGGTCTTGTCGAAGTTGATTGTAGGGATGTAGTCCAAGATCTGGTCAATCACCTCCCAGTTCTCCATAACCAGTGCCGTGCTGAACGCGTCAACTGCGCTCGCGCCCCATCCGTTCCTACACAAACACCATTCAGAGCGCGCCCCTTTCCCAATCACGTCAAGTTGGCCCAGGACAAACGCACCTGTCATCCGCATGCCCATTCGACACCGGCCGCAGCGAGTCGTGCGGAAAAGCATATTTGTAATACCCATCCCAGGAGATTTGGAACGCCTCCTTCACTGCGCTCGCCCGCCGCTTATGGACAACGTACCGTGGGTGAAGCGGCTTGTAAGGAGCCGCATCGGCCACATTTCCAAACAGTAGGAGGAGACAAGCAACACTCCCGCCGACAGAGAGGGAGCGCATGGGGGGTGGTGTAATGTGGTGATGTGGAGCGAGCGACCGGGCGGGATGCTGGCGGCAGCCAGGAGAAGTAAGGTAAACAGCAACAACAACAAACAATAAAACCTAATGACATGGATATCGTCTGCAGAAAACGTAATGGGGGTGGGGGGAATAGCCGTGTATAAAAAATAAGCAACTTTGGAAGAAACACAAGCGGCAATGAGGTCACCCGAGCGGCGGACTGGAATGCCTGGGCACAGCATGAACAGGACATGGTTCTTTCTGAGTTGCCATGTAGGTCATGAGCGGGCAAAGACACCACAGCAGAAGGTGGTATCCTTGGCTGTGCATCATTCTTGTCTGCAGAGGAAGGAAACACAGACAGTCAGCCAGGACAGGCACGGGCTGTCTTCGATCCACAGACCTTGGACCTGGTCGGTGCCGAACGCCTGAGCGCCGCCCCCTGTCTTGCTTCATGGGGCCTAGACATGATTGGCCGGCTCCCCTGATACCTGCCGAATAAGGTAGGAGCTCGGATCGACATTGACGACGAGGAAAATGAGACAGCTCGGCCAGCAGACCAACGTTCATGACCGGCTCAGGTGCTGGCCGATGGAATGGCGGTGAGGTTTGCCGGTGTGTTTGCTTTGCTTCTTCCAGGATCCCGCGAGGGAGGTTAGTGAGGCGTCCCATTTCGGAAGTGAACTGCCAGCAGATCAACGTAAATGGTTAAACGATGGTAAATCTCGATACCCCTTGTCAAGGACAGGGCTGTGCGGCCAAAGAAACCCGAAAACAGCCCGAGGACCAATTTGAAGCCAGTCACTGAGAGATGGCGACCTAATTGTTGAATTGTGAAGTGGCATTATTCCGATATCGAATGCTCTTCATCGACCTCCCGCTTCGGCAGGCGTGGAAATATTGCTCCGAAAGCCAGGAAACTCTGGCAACCAAAGGAGGTGGTACAACACGCCGTTCGGTATAGCCAGCCACGTCTCCATTGCAAAACCGGTCTGTTGGGGTTCTCATGACCCTGATCGGATCGAGTAGCTGATGTCTGAAATAGAATTGCTGTTCCTTCCCAGTTATCCTAACATTGGAGGTCGGGCAATAAATCAGCCTGGTTGAGCAGGGAAGGTTAGACAAGGTGCCACCCCCTCCATGACTTGCATATGCATGACAGGATCACAGGCTCGGACCATGTGGATCTTCCGAGCACCGCGAGATCTCCCGTGCGCCTCTCCCGTCATGCCGTTACTTGGCAATACACATGCCGACCAGTTCTCTTGGCAGTTTCGTCTGCCAGAATGGCCCAGCGGCGGAGAGGGACGTCTTGGGTAAGTTGCCGACGTGGTTTGCTCCTACCTTCCCCATCTGTACCCTCCCACCTCGGCGGTAAACGCAGCCACACGTGGAGGTCAGAGATCTCTGCTCGGTCAATAATCCCCTCGCCTGCAACATGCTGCGGAGCGTTACTCCATGCGTGGCCGGCCACCGATACGACGAATCTTGGCTTTCCCCTTGCAGGCGAGAAAACCGTTTTGGTTTGTGGGGCGGTGAGGACGTGTACAGCACAGGCAGATGGTGAACTTATTCCCCGTAACCGATCCAATACCGAGCGATTCGGCCTTGCGATAGTATCATGCAGTGTTTGTGTCGTGCGGGTGAAGGTAGACGGATTGTCCGATCCAGGATTTTTCGACGGATCAGCTAGCCCTTCTCTCTGAGCCGTGCCAATGCAGCGGCCACGCCGTCACTCAACCCCTCGTCCTGCCGGGCCGCAGGTTTCGGTGTGATCGAAGCCGGCACCGGCTGCTCCCGCTGCTGTCTCCCCGACGCCGCCTCCGCCTCCGCATCCGCAGCCGCAACCAGCGCCTCAGCATCCGCCATCATCCATTTCATCATCCTCAAGCCGCCCAGCATCCACATTCCTCTCCTTAAAGCCCGCCGCAGCTCCCCTCTTCGCGTCACTCCCTCCCGATGCCGCCGTTCTCTTCCCCGCCTTCTGAACCTAAAAGGCTCCTCCACGGCCCTACACCACGCCCTAACCTTCTTCTCGCCCCACCCTCCCACAAACCGCCACTGCTCGGGCGTAGCATTCACGCGTGTCTCAGACTTCCAAAACGCGCTCACCAGCGCGACCGCATCCGCCTTATTGATATTCCTCGGCACCGTTACAAACTCGACGAGCCGCTCCGCATAGCTGGTCGCCTGCTGGCCCTTGATGGCCGCAAACCCGGCGTGCTCGTACGACTTGTACAGCTCGAGGTAGCGGGCCGCTTCCGCGGCGGACCAGGCGAGGATTACGGTCACGTTGTTGACGACGGAAGTCTTGGAGAGCTCGCGCAGGGCATCTTCGTGGTTGGGGATGTCGACGAGGGTGAGGAGGATGCGCAGGTTGTATTTGCCCTGCAGGTTGCGGATTCGCGTGTAGATGTATTCGGGGTGGAGGCGGTGGTACTTTAGACTATAACGGCGTCTCCCGGGTTAGTGTGGGCTAAAGAAACCGGGACGGATCGGCGGAGGACAGTACCTGAGGAACAGCGCGCAGGTGGTCAGTCCCAGGCCGTAGTCCGCGGGAATGTCGCTGTATTCCCACGGAATCGACTTCAGGCACGCCAGCACCGGGTTCCCCTTCTGTCTGGGCGAGACGAGGATGGAGGACCCCGAGCCCCGGGCCGGGAGCGCCTGTGGGGTGGGTTGTACGACCTTGGCCGGCCCCGAAGCGGGCGCAGTCGATGGTGGCGCCCTGTCGAGCCGCTGCGGTGTTGGTTGCTGGATCCGAGGAGGGGGAGGCCGTGATGGAACTGGCCGAGACGGGCGCCTTCGGCCGCTGCAAGAGCGGCAAAGACATCGTCTGCGTCGCCGTAGTCGTCGTCCATTTTGAAGGCGGTTGTCCCTTGTGTGGGAGTGGTTCTGCGCCCCGCCAATGCTCGAAGTCAAGGAGCAATTGGCCGTCGTTGATGCCTGCGTGAAGGCCCACTGGAGGAGCTAGTTAGCGTCTCCACCTACAAGGCAGCCTTGGCATCTGCCAAGCTTCTCTCTCCCCGCAGAAGGCGATCCTCTGTGACCTCATTAGTGGGGCAGACAGATTTGGCGGTCACTTTGTCCAATATTCTGGAAGGCAAGCTGCGATGGGCATTAGGAAGGATGCAAGAAGGGTCAAAGAAGAAGCCGGGCAATGAGAATTCAGTCTTGATTGAGCTGCCGACTAATATGAACATTCGAGCTGATTAGCCACAAAGTCAGACAAACCCCACTCATGATGCGACTCCACGTTCCCCAAACTTGAGAACCACCTCCACCAAGAAGATTTGCAACGTTAAAGCTGCTGCACCAGCCATCGACATTCTTGCTTCAGGCCCCTTCTGATTGCCCCCCAGAACCGCTCAAACTTGTTTGCTGCTTCTGTGAACAATTTGACCTTGATCCATGATCAGCCTGTCTGTCCTCATTCCCAACAAAATCTTGACTGAGGCACTACAAAGACAATACAAATGAGACAGAAATAAAGAGCAAATTGAAGACTCGAGAGCATTGAATGAACTCTATCCCACCCAGGCGCCATCTCTCCCGTAAAAAGGAACCAAATCAACCCAATCAACCCAAATCAACGCCATCCATCCCAAAGAGTAACCCATGGTATCATAATTCCTTCATCCCTTATTTCCTGAATCCTTTACCCCAACTGCCTAATCCGGCTCCTTCCCCCCAAGCGTCGCCCCATCATCATTATTTCGCGTCTTCCCCCTCTCCTGTCAGCGACTCATGCACCGAGTACAACGCCCTGAGCCACATATCAAACATCATCTCCATCGCCCTCGCCTGCTCATTGCTCTGGCTGAGCTCCGCCATCTGATCGCGCAGCTTCTCGTACGCCTCGATCATGACCCACACCTGCAGCGCTGAGGTGCCCATGGACTGGCGACGGCCACCGATCGCTGAGGAGAGGTCGCGCGTGAGGAGGTCGAGACATATCTGCAGGCTGACGTTGTCGTCCGCGAACGATTGAGCAGAAAATGGACGAGCTGACGACGATTCCGGCTCGGGGGACAACGAGAGCGGCTTGAAGTATACTGTATCGTCTTGGAATGAGACCAGCGTGCCGTCGTCTGAGGTGGGCGAAGGTTTCGCAGAGTCGGTGGTGTTGACTGGGGGGTGCATAGGAGTTCCGTCGTAGTGGTAGGAGCCCGAGTTGCGCTGCCGATTGACCATTTCCAACAAGCGTGATTCATTCTCGACGTCGTACGAGGGGATCGGAGGCTCAAGGTGGGTATCGAAATACGTGGAGCTGCGCCGAGATTCGAGAACAGCGCGGTACTGCTCCGCGATGAGGTCGACACTCGACGTCCTGCACAGCGCGCTGCCGGGCATCGGGATGTCTTCCAACTGCCCGATGGACAAGACAGGGGTCTTCGCGCGGCGTCTCGTTTTCGGCGTCGATGGCGGGAGGGACTCGGAGCTCGTGGATGAAGGCGATGAGACATTCCTCTTGACCAGATGAGAGAACTCGGGGACAACGCAGACCGGGTCGCGAGGGTGTTCGAACGGCTCAACAGGCGAATCTCGTTCGTAGAGACGTCCTTCTCTTCGCGACGCAGCGCTTTGTCTGAAAGCCTTCGGTTCCAGAAGTGGCACCGGTGCAGAGCGAGGTTCTGTAAGTGGTTCTGTCTGTGATACCGACTTAGTGTCTTCTGTCGTGTCCGTTTTGACAGAGGTTGTTTCTAGGTTCGTTGGGCTCGAGATGACGCGGATTGCAGCGGGAGCTGGTTGCTTTGCAGCACTCTTCTGGAGCTTCCTTCGAAGCCTCAAGCCCTTTCCGGCTGCGGAAGCCAATGGGCACTCTTTTCTTTGTTCCATTGTTATGCCAATCAATAAAAATGCCAATTCAGGCGGAGAGAATAACAGTGACCTGGTCGCGTATCAATAGAACGTGCGATTTTGGGCGTTGCGAATGAATGATCTAACTTGGTCAATTATAACTTGAAAAAGGCGTCTTGATTGAGGATGACATTTTTGAATAACCTGAGGACCGTGAAGTAGGATCGCCTGGCCACCACACCACCCACTCCCACTCCTATAGTAGAAGGACTTGTGACGGCCCGCGCGTCCATCAATGCAAGAAAACCGGATCCGTCTGCACTTGCAGAGGTGGTCTGAACAGGCACCTTCCCTGAAGACTTTCTCATCGAACATGAATCACGATTCACGCGGCGTCCTCGTGGCGCGGAAGATACTGGAAAAGACCACAGACGGGTTCGGTGCGCCAGCTGTTCCAGTTCACCCTTGGACGGGGTCAAAGCTCTCAGCCTGGACGACTGGAAGCTGCTCATCCCGTCTTTGAACGGCCAGAACGTGGCTGGACTTGCGCCCTGCGCGGACGTCTCGTCTGTCCATTCGAGCATGGGCGCATTTGGTCGAAAGAGGACCGAGCCATGGATGAATGAGAGGTACAAGCTTCGAGTATCTCGCTGCAAGCCGCAAGAAGTGTCGAGTGCCGGACCCGCGGAGATGGGAGCCGCTGAGCTTAAGCTCGGCGTGAGGAAGGCGAGATGACTCGCGTTGGAGGAATGCTCATTGTGCTGGCGGAACCGATTCTGCCATCAAAGGCGAAGGGCAAGCCTGCTGAGTTACGGCTGCCCGAGTCGCCGATAATTATTCGGCACCTGCCCATCGAGAAGCAGCTTGCTGGAAACGAGTTTCTTTGGACAGTGATTTCGTAGAATTGGAAGTTAAGTTGTGGACCAGACTACGCCAGACTAAGCGAAAGTGTCCCCCCACAATGGACTCAGGGTGGAACCTTCTGAGAACCAGGAACAGCCTTGATGTCCTTCAACATGACATAGCACAACGTATGTTCGCAGGAGGACAGTTCGAAGGCTACCTCAACCTCACGGCTCGGAGTGGCAGCATACAAGATAGGAAAGTTGCCAGTATCGGACGGAGATATCTTCGACATTAATCTCTAAGCATGCCCATACTGAAGGCACCACCTTTGACAGCCTTTCGGTTCGGTTTTTCAAGCCTGGATCACGTCTTTTGCGTCCCTCCCTCTCTCGTAGCCAAGACTCTTCTCAGTCCCTTGGTGTCCCGAGTTGCTGGAAAGCCAAGTCGGGCATTTCGTTCTTGGAAAGAAGTCAAGATGACGTCTGAAGCCGCCCGCGCGAAGCCGCCGAACTCGGCACTCGAGAGCGATTGACCCGACACTCCGAAGGTCAGCAGGTAGCGATGGGATCCCTGCACGGAAACACGTGATAACCATGTCTGGTGGGCCCTCCAAAGCGTCTCCAATTCCCCAAAATTTATCCATCAATCACGGGCTGCAATGCCTGTCGCTGAACCTCCATGGACCCCAACCCCACCATGCCCCTCACTGTCCATCTGGGGCCCCACGTTGCTCAGTATTGCGAGTGGGATGGGATACGGCTGAAGCTTCCGCCTGGCATGATGGTGCTTGGGCTCGAAGGGATCTCCAGCGGTGAGGGAATTACTTGACGAGCCAACATATTTCCTCTGGACAGTTCCCTTAGAAGCCTCTCCCGCTCAGCAAGCACCATCACCCGAGTTTATTCTCCTTGGGCCCCTAGACGCCATAACGAGCGAAGACGGCAACGATGGCGACAGAAATTACCATCACAGGTTGGACGACGCGGGATGTCCGGTTTCCCACCTCACTGGACAAGACCGGCTCGGATGCCATGAACGCAGCTGGTGACTACTCCTCCGCGTACTGCATCCTGGAGACAGATTCCAAGTACACGGGCCATGGCATGGTGCGATTCCAAAGCTTACAACTCTGCGCTCCTCGGCTCGGACTGACATGTTGTTCATAGACCTTCACCATCGGTCGCGGCAACGACATCGTCTGCGCCGCCATCAACCACGTCGCTGAGCGCATCAAAGGCCGCACCCTCTCCAGCTTGGTCGCCCACTGGGGCCAAACATGGCGACACCTCGTCAACGACAGCCAGCTGCGCTGGATCGGCCCGGAAAAGGGCGTGATCCACCTCGCCCTCGGTGCTGTGTGAATGCGATCTGGGATCTCTGGGCCAAGGTCCTCGGCAAGCCGGTCTGGCGCGTCGTGGCCGAGATGACGCCCGAGCAGTTCGTCGACTGCATCGACTTCCGCTACATCACCGACGCCATCACCCCGGAGGAGGCCATCGCGCTGCTCAACGAATCCGCCGCCGGCAAGGCCGATCGCATCCGCGATGCCGAGAACAGCCGCGCGGTGCCCGCGTACACCACCTCGGCCGGCTGGCTCGGCTACGGTGAGGACAAGATGCGCGCCCTGCTGCAGGACACGCTCGCCAAGGGGTACCGCCACTTCAAGCTCAAGGTTGGCGGCAACGTGGAGCAGGACAGGCGACGGCTGGGCATCGCGCGGGAGATTATCGGCTACGACAAGGGCAACGTCCTCATGGTTGACGCCAACCAGGTGTGGTCCGTGCCTGAGGCCATCGAGTACATGAAGCAGCTGGCCGAGTTCAAGCCGTGGTTTATCGAGGAACCGACGTCGCCGGATGACATCCTCGGCCACAAGGCGGTGCGCGACGCGCTGCGGCCGTATGGGATTGGCGTGGCGACTGGCGAGATGTGCCAGAACAGGGTGATCTTCAAGCAACTGCTGATGTCGGGCGCGATTGACGTGTGCCAAATTGATGCCTGCCGCATGGGGGGTGTCAATGAGGTTCTGGCGGTCTTGTTGATGGCCAAGAAGTATGGCGTTCCCATTGTGCCGCATTCCGGTGGTGTTGGATTGCCCGAGTACACGCAGCATCTTAGCACGATTGACTATGTGGTTGTCAGCGGGAAGCTGTCGCTGTTGGAGTATGTGGATCATCTCCATGAGCACTTCCTGCATCCAGCTGTTATCAAGGATGGGTTCTACCAGACACCCATGGAGGCTGGATACAGCGTCGAGATGAGGCCTGAGAGCATGGATCGGTACGAGTACCCCGGTGGAGAGGGGAGCTGGTGGAGGAGCGAGGAGGCGAAGCCGATATTGGAGGGTGACAAGATATAAGGGGTATTTGAGTGGTGGAGTTTAGAACTGGATGTCTCACGAATGCATCTTTGAGCAGTGAATCTCTGCGTTCGATTCAAGCACGGAGGCTGTTCCAATGACTTCGCAGCTGATTTGTTCATCTCTGCAAGTGCTACAAAAAAACAATGCTTTAGTAGGCGTTGGAATAGGGTAAAAGGTAAAGTCGGCAAACGAGAGAGATGTTAAAGAGAAGGGGCCAAAACCAGATACTCCCAGGTTCCTTTTGGGCAGCGAGCAAAATACACGAGGAGAAAATTCGAAAAAAGAAAATTCTTAGCTGCAACTCGTTTCGATCGAGTGACCTCCGGGTTATGAGCCCGGCGCGCTTCCGCTGCGCCATGCAGCTAGTTATTGGCTTGTTGTTGAAGCTGTGGGTCCCATAATCAATTGAAGGACCAGCAGTAGATACAAGCAGCAAATATCAAGCGCTGCCCGGGAAGACCAACATGCTTCCCAACAGCTACTCGCCGTCTCGAACAATATACATCAACACACTCCCCCTCACCGGCGCTATCTTCCCCTCTTCCATCCTCGGCCCATGCTTCCCGAAATCATAATCCGCCTTCACACTCCACTTCTCTCTCCTTCAACCCTCCCAATCCTCTCACAATTATTCACCGTCCTCAAATGCTCCTCCCTTTTCTCAATTACCCCTTCTTTAACACCAGCCCCATATCCAGCCACACACTGACACACGCCCTTCCCGTCCCTGCTCACCTCAACCCCGAGTCCGCCATCACTCAACCGTCCCATAACCCAACCAACCTCCCCGCTCAAGTCCGCTGTCCACGGCGGCTCCATGGTGATACTAAACGATGCCTTCTCCTGTGCTGACTTAGCCACGGGCACCTTAGACATGTCGTGCCGCGGACAAGCGCCGTCAATGTCCAGCCAGACGGGCGTGACATCCCTGAAGCCTGCGGCTCTGGCTTGGGAGGCAGAAGGGAGGAATTCCCAGTCTAAGGTGAGGACTGCTGTTTGAGGGTGGAGGGGAGAATGTTGAGGAGGGTTAGGGTGAAAGTTAGGAGAGCGGTGGGGGAGAGGGGATAGCCTGCTTGGAGGGTTCTATTTTTCGTTCCTCGTTCGTTAATAGCATTGTTGACCCGGGGGTTTAAGGGTCAAGCGAAGGAAAAGGGGTCGGGGGGTAGGAGAAGGCGGGAGGAGTGAGAGGGCCAGTGTGGGGCCGGAACTGACTCGTTGAGAGAGATATTCGCCTCTGCAAGTTCGTTGCCGTGGAGTAGATCGGTTCAGCCAGGAGGGGACAAGTTACGGAGTCTCGCTCGAGGTTGGTGACGAGTAGGTGGTGGAGGATGAGGCCGGTTTTGATATTGATGGGGCTGCCATTCGGGTCCACGAGACTGGCTTCAATGTGAGTGAGGAGACAGTCCCTGCACGGGGGTGAAGTCTGGAGGTAGAAGTTCTTTAGGCCGCCGTTTTGGGTTTTAGGAGGGACGGTGAAAGGGCCATAGTTGATGTTGAGGCGCTGGGTGTCGAGGTGAGTAAAGAAGCGCGGTTCGATGGTCACGTTTTCGTAGCAGCTGGCGGCTAACGTTGTGTCAGTGATGACAGCTCAGGAGGATCGTGGTGGGAGAAGCTCACAGTATGGAGGTCGTTGGACTGATGGTGATTGAATATCCGGCCTCCGAGACTCCCCAACACCCAAGGTCACATGATAAGGAGAAACCAGCTTGCCTTCATCTTGACCTCGGCTCTTTTGCTCGAGACGATCATGAAGCATGATATGGGCTGCGGCCGCCCACTGAATAGACCACTGGAGCAGGTGGACAAGAAGGTACGCCCGTGGTACAGGAACCGAGAGTAAGCACTTTGGGCATGACATCCGACTGATCCAGTGCTCACCAAGATCATTGGACAGACAGCAGTCACACCGGCAAACACTCAGCAATCTGCCAATCGCACTTTCTCTCTTCTCCGTACTGATCCTTTCCCGCTTTTCTTTAGCCGCTATTCCCTCTCACCTCCATGGAGTGTCTCAATCCAAGAACACATCACCCATGGTCAGTCCTTGATATGCCCTGCAGTAGCAACCTCCAGAATCTCCTGCTCGAATCCCTCGACATGGACAAGCGAGATTCCGGCATCCTCCAGGATCTTCTTCCCCGTGTTCTCGGCCACGAACGTCTCAGGTTCCATGATACCGACGTAGACGGACGGATAGAGCCAGCCAGACGGAGCACCCTTTCAACACATGGGAGATTCCCGCTCAGTCGTTTTGAGCAGGGTTCAACCGTAGTGTAAAGAAGTAGGCTCGATGGCAGAACATCTTTGAGATTCTCCTCAGAGACGCCGTGCTTCTCTGCCAGTTTCATGAAGCAGCACTGCTCTGCGTGCGTGTTTCCGGGCAGTTCCAGAGTGTAGCCAGTTGCAAGAATCTCGTTGGCGGCCGAGTCCACGAGAACAGCCCCTACGCGGTAATTGGTAGGTTTCGGCGGAGATTTTTGCGCCTGCTCAAGGGCAAGTCGCATGTACCCCTTGTGGTTATCGGGCTGAATGTCAGACATTTTGTGTGGTCCCAGTCTCAAGTAGGGTTGATGAGGGTGATCATGAAGAATGGAAAACAAAGCCGGACACGAACCCCACCACCACTGCTCGTCGCATACTGTGTGAGTACCTTGGTGATTAGCCTAACACTGTACAAAATTCCCACCGACGCGGTTCAGGCTGTGATGCGATGCGTCGCGTCGCGCCCAAATTGATTCCAAATGCAAATTGATTCCTCCATCACCAACACATCACACAACAAACAACACAATGTCTACCTACGATGACCTCACCGACGGCGAGCCGCCCACAATCGACCCATACGAGGTTTAGGTCTCGAGCGCTCCGCGACTTCCGAGCAAATCAAATCCGCTTACGACAGTGCCCTCAAAACCCACCCGACAAGGCCCCATCAGACCGGAAAGAATCCGCCAAAGAGAAATTCCAACAAGTCGCCTTCGCCTACGCTGTGCTTTCCGATCCGGCGCGTCGCAAGCGCTACGACGAGACGGGCTCCACTCCGAAGCGGTCGTGACTCGGATGGCTTCAGCTGGGAGCGTCTACTACCGCGAGCAATACCGTGATGCCATCTCGAGGAGGTGATCAGGCAGTTCGCCGCGAAGTACAAGGGGTCGGAGGAGGAGCGGGATGATTTGCTGGCGGCATACGAGGAGTTCGAGGGGAACATGGACAAGGTCTACGAGAGCGTCATGCTGAGCAACGTGCTCGAGGACGACGCGCGGTTCCGGGAAATCATCGATAAGGCGATCAAGAGAAGGAGGTGCCGCGGTTCGACGCGTATGTGAAGGAGACAAAGAAGGCGCGCCAGGCGCGTGTCAGGGCTGCCAAGAAGGAGGCGCATGAGGCGGATGAGCTGGCGAAGGAGTTGGGGGTTTACGAGAAGCTGCGCGGAGGGAGTGGGGGAAAGAAAAGCCAGAAGGACTCTGAGGCGAGTCTGGCGGCGCTGATTCAGAGGAATCAGGCGTCAAGGATGAGCGCGCTGGATAAGCTAGCAGAGAAGTATGGCGCGGTGCCGAAGGGGAAAAAGAGGGGCGCGATGGAGCTGGATGAGCCGGACATTTCGGAGGAGCAGTTCCAGGCTATACAAGAAAAGATGAAGAAGAAGAAGCGGAAATGAGGTTGCTTGTTAGGCTTGGGATCGTACGGCAGTGCTGGAGTTTGGTTTTCTGGTTGGGTCGGTATCAGGGCTTTAGCGTGGCGACGGAGGGACACAGCACTGGCGTTGATGGTATGGGTAGAGTTGTCATTTGTAGGCCCAGCTGACTTCCATTTTCATCTTCTGACGGACTTCACCTCTCAGTTCCGAGCACTCTCAAAAGGGGCTTGGATCTGGTGAGAACGGTGTTCGGACCGTCCTCGGCTGAGTCTTATTTGTTTGACGGGTGACCAAGGATACCCAACATGAATCTTGAGGGCTTCAGTGCGGACCAATCCAAAAGAGTGGTGTCGCGAAAAGACAAGGGAAAAGTTCTTGCTGGAGGCCTTCCTTTTCGGGTCATTTCAATGCCGTCACCTGGCCAACGTGCATTAGGCAAAATGGTCTTGGCGCGCTGATCGAATGCCTGGATGTTGAGGGGTCATCAGAGACTTGCAAGGTTTGAAGCCGACGCGCTTTCCATCGCAACCCAGCCCTTCTGCGAAATGGCAACCCGCCATGGACAAGGCAACAAGCAGTCGGTTCTCGGTCATGAACATAATTGTCGCCACACGACTCGTTACCGGAGGCTGCGAGCAGCGTCACACGACACCAAGGATGCCATGACCGACTCGACGACGCCCGAGTTCTACCCGCAGTACTGTTTTCGGCTGTCGCCGACCATCAACCGGTGGTGCCATTTGCGGATCACCGATATTCTGGCGCTGAAGAGTCACCCGGGTTTTCAGGGTATGCGCTGCCATTTCACTCGTCATATACTTGCTGCAGCCTAAATCTAACAACGTCGCGTAGGCCAGGATGTTTACTTCCACCTCAACCATCCCATAAAGTGGGCGCGCATTGCCGGCATCGTAGTCGCCGTCGACGAGCGCGAGACACGGCACCTGTACACTATTGACGACGGCAGCGGGGCGACCCTCGAATATGCGTCGTGAACGTCACGCCCCGCCAGAAGCCTTCAACAACCAACATTGGGGCTGCACCCAACGCAAATTCGAGCGAACAGTTAGCTGCACCACAGCCACTCCCGAAGATCGATGGCCCGATTGATGTAGGACATATCCTCGACATCAAAGGCAGCATTGGTACCTTCCGCGACTTTAGGCAGATACGCGCCGAAAAGATTGCCCACCTGCGCTCGACAGAACAAGAGGTGGTATTTTGGGAGAAGGTCACACTTTGAGAAACGATGTGCTATCGAAGCCATGGGTTTTGGGTCACCGAGAGGTCAGGCGGTGCCGAAAGGAGGAAGAAGGTCGGTACGCCAGTCGTCACCCAAGAATACCAGTGACAGGCGGAAGATGGACAAGGTTGGGAAATCCGAGGACAGGAACACAAGGGCGTATCTCAGCGACAAGACAAGCGCAAATTGGGGAGGTGGGAGCAAAAGCAGGCACGAGTCGAAGCTCCTGGTGATGCGGACAAGAGAGACGGGGCTGGAGAGAAGGAGGGTCACCAAGCTTAGCACGAGGCTGGTCCCAGTGACGGGTAAATATGATGCACTGGGCTTGTGAATGAGGGCGTGCGAACTCGCGGCATGTTCCTGGTATTCCAAGATCATCCCCAGATCATGCAGTGCATGTCTCAGCTTTTAGTGGGTGTCTCTCCAATGGGCATGGGTTCGTTCCTACGGTCGCTCGCGCTCTTGTTCACTGGTCTGATTTCCACCACTCAAGCAACATCGACCACCATCGTTGCTTACCATCTTCACTTTCGGGCGGCGCCAATGAAACCTCGTGCTCAAAGTTATCCAGAGGCTCATCATGCGGGTTGCACACGCGGCTGTTTGTTACCCCAACGCTGCTTGGTTCGTCAACCCTCATGTTGTGAGCCGAGTTCCATGGCTTGAGGCGTAATGCATTCCTGCCGAAATCCAGTTCTTGGGAGATAATGCATGTCTCCCACACCTCCATCCCGCCCTATGGGTCGCCCTCATGGCAGACAGGGATAGGGAAGCACCTGCTTCACCATGCTCGGAGATTCGCATTTCCACGGTGGCTGGGTACTGTAAGACCCGGATCCACTTCCAAGAGTTCCAAGCAACTGGTTCCCTCTTCCGTGGGCAGGACCCGTCGTCCGGGGAAACATTAAATGAGAGACATCCATTCCCTAAGATATCAACGACATACTCAACCTACGGTAGCCTATACTAAGATCCTAATATCGCCAATTCTATCACCAGTCATTTTACTTCGCATCGTCTCACGCTAACTTAACCTATATTCCCTTGAATAACCCCATCTTGGCCTCCAACTCATCCCCAACCTCATCCTCTGTTGACTCTCAGAGCATTCCAACCATTCCAAGGTAAGAGCACTCTTTTCGATACATGTAGTTCCAGACCAGCTCGACCAGGGTCCCAGCCACGAGCCGATCTTCTTTCGGTAAGATCGCGCTAGTACGGGATGATCGCGCCTCAGCAGATCAGCCAGGTGTTCGCATAAGCGGACAACGCCTGGCCGTATCCTTATAACGGATGTATAAGGCATGGGCGTTCCCCGCTGCACGAGGTATCCGGGGATCTTCTTCAATGCCGTGTTGAAAGAACCAAAATGGAGCGGACATGGAGGTTACTGTTCGTGGTGCTAACCGCTATACAGTTTTCTACCTCTCTAGCCTCTGTAGGGGACGCTGCCCTCGGTCCCTTCGGCCAGCCAGTTCACCAGAGACGTCTGTCACCTCTTCAGGAGTCCCAGGGTAAACACGACGTTCACCCGGTGAACACTGAAGCGTCCAGCATCAACGGCAAACCCGGCGCCGCATCCGGCATCCCCTTGAGGAACGGGCCTGGGGTACTCCCCCTTCTCCAGAGTTCTTACGGCAGCGGCCAAGGTTGTCACGAGCTTCGTTCCAGCCGGGACAGTTCAGATTCTCGCCAGCACGCAGACTCCGGCTCGCGGCTTCATCCTATCAGACCTCGAAAACTCTGGGGCATGCCACCGTGCCTCCTATTCTAACGAGCCACATTCCAAAAACCGGACGACTTTGCTCTCGCCCCTCTCAGTTCTCCCAAAAGTTCAGCCATCTGTGTCGATCGCTATCAAAATGATGGGCCGAGACATCTTTGCCGATCCAATTTCGACGGGGCTCCACAGCAACACATTGGCAGAAAAACCGACCACCCGGTGCGCAGGCTGGGCATAAACTCCAAGGGTCCAATCGGCACCAATAAGTTCTACGGCAATTTCTTTTTGGGCAACCAGACCTCGCCAACATCCCACCCCTATGCAGTCTCCTGGGCCGGGGCCAGGGGGCGTCCGGAAGCTGGGGACTGGCCATCTCTCACGTTGAAGCAAGCCAGAGAGTCTACGGTCCAGTCAAACCACAAACCGACGCTGTGTCCTACTTCATCAACCCTGTCGGCATTCACTCGGTCTGCCTCTCGGCGAAGGAACTGACCTCCAGCACGGCGCTGACCACCGAGTCCCTGACCGACTTCTCCGTCCAAGTCAGTCTGCGCCCGAACGCCGAGGCCGACGCCACAATCCAGTTCCCCTTGGTCCAGGGGTCAGCCTTCATCACCGCCATCTACAATGGCGCATCCCCCGTGATACAGACGGGCGTCTTCTACCGCACCGTCACCAAAACCATCGCAGAACCGAAACCGGGGTGACCAAGTACAAACTCCAACTCGAAGACGGCGCAACCTGGATTGTCTACGCCTACCACACCCACGGCGATCCCCTGGACCTGGAAGTCATCAACAACGGTCTTGCCCAGGCGAAAGGGGCCGTTCTACGGCATTATCCAGGTAGCCAAGGACCCGGGTAACGGGGGCGAGCAGCTCTATGACCAGGCCTGCGGCGCCTATGCCACGGGTGTCCGGCTCAGCGGTTCCGTCGACGGCAGCAAGGGTATGTACACCTTCTCGTTCCAGAAGAACGGGATGAGCAACGCCACGCTGGCCATGTTCGCGCTGCCGCATCACCAGGCGTCGTTTGATGACTGCACGAGGGCAAAGATGACGGATGTGAGGCTGCAGACTACGACGAAGGGCGTGGCGGCGGCGGTGCTGGCGGATTTCTGGACGATGGTGGAGGGTAATCTGCCGACGAACATGGGCTTCGTGCCGTGGTCGCCGTGGGCGGGGAGCGTGAGCGCCATCTCGGAGGCGACGAAGAGGGCCATCCGCAATACTGCGCTTCAGGAGGTGTCGCAGAATATCTTGCAGCAGACAGACCAGAATTCGATGTATTTTAGTGGGAAGGTGAGTTGACAGGGTTCGGTTATAAGGGAACGGGAAGGTGAGCTGACGTCTGGACAGGCGCTCGCAAATTTGCTAGCCTCATGCTGGCGATCCAGGACCTGCTGGGAGACCCGGGGCTCGCACAGGCTGGGTTGAACCAGCTGAAGGTGGCTTTTGCGAGGTTTGCGCAGAACGCGCAGCAGTATCCTCTGGTGTATGAGAGTAAGCGTGCCCCTTCCGAGGCTCCTTGGGTGTCAAGAGTTTTCTGACGGAAACAGGCGCCTGGGGCGGTGTGGTCTCCTCAGCGACTACGTAACCGGGGACAATATGGCTGACTTCGGCAACTCGCTCTACAACGACCACCACTTCCACTACGGCTACTTCATCTACACGGCCGCCGTCACTCGGCCACCTCGACCCGTCATGGCTGAACAGCTCCAACATGGCGTACGTCAACACGCTCGTCCGGGACATCGCCAACCCCAGCACGCGGGACCAGTACTTCCCCGTCTGCGGTGCTTCGATTGGTTCCACGGCACAGCTGGGCGCATGGGCTGTTCGACACGCTCGACGGCAAGGACCAGGAGAGCAGCTCAGAGGACACAATGCATGCGTATGCCATCAAGATGTGGGGTGCTGTGTCCGGGGACAGGAACATGGAGGCCCGGTGCGTTTCCCTTTTCCCCCTTTTCCCTTTCCCTTGTCCTCTTCCCCCTCAAGTACTAACATCCTGCCAGCGGCAACCTGATGCTGGCCCTGCAAGCTCGCTCCCTCCAGTCCTACTACCTCTACCTCTCCTACAACACCATCCAGCCGCCCAACTTCACCCCAACAAGGTCGCCGGCATTCTCTTCGAGAACAAGATCGACCACACCACCTACTTCGGCACCACATCGAGTACATCCAGGGCATCCACATGCTCCCCCTGCTCCCGCACACCCCCTTCGTCCGCACCCCCGACTTCGTGCGCGAGGAGTGGGGACCTATTTTGGTAACGGTCGCGCGGACGCGGTGCAGGGCGGGTGGAGGGGCATCTTGTACGGGAACTATGCGACGGTCGATCCGAGGGGGGCGTACGCGTTCTTCAGCCAGGGAGAGTTTGATGCGGCGTGGTTGGATGGAGGGGCGAGTTTGACGTGGTATTTGTGTTATTCTGCTGGTAAGTGTCGTGTCTTACTTGATTTTGTGACCGGGTGTAGGAGAGTGCTGACGTCTTGTAGCATTGGGTGGGCTGTGAGCCTGGCAAATGTGTCCAGTGGAGAGAGGTTTCGTTTCGCAGCTTCTTCTTGGATTTGGGATTAGGATATCGTGCATGGACAGACGAAGCAATTGGTTTCCTGGCAGGCTTCTGAGGAAGGAATTGACCGAGGATGGGAACTCCTCTGGACTAGCTGAGCACGACAGTTGGCTTGGTACCTCTCAGTTTATCTTTCCTGTAGCGGATTACCTGAAGTATCCACGGGAGACGCATTGTCCTAACAGAATTTTTTCTCAGAAAGAGAAACCCAGCGTTTGACTGTCCCGCGGAAGTTCAGAATCCAAGGAAATTACGGCCTCAGAGGGATGTTTCCCTAGAAGTTGAGGCTATCCTCGGGCAAATTCGGGAAGATGCTTACCAAGCACAAGGCACCTCATCAGAAATATTTCCTGAAAGATTCAAGAGATGGAAGGAGCCGATTGACGAACGGAGTCATGCGGCTATGTGCTCAACGGCAGCAAGCTGTGAGAGGCCAACTTCGGAAGCGTTTTGACTCCGTCTGACTTCGCCCCGTTGACCACATGAGCTTCAAAGTTGAGTCATCTGAGTGACTACGAGAGGTGAGAACGTTCTCTCCGGGGCCGAATCTCGGTCAACCTCTTACAAACCAATTCGCTCCTTCTTTCCTTGTGACGTTTGTTTGAGGGCGAGGGTTAGGGTATGCGATCCGTGGCATCCCTGGGTCGTTGCTTTTTGGTGTTCCAAATCTCCAAAGAAAGTTTGGAACTCAATGCAATCGAGGTTTGTTCTGAAATCCAGAAGTTTCACCGAATTCTTTGAGTTTCTTATGTCTCCAAACATCTTGAAAAAGCTCCTCACTGCCACCCCCCAGAGCAGGCGAGGCTCAACCCGGCCCGTGCGACCCGATCTCGCCGACTAGGTCGTTCCTGCCGTCCCCAGAATTCGGAAGACCGCCGGTACCGACCCCACCATCAGGCACCACTGCGCCGCGGACATGCATCCGGCCTGCGGGGCATCCCGTCCCTGAACATCGAAAGGGGTGTGTGACGGCCAGGATATTGTACGGCCCGTGCCTCTCTTCCATGGAGAGCAGGTAGAGAACTGGTTTCGCAATTGGGTTCGGTATCCTTCTAGGCTTCGTCTATTGGAGCAGCCTTGAAGAGCCTCGAAGACGCGACCGCCTGCGCCCTGTGCCGACTCACCGACGCCGCATTTCAACGACCTCTTGCGCTGCCAGTCAAACGCCAGCTCTGCCACTGGAAAACCAGGGCGTTGCCAATTGGGAGCGGCACTGACAGGCGGCCGCTAACCGTCTGGCCGGCACTGGGACCGAATCACAGCTCGGAGCTGGGCGAGGAAAACTGACCTGTCGCCGCAGCAGCGGCACCTCCCAGAGCCGGGTTAATCTCGCAGGACACTGCGCAGAGACACGCTTTCAGCCTTGTCCTCTTTTTGAGCCTCTTTATCTGGCCAGGTCTTCCCTCTTTCGGATCACATCTGCAGCTCTTGTCCCACTCATTCTGCCTATCTCGGCTTCTTCTGCCTCTTGTGACACACTCTTCTACTGTTCTGGTCACCTTCGATTACAGAGGCGCTTCTCTGCACTAGACGCTGAATCATACTTCGTCCCTCAAACCGCGTCCAGACACCTTGTCCTCCCACAACACCCTCCTTGGAGTTTGCTTGGCCGCTTAGCCTCATCACGGTTACCCACGTGTCTTGGCTCCTAGCCGACCCTCTTCCATCCCGATGTCGTTTGCATCGAACGGTAGCCAGTCCTCCCAGTCCCATCTCATCTCCCTGAATGACTTCCTCAGCACCGGAGATGACCGCTACTTCACCTGGAACGACGACAATAGGGAGATGTCCGAGGCCTGGCTTACGCCCGTCTGGGACGCGAAGCTCGAGCCAAGGAAGCACAAGGTTTTTAATCACTGCAGCAAGGAGTATCTGCAGCCTCCGAGTCCTTTCGTGCAATATGGCCCCGAGCTGGGGGACTCAGGTTCGACAATCGTCTACAAGGTGACGCCCCCCGAGGGATACGCCTACCGTCGGCCACTCGCGCTCAAGGTCATCGTCTGTAAGAGAACTCCCGCCCGCCCGGCCCAGACAGCACCGCCCGCAGTAATGCTCTGAAGGAGGTCAAAGTGATGTCTGATCTCAGACATCCGCACATCGTCGCCTATGTGGCCTCGTTCGAGGATTACTGCCTCCAAAGCCGCGAGATCAAGAGACGCCCTCATGGCAAAGCGCACGCCGCGTCCATGATTCGGGTTAACGAACGGATTAAGAAGCACATCCTCGCGATCGCCATGTACCCGCCGGCCATGTGCAACCTACGCACACTCATGGAGGAGGTCTTCCTCAATCCCCAGGAGGCTCAATGGATACTACAACACCTCCACTCGTACTTTGGCTGCCTCTCCCAAGCCGTGGCTTACCTCCATAGCCACAAGCCGAAGGTCAAGCATAAGGACATCAAGCCCGAGAACGTCGTCATTGACGACTTTTGGGTGCCCATCCTGACCGACTTCGGCTCTCTAAGCACTTCGAAACAGGCCAGCACTCTGAAGGCCCAACTCCCAAGACCATCAAGTACGCCGCGCCGGAAGCAATCCAAGAAGGTGAGCGGGACCAGCACTCCGATATCTTCTCCTCGGCTGCGTCTTCCTCGAGATGGCGACCGTGCTGCTCGGCAAACCGCCCTCGTTCGCCGAATCCCAGCTCAGCACTCGCCCGTCCACGACCCCCTTCTCACCGGGCCACGAATTCAAATACTCCGAATCCCTCCACAACCTCGACACCTACCTCACCACCCTCTCCCAGCTCGCGCACAACCTCATGAACCCTACGCCCACACCCACACCCAGCCCAACGACCCTCACCACCTCCTTCTCCTCCACCGCAACTGGTTCCTCCTCCACCACAGCAACCATCCCCTCCGAAACAACAGCCGCCTCCGCCAAAGCCGTCCTCGCCATCCTGCCCTACATCCGCCGCATGATGGACCCAAATCCCGCCCTGCGCCCGGAGGCTAGCCAGCTGTACCCCTGGTTCAGACACCTGTACGACATCTACGACCAGCCCGGGGCATGTCTGAACTGTGAGGAGGAGAGGAGAACCGGCAAGGCGATTCTGCCACCGCGCGGCGGGAGTGGGAGGGTGAGTCCCACGCTTAACAGGAGTGGGACGATGAATTTCGGGAACGGGCATGGGGGTGGTGGGCATTCGGCGAACGGAGGTGGCGGGGGAGGGGCGATTGTGAGGAGGGCAACCGCAGGGTCGGTGATTGGCGTGGGGACGGGGAGTCAGCCTTCCAGGGTAGGAGGTGGTGGTGTGGGTTGGGGGCCGCAGTCGTCGCAGCCGGTTGATGGTGGTGAGGAGGTGGGTCTGTTGTGATGGTTCTTAGTTCGTTTGCGAGACGGGAAATTCGTTCACGTTGTGATGGATGGAGTTGGTATTGTGATGGATGGGAATTGGTGTTATGGAGGATAGACTCGGGCGGCATTGTGAGGCGTTTATATTCATTTCATTTCCATTTTTTTCCCTTCTCTTCACGTTGATACTGCTTTCTGTGGGGTCTCGGTCTTCTCTCCTCTTTTTTTTTCTTGTTGTTTTCCTGGTCGTGCGAGCATCGTCCGGCGTATCCGCTGCGAAAGGAAAGCGAGCATACACACATGTTATGATGACAATGACGGAGTGGCAGGAAGGAAGAACAATTTTGGGTTCCGTTGGAGATGGGAAGCTATCACGGTGTTATGGTTGGCAGGCGGCATAAAGTCATTGGCATGTCGGGTCGCTTTCCTCGCTGGTTGTGTGCGCATTTCTTGTGGGCTTTTTCGGGGAAAATGGCGCTCAAGACGACTGGAGTGAGTGATGAACACAATTGGGATAGCTGTATACATTATTGAGGGGCCATGAAAGGAGCCATTTACTGTGAATAGAATAACAAGAGGAATGAAACCCCTCTGGCCGAACCCAGCCTCGATCAGTCCTGTGTTTGGTTTGTCAGGGGAGGGTAACATTATGTGCAGCTAAGCTGCAGGTAGGTCTGTGCTCTGGGTACAGAATCCTATAGAGAGAATAGCCTGCCCGGCTAGCTCAATCGGTAGAG
This sequence comes from Achaetomiella virescens, assembly GCA_031001845.1. Taxonomy (NCBI): domain Eukaryota; kingdom Fungi; phylum Ascomycota; class Sordariomycetes; order Sordariales; family Chaetomiaceae; genus Achaetomiella; species Achaetomiella virescens. Next base: position 140,837 of record JARNGD010000003.1, read on the forward strand.
CGTGAGACTCTTAAGGAGTATCTCCGTCATCTCAAGGTTTGGGTTCGACCCCCACGTCGGGCTCAATTCCCGGCAGCGATGCCTCATTTTTCGACCTTGGTCTTTGTCCGTTTTTCACTTTTTCTTCCTCTTTCTTTTTTCCCCCCACGTTTTCCTGGTTCTGAAAAGGAACAAATGGAAATAATGTCGCCTATTGTTTCTTCCCCTCCTCCTATCCCCCTTACGTTGAGCGTAGCATCATTCCAGTCTACATACGTTCTTGCCTGGCTTGTTGACGCGTTCCCTCAAACCCCTTTTCAACTCGTTTGTTCCGCCTGTTATCAGACATCACAGTAACCAAATTGGAACACGGTCACTTGCACACCTGAACACGTTTCAGGATCTTCATCTGGTCATTCTCGCCATTTTCTCAGCACCTAGTTTTCGAGCTATTGGAGGTCTTTGCCACAACTACAGTCTAGAAATAGCATAACAGGGCTTAGTATTGTCCTGGTGAAAAAGTCGATTCGGACCAAGAAAGTGCATATTGACAACCGGGAAGAGCACATGGGACACCCAAGACGACTCACGTTTCTGGCCTTTTGAGAAATGTGGGTTCCTCCGACGCGCCCACATATGGCCAGCTGTTCTCGTGAACAGTTTTTGAAATTAAGCCGAATCCTCATGTTGGCTATGCAGCGAGATCGGCAGGGTCTAGACAGCTGGCGGCCCTGGCATGCTTCTCGGCTTTGCAATTGCATCCCGAGGTAGTAATATGCAGTTAAGAGCCCCTGGAGACCTTTTGCATGATGGCACATGTTGACTACAACGAGGCGAATCCCACTTCGAGACTCGACTAGCAAAAGTTGCAAAGGAACTCAATATCGTCACTATGGCTCACATTGTCCAAAAGACGTCAGTCCGGGCAACAGCTCGACTGACTCTGGATGACGTGTGTGGGAATCTGCAGTGTGGTGCAAAAACGGCGATCAGCTGAAATGCCATCCCACGGACAATCGCGTTCGATGTTCGAGGCCTTTCTTTGGCGGGGTTGCTGGCGGGGTTCCTGCGGGGTTCTCGCGGAGTGGATCTTGATGGCTTTCGCTTCCCGTGATCAGAGGAAATCCCCCAGAGCCGCCAAAAATCCCCCCCGCAGTTGTTCCACCAATTGATAGGCCGAGGGCCAACCTTCCCTGCCTGCAGAATGTGACTGCGAGCGCTGGCGCGTCCTTCCAGAGGAAATTTTGCCGAACGGCACGCTGGTCCCAGTACCGATCGAACCGATACGACGCCCCCGTGCCGGCATTCAAAAGCCCGCCGCTGCCCCCGCGATGTGCACACCACGACCCTGGCGGACACTGGTCCCTCAACGAACGGTCGCAATTGGAGCCCCAGTCCTGTGGAACTTCGCGACATCGCCACTCGGAGCACCAGCAGTGGGCGTCTTGCGGAGCAGCACCCGGAACACCAGAACCTGGAGCCACTGCACGAGGAGGGTCGCCTCCAGCTTCTCCAACTTGAAGCTGACACATCATTCTCGCTGTACGAATAGCTAGGGCCACGCCTTGGATGACGTACCCCTTCTCTGTCTCAACCTGCCCGATTCTGACCCTCCAAAGCCCCGCGCCGACGACCTTTATCAGTGCTATCTCGTCCGCCGTCACATCCAGCGGTCCTCCTGCCCTCCTCCCGATTTCAGGAACATTGTCGCACTTTCCAATCTACCAGTCACCGGTCCCACGAACGCAAGGGAATCACCAACACCACCACCATCAACCACACCACCATGGTACAGGTCGCAGAACTCACGCCCCCGCTCTTCGAGGACACGCTCTTAAACAGCGGCCAAGTCTAAAGCTCGACGGACTGTTTATGAAGGCCACGGACGCAACGCCCAGGAGGCTGCCCGACGGCACCGCAAACTTCCACCCACACCACGAGAACCACCTGCCGCGGGGCATTCTCGAGACGGACGAGGAGAAGACGCAGCATTGGTTTGTCGGCAGCATCGACCAGGGGACCACATCGTCGCGGTTCCTTATCTTCAACGGAGAGGGCGATCCTGTCGCAAGCCATCAAATAGAGTTCGAGAACCTGTATCCCAAGTCTGGGTAAGCACATGCCAATCCCTTCCCCATCCATCCCTTCCCACCCTGCACGGCTCCACTTCTTGATGCGGAGCTACTGCACCACCCACAAAGCTAACAATTCTAAATCAAGATGGCACGAACATGACCCGCTCGAACTTGTGCGCTCCGTTGAGGAATGCATCGAAAAGGCTCTGGAGGATTTTGTTAACAAGGGATACTCGAAGTCCGACATCCGCTCAATCGGAATCACCAACCAGCGCGAGACAACCGTAGTATGGGACAGCACAACTGGCGAGCCTCTTTACAATGCCATCGTCTGGCCCGATACACGGACAAAAGGCCTCGTGCGTGAGCTCAAATCGCGCGACTCAGCAGATAGTCTACTCGAGCTTTGCGGTCTACCCCTCTCCACATACCCAGCAGCGTCAAGCTACTCTGGCTCATCCAAAACGTCGACGCCGTCAAGCAAGCATACGAGGAAGGCCGCCTTGCCTTTGGGACCGTCGACTCATGGCTCATCTACCGGCTGAACGGCGGTGCAAAGGCTAAGAAGCCCGTTCACGTCACCGACAGCACCAACGCCAGCAGGACCATGTTCATGAACTGCGCACACTTCAGTACGACGACAAGCTTCTGGGGTTCTTCGGCATCGATAAGACCAAGGTCCAGCTGCCCAAGATTGTCCCGTCATCGGACCCAGAGTGCTTCGGAAAGGTGGCCAGCGGGCCGCTGATCAACGTCCCCATCGCTGGGTGTCTCGGCGACCAGTCTAGTGCTCTGGTTGGCCAGTGCGGCTTCAGCCCGGGGCAAGCCAAAAACACCTACGGCACCGGCTGCTTCCTTCTCTACAACGTCGGCACCGAGCCCTCATCTCCAAGTACGGCCTCCTCGCCACTGTCGCCTACGACTTCGGTGGCGGACGAAAACCCGTCTACGCTCTCGAGGGCAGCATTGCGGTCGCCGGCTCGGGAGTCAAGTTCCTGCTGAACAACCTCGGCTTCGCCGGCAAGTCGAGCGAGATCAACGACCTCGCCGCGTCCGTTCCGGACAACGGCGGCGTCGTCTTTGTCACGGCCTTCAGCGGCCTCTTCGCGCCCTACTGGATCGACGACGCCAAGGGCACCCTCTTCGGCATCACCCAGCACACCAACAAGGGCCACATCGCCCGCGCCACCCTCGAGGCCACCTGCTTCCAGACCCGTGCCATCCTCGATGCCATGGAGAAGGACTCGGGCCACAAGCTCGAGTCACTGGCTGTTGATGGGGGCTTGTCCAACTCGGACCTGTGCATGCAGACGCAGGCGGATATCACTGGGATCCCGGTCGATAGGCCGCGCATGCGCGAGACGACGGCCCTGGGTGCCGCCATCGCAGCGGGCCTGGCCACGGGCGTGTGGAGGCAGCTGGGAGGATCTGAAGCAGGTGAATAGGAACGGGCGGACGGTTTTTAAGCCGCAGATGGAGAGGAAGGAGGCTGAGAAGATGTTTAAGAGGTGGGAGCAGGCCGTCGAGATGAGTCGCGGTTGGGTTAAGGATAATGGGGAGTAAGCTCCAACATCAGTTTGGAGTGATTCTGGTTTTGTTTTGCTTTCATGATCATCACGGATTAGCGGGTAGGGCGTTGAGTTGCACTGGTGGTTTTTGCATCGGGGGTAATCGGTTGTCTTTTCCTGGTGTCTGGCGAGTGTCTCTGATACCGTGGATACCGCCATCAATAGGGAGCTTCATCCTGAAGAACGATTTAAGGGGACAGAAAGGGATATGGATGTTTGTGTAGTATGGTAGTTGTAATAGTATAATGGTCACTGAGGCCTTTATTTTACATTTGATCTCGTGTCTCTCTGTGGCTTCCGCTCCCGGTGTTCGCCTCGATCACATTAGCACCAGCCCAAGCCCGGAACCCAAGGGCAGGAAGGGTTGAACCAGATTCAAATGGTATCCTAACAACCACCGTCAAAATTTTACCCCTGATTACATACCATCAGTTGCCTGGCTGCATTTCAACCCAATCCCAGTGACAAGACGGGAGCTAACTATCCCACCTGCCTTCGTCAGGGTTCACTACGTTCTGCACGCTCGGCAATGGCAGCTTAGCCTAGGCTCATCCTTGCCACGGCCGGACGCTACCGTGTTATCTGATGACGTCGTATGGTGGTATGCAGGTAGGGATGCTGCGAGTTGCATCTCTGTCTCGTCCCGGCGGGTTTGCTCCATCGAGATCATCTCTTAGTTTTATATATGATGTTCTCCCATTTCATGTCTTACTAAGTCAAGTTTGAGTGGAGGTGTGGCCGGACAGATATCCCCTTCGGGAAAACATCGCACTGGTCCGTCCGTCCCATTCGGTGTTGAGGGGAATGTGGGCTCTGAGATCGTGCATGCATCGGATCAGGTACCGTACGTACCGAGTCTGAGCGGTAGCTGGGAGCTCCCGTCCCGTGCGGCGTCTGCTTGGGATTTGGGCTACGCGATGTGGTGCAACGTGAGGTGTCGTTCATGGTGCATGGTGCATGGTGCGTAGATGGAACTGTTGCAGGCGTCGGCGTTTAGCTATCCTCCGCGATCAAAACCTTGAGTCTGGAATCGAGTTCTGGAGAGTAAGTGGAATTGTGAGCCCCACTTCAGGTTTACATTCACCACCGGATCCTGAAGTGGTGGTTCCCTATGATGCCATCCCGCGCCATGGCATATGTGAGGTGCTCCTCCTGTCCCATGGGGAAGAGCCCCCCAGGATCCGCATGCGAGTTTGCTGGACTGCGATGTCGTAGCTGGAAGACGGGAGGTGCCGCCGAGCGTTCCGTGTTTGTTCGCCCCCGAAAGACCCCTATGATGCCATCCCGCTTCATGATGTGCAGTCTTCCCCTCCGTTCCATGAACCAGGGTCCACGGCGCTTCGCATGCAAAGCCCGTTGTCTTCCAAAAAAGGGTGGGATGTCCCGCAGCATGTTGTGTTGCTTTTGCCCTCCTGAGCGAACCCTGTGAAGGTATCCGATGATAGGATGGCTGCTTGTTCCCTCTTCGATGGGAATTGAAGAAGGTCCTCAAGTTCCACTTTCAATGCCCATGTGGGTTTACCAGCAGAGTACAAGCCACATCAGATGTCACGGGGAGATCTGCAGGTTGTTGTCATGCACGACATTGAGTCGGGCGTCCTGACCTGACTAAGACAACAAAGATGTAGAGCGTCTCAACGTCCCGCGTCGTACGTCCTATCACATTAGCCTCCACCAAAGGAAGAATTCAATCGAACCTGTTCACAATGGTCCAGTTCGCCATGATGTTGGTTCAGTGACGTTTATTGCGCTACGGCAGTTTTTGTCCGTCGAATGCAGATTCGGAATATCATAACCACCCAAGGACCCATGCCGTTCATTTTTCCGACCCGCCGTCCCATGTTGCATAGCAGTACTGGCAGTTATCCATAGCTTTCCGATGACTTCATCCCCCGCCGCTACTCCATGCTAGCATGTTCAAAAGGCATATGCCCCCTCCCCAGGTTTTCTTCCCCATGATATTCCCCAGATTGGTCGGTTAAGATAGCCTGGCTACCACCCACAGTATGTGGGGAGAAATGGTTGCTCAGATCCTCACGCCGAGCCCTGCTAAGGTGGGAGTATTGGCACGGTGGTAGTGGCTAATGCAGAAAGCGAGATATCGGATAGAAGAGCTGAGTGGGTATGTGGTCGCCGTGTTTCCGTCTCCGTCTCGGTATTAGAAAGGGATGTGCAGAAGGAGTTAAAAGGTGTATCGTTCGTCGCAAGAAGGAAGGGCCAAGATAGGGCCGCCGTCGTCAAAGATCGCAAACCTTGTGGGTTGCGTTTACATGATAATCGCGGGGACGTCAACATTCGCCTTGATGGTCTTGTGCGGCAGAATGCTACCGCCGTTGACATAGATCTCGTCGCCGATGGTAACGTCGTCGCCCAAGACTGTCACGTTCTCGAGACGTGCCCACTTGCCCACAATGCTGTTCCAGCCAACAATGGTGCTCTTGACCCAGGCGTGGTCCTTGACCTTGGAGCCGGCCATCAGCACGCAGCGCTGAAGCCGGACGCCGTCGCCGACCACGACATCCGGGCCGATGGTCACGTTTGGCCCTATCCTGCAGTTCTTGCCAATCTTGGCCGAGGGGTCGATCAGGACGTTGCCGCCGTACACATACGGCTCCGTGGGCGGCGTCAGCAGCTTGGAGCCCTTCTTTGTAAGTGAGGACAGGTAGAGGCAGGTGCCAGTGAGGAAGTCCTTCGGTTGGCCAACGTCCATCCAGAAGCCCTCGAGGTCAAACGAGTGTAATTGACCGTCCTTGACCATGGCGGGGAAGGTTTCTTGCTCGATGGATGTGGGCCGGAGCTCGATGCGGTCGAGCACTGAGGTATTGAGGATATAGATTCCGGCATTGATGCGGTTGCCGACGAACTCGACGGGCTTCTCGACGAAGCGGTCGATTCGCGACGCGTGGCCTGGCTTATGGACAATGACACCGTACTTGGACGGCTCCTCCACCTTGGTCACGACAATGGTGCCCTCGTCACCATGCGACTTGTGGAACGCGGCGAGCTCCTTGAATGGGTATTCGCAGGTAATATCCGAGTTTAGCACGAAAAAGGGCGAATCGTCCTTCCTCAGGACGTTCTCGGCGAGCTTCAGGGGGCCAGCTGTCCCCAGGGGTTCGCTTTCGATCGAGATGGTGATGTTGATGCCGAATTCCTTCTCGTACTGTCAAACAAACCGTCAGTCCTCTGTGCTCGGACCTTTTTCATGAGGAGATTTCCTGGAGGATACATACCTCGGCCAGATACTTCTCCATAATCTCAGGGCGATAGTTCACGGCCAGAACGATGTCGGTGACACCCGCGGCAGCGAGGGCCTCGATCTGGTGGAGGATCATGCGCTTGTTGCCAAACTCGACCAGGGGCTTCGGCAGGGTAAGGGTCTGGGACGCAGGCGTTAGCCATTGCGGCTGCTACGCGCAAGCGTGTCGCGGGTGGTCGGGTGGAGGAGGAGTTGGACATCACGGAGAGAACGTACAAGAGGGCGCAGGCGGGTGCCGAAGCCGCCGACAAGAATTAAGGCTGCGCGAAAGAGCGATGTTAGCTGCTGTCCACTTCGACAGCAAATGGGGAATTCGCGCGATCTGCTCACCCTTCATGTTTGCTGGTGGTCAACGAGCGAAGTGGGCAAAACGGGGAGAAATCAACGAGCGTGAAGAAGGTCGAAAAGCAGGAAAGCGGGCTGAGGAGTGGGGGAAGTTCAGCCCTGGGCAGCTGCCTTTTTGCCTTTTAGCTTTTCCAAGAAACGGGCAGTCACAGCCTGCAAAGAAGAGGAGACAAAATACGCGATCACGAGACGCGGGAGTTGGGGAGGAGGTGGCAAGGAGCGCAGGCTCGATCCCAACTGGGAATGCAGGAGGTGTCCTTTTTACTGGGGGGCACCTGCTCGCACCACTTGTCGCGGAAGCAAGCAACAGCGTGGGCTTCGCAGGGCTGCTTGAACCAGGAAGGGGAGCTTCCCAGGCCACATGCCAGGCCAAGCGGCCAATCAGCGGCCATCATCTCCCATCGCGAGATTGGACCTCAGGCCTGAGCCCCCTAACCAGTTCCCGAAGTGGAGCCCTTAACTTTACTCTGCACGCAAAATCAGGGGCAGCATCCAGGGGCTGGGCCCCAGTGTGCGTTTGGAAATCCGATGGCCTGCCTGCCCGAGGCAACACGACCATCTGCCATGAGGGGCTGTGAGACCTGTGAGACCATCTGAGAGCCAGGCGACGTCAGAGCTTTGCAGCAATGCAAAGGAGGGATCTCGCCATGGTCAGCTGCTCCATTTTCCCCGCGCTTCACCTACGCTCGTCCCAGCTGTGGCTGGTGGGGGGCAGCCAGCGCCTTCCCGTTCTCGGAAGCCAACCCAACACCAAGACTTCGACGCTTTGTCTCTCCTGGCCGACCAGCTATCTCCTCGACGTGCAGAATCGATCTCACGCAAACACGCATGTCACGGACAGATCTCGATAAAGCCCCCAGCCAAGTCTTTGACCAACCCCGGATGACGTGGACAGTCGCACACAACACACACGGCTCGTTTTATCACGATCTCCTCCGCTTGCAGGGAATAGGCCTGGCTGGAGTCGGCCTCAGCTTTGGTTTGGTTTAGAGAGAGAATGGAGTCAATGGGCCAAAACATGAAACAGGAAAAACAATTGCCCCGGGCAGCACCGTTTCCCACCCCCATCGTCGATGCCCGGCCGGCTGCAAGAACTCGCTAAGTCGAGTCCTCACGTTACACAACATCCAAGCTCCCGGCATCGTGAACGTACGCCTTCACCGGCCGCTGGCCATCGATACAAATCCTCCTTCATACCGGCCGCGGCATCCTCCGTGGATTCTCGACGACATCAGCTCATAGTACCCCCATCGCCGTGTGTTGGTAGATCCAGCGGACAAGATAGCGACCACCAAATGCATGTCTCCCCGAGTGCAACCGTCATCCCACCACCGGGCCCGGCAGGCCAGGGGCCGAGCAGCTGATGGGGGGATCAAGTGCCGGAAGGATGGGTTACACGCAGCACCACACCACTTCCAAGCACACCAACCTCGGGTACGCAGAGCGGCCAAGCACACCAGGTATTTCACCCCCAACCCACCATCACGATGTGTTCCTGGACGGTATGTTGTGGGTTGCTTTGGACCCTTCAATTTCGTTGGACCGGTAGCACAAAATGTAAGGTCAAAATAGTCATCTGCTCTCAGTCGTTTGCGCCTTGAGAGCAATAATGGTCCATGCAGATGTATATTTTATATCCTACCATCACTGTCTGCCAAATTCGTCGTTATTCATTATCATCATTCATGACTCGTAAAGACGTATGAACGCTCCCCGCGTGGAGAGCAAAATGTGAGTGCATAGAAGAAAATGGAAAGAGATATCCCAAGGTTTCTCCAATCCAGTAAACTTCCTGTCTCCGCCCAGAAGATCGTTCCAAAAATGCTCCTCTCAAGGGCCAGTCGACGCTGTCCCGGAATGCCTCTGTGAGATCTCTCCTTGAGAAGCAGCAAAAAGTGCCGTACAGGATACCAAAATCGTAGAAATGACGGGTACTGCGTCGTCTCCCCCTCTCAGGGTTTCGTTGGGGGGGAAGCAGTAGCGCCATATGTGGTTCGGTCCAAAGTTTCTGCCGCCCAAGCCTTGACACGCTGCGGCGCACCGAACAGATCTAGAACAAAAAGAAAAAGAAAAAGAAAAAGAAAAAAGTCTCTCCCAAGCTCCGATGTCCATCCATCTGACTAGGAAATGTCTTGCCCTTGCGGTCCCAAAAATCCAGAGTTGCCTCCGAGAGTCCTCGGCTTAGCTCGTCTGTCTGGAGAATATCTGTCCGCCTGGTTCCGGCTGGTTCTGTGATACCCAGTTGGCTGAGGAAGGCGGACGCCCAGGCCGTCCAAGTCTTTTTGTAAGAATCCCAGGAAAATGGAGGAAGAGAAAATGACAAGATCCAAATTCCATCCGATGATCCGCTGGAGATGGACGTTCCTCCCAGAGGAGAAAAAAAAACAAAACCCATGATGGGTCGCTAGGCTCGTCGAGAAGAGCCCGACTTTGTCTAAAGTGCGATGCCGTGTTATCATAATGTCATTGTCATTCAAGTCATGTCGTCAATGCAGAAAGCAAAACGCTCTCGGTAGAACAGAAAGAAAACGCTCATGTCTTCGTCGCTCCGAGTGACTGGTCCTTGGAAAAGATGCCGCGTCGCCAATGGGGGTATAATCCGCGGCTTGTATCGCTCTGCTTGCCGCTCATGTTGCTGTGAAGCCTTCTCCGAAGTTTATAGCAAGAAATCCATCCGTTTTCCTGGGGGTGGTCTCTTGGGTTCCTGTTCTCTCCACTGATTGGGCTGAAGCCTGTCCAGTCCTGGGAAAGGATGATGAAGGGGCTGAGCTCGGGCTTCAGCGAATCCAGTCCCGGCCTGGGACACCCTGTCACACCCAAGAAATGCGGCTCTCTCTCGTCCTCACCCTTCACTCGAGGGAGGTGGTCGAGCTGCTGCTGGAGTGGTGGCCCGATCTGCTCCTATTGGACGACGACGACGAGGACGTATGCCGGCTGCTCTTGCGTGCCCTGCGGGTCGACTCATCCGCAGGCAGACCCTGGACGATCCCGTTGCGGGCGAGCATGCCCCCATTGATCGAGAAGTTCCGGCACACCATAAAGGCACGCATGGCTGCGTTCTCCTGGGCCAGCCCCCCGGATTCATATGCAAGATCCGTCTGGTACTTGCGGCCGTTGACGAGGACCAGGCATGTATAGCCATTGGTGTCCCGGTAGCACTCGTACACGGGATCATGCCATCCACGGCGCCGGCAGAGGCCTGTGAGACATTCCCGGTTAGCCTTGTGCTCTAGGTCGCCACCCATTGGGCCATATTCGGATTGCAGAAAACCTTGGCAGAGTTGAAGGGGCCCGGCGTTAAGACTTGAAGAGGTGAAGGAATCTGCATGCCAGCCCAACCTGTACCCCTTCAGCCCTACAAGATGCATGGGCAACAGGGGCCAGCAGATCGACAAGCGGCAGGGGCGAGAATGTGGTAGTCATCATCAGTGGGTTTGAGAAACCGAGACAGGACGTGGAGGGTGAATAAGTGCGGGGGTCAAGCACACGTGGGACACTTCTCTTCGAGTCTCTTATCCCGGAGAGAGTGAGGAGGATAGAGTGGGCGATCAATGCAGTGCAGGAAAGGGTCAATTGATAACTTACTCTCCAAGTACTGCATGTAGAAGCCAGCCATTGTGTTTTGTTTTTGGCGGGTCGGTTTTCGGCTTTCTGTTGTTGAAAATGTGCGGCTGGGAAACAGAGAGCCTCTCGGACCGGTGGCCAGAGAATACAGTTGGTGGGGGAGGAGGTAAACAACTTGGGGACCGGGATTCAACTTGGTCGATATGCTGCAATCGAGCCCAACCTAGGAACGTGTTTAATCACGGAAAAAATATAGATGTAGGGCTGTGCCGGTGAAAGCTTGTCTCGGGATGGGAGGGTGGTGTGTGAGGTGGAATATTGAGGACGTCAAGGCTGATATGCTACGTATCCAACGCTCAGACACAGGAAGTCAAGACCTGGGCCAGCACTGGCGAGACATGTTTGCTTTATTGCGGTGACGGAAGGGGAGTGCGGGGGCATGGAGATGGCAAAAATGCCCAGATCAGACATATGCAACAAGGAAACGGGGGGAAGGCCAGAACGGACTGGAGGAAAGGTTCCTCGGACGCATGTCCACTGGGAATGCGGCTCAAAGTGTGACCCATCTTGATGTGTTGGCGTGTGTCGTTGCCAGTTAATACAACCACAGAGGCCGGGCTAACTCCACACCAGCAATGGGGGTATGTACTGACCCTGGGTGAGAGATCTCGTTTGATAAGTCGGAACCAGTATGGATCGGGGAAAGACAGGGACCCTAGCGCGATGCTGCACGTCTTTGAGCCCGTTAATCATTCTCACTGGCCCCTCCGGCCTGCATCTCCCAGTCAACACCCCTCTTTTCGTGCTTTGCTCCTCTCCGAAGGGATGTCTGGGCGGGACTTCCGGCCTGCTTGTTGAGAGGGAAAGGTTCAGGAAACGCAAGACTTGCATCTGAAAAGTGGCAAAGGGCGTCGTTGAGGCCTGCCAATGTACTCGCGGAGCAAGCGAGCGAGGCCGGTTGGTGCACCAGGAAACATGCGGGCTCGAGGAGTCTCGGTGTTACCAACCTTGGCTACCTTACTGCCGGATCTCGGTCAGCACCCCACCTGCTGCGAACCTTGGAGGAGGGACAACCTTGTCCGACTTCGAAATCGCAAACAGGGATGAGTGGGGAGACGCGGCCACTGAAGAAAGGACAGGCGTGGTACCGACACCAAGGCTCTCTTGCCATCCATCGCCGCCTGTTCCGATCACGAGCGGCATATGCTTCAAATTGCAGCTGTAGAAGACGAGAAAAAGCAGCGCGCGCAGAAACACGCGGCGCGCAAGGGTATTGCCATGCCCCGTTGCATCGTCCGAAGGAAACGGAAAAGAGGCATCCTCCCGGTGGTGGTCGGCGATTCGCCGGAAGCATGTCTGTCACCTCGGCAAGCGACGTTCGAAAGCAACGGGCCCGGGAAGCGGTTCTGGAAGATTTCCCGCTGACATGGCGATTGACAGGCGTTTGGTGGACTGGCGAATCAGAGAGAGGCAATTGGTTTTTTTTTTTTTTAAAAAACATCCACTGACAAAGAGTCAGAAGAAAGACCAGCATCTGTCGAGGCACCGAAATTCTCGAGCGATAGTATTGGAGGATGGGGGATGGCGATCGCCCGATGGCGAACTCAAGCCCCTTCCTGTCTGCGGCCACGAAGACTGGCCGCGAGCGACAGCAGGAGAAGGGCTGGGTTGAGCCCGCACCACGAAGTCGCGAAGTCGGTGAAGAAGCGATGAGATGCATGAACAGTGGCTGGCGCTGGCAAACCCTTGCATGCCTGCATCTGTCGCGGGCATCTGACTGGTGGAGGGGCCGCAAGGCAACTAGGAACAGGCCAACCTTAAACGCTCATGCAATGATGAGTTGGCACTGCTGCTTGATATTAAAAACAAGATCCCAAGAGATGGATTGGAGTATGAGGGGGGCAGAACATGGCGAATCGACTCGGCCGAATGTGCGCACCTCCAGCGAAAGCTGGACCCGACGGTCGGCCCCACGATCCTCATCCGCCCAAGCGAAAGCGGGGAGAAGGGAGGTTGGAGTTGCAGGCGGCGATGCAAATTGCCCAGCGTGACGGTGGATGAGGTTCAGGTAACGTTAGATGCTGAGGGTGAAGGAAAAATTCGAGGTGAAGCTTTGCAGGAAGGGAAAGCTGAGGAAAGCAGAGAAAAATGCTGCTGCAAGCCACGGTAGTTACCTAAAAAGGCAACTACCATGCCTATTTGTTTTTGCTTTTTCTCCCGTTGCCTGGAAGGAACCCAGCGAGGAAACACGGCAACAAGGAGTGGACGGCTTTGCGCAACCAGCCGGGACCTTGTTCCTTCGACTTTGAGGTGATGAAGCGAAACTTCCAGGTTTGCCTGGTTCTTGCCATTAACGCACTTCCTGGGTGTCTGCACCCTGAATGGTTAGAGATCTTGGGGCTTCTCAGTTTCCGGTGTTGGAGCATACGGTGGTAACGTCAACCACGGACAGCGTTCGACGAATGGGCATGGGCGGCCGATCGATTGGCCACTAGCACGGAGCCACGCGGAGTCCTCGTACAGGACAACAGATGCTTGCCTGGGTTCTTTGCACCTCTTCCATCATCGAAATGCCACAAGCACACGGTGTGATACAGAATGGTCGTCATTGTTCGGGATGGTGGAAAGTAACTCGAAAAAAGCGCTTGGTGGCTCGGGCGTTTCCCCATCTGTCATCAGGCCGAGTGCCGGCCTGCCTTCGGCCCGGCGTGTACCAGGCAACCGGCCTCCGGGATCACCAGATCTGGCTGGCTTCAAAGGGCATGGGGCAGCAGCCCAGGAGCAGGAGGGGTCGTCCCAACCCCGCAGAATGTTACACAGGGCAGGGGTCAGAAAGCTGCTGGCGAGGGGCAGAGTTTGACCCTCGCCAATGTCGGGTGGAATCACTGCTTCCCTTTCCCCGCAACGTCATCCGAACCCTGGGAACGGGCTGTTCGCGACACTACCAAGGCTATTTCTGATCCCACAGGCGGACATCAGCAGAACACAAGCGAGCGGCTGGCAGGAGCAGAAAAAGACAGCGGCATCGACCGCGCGGGGTACGGTTGGGACCCCTGTCTCTGCCGCTCTGTTGATTCTTGTTCGGAGTGCTCTCAGTAAGAGGTGTCTTGTTGCCTCGCTGACACAATTCTCGAACGGATTACACAACATGGTTGGTACTGCTAGCCTGCATGCAGAGTCCTGCCATGCAACCTTTCCATTTGAGATCCGGAGAGCAACTGGCCGTCGTCCTCCGGATATCATCTGGGGCCCATCCCGGCCCATTTCGGCGACCGTCTGTTGCAGATATCTGGGAACGACGAGGTCCGATGAATGAGATAGAGGAGCGGAGAAATGACAAATTGCAACTTGGGTTCTCCAAGGACGGACCAGACGGACCCAACGTCGTGGGTGGACATCTACACCAGTGACCGGCGCGTCTCGGCCCAGTCAGGGTTGTTCAGATTGGCCGTCTCTTGCCCTCGATGTCCTCTCCAATGACGAGCGGAACGACAGGTCAACTCTGAACTCTCTCGCCAAGAGAAACCTCTGAACATAGGGGGTTGGCCATGCGCGGCAGAGGCTGATGCCGTGCTCTGGCCGTTACGGGCTGCATCTGATAGGAGGCGTACGTCGCAGGAGGAGGCGAGCTCCTCAAAAACCTCCGCTATTATCTGCACCGGTCAGGCCATATTTGCCCCTCATAGCCAACGTTCGGGAGAAGCAAGTGATTCCGGGCCGAAGGTAACGGTGAGCGCAGATCCCAGATCCAGATGGGTAGCTGCACATCATGGATGGGATCGTCGAATCTGGCCGCCCAGGCGGGAGGCCGCTGGGTGCCACTATCCGTGTCCTTGAACATGTACCACATGACACTTCACTTTGATAGAAGTGACATCCTCGAGAAAGCAGTATCCTCTTCACCTGCATCATCGCTAACCCAGGAGACAGACGCATCTCCGCTGCATACCATCGCCTTGCCTCATGCACTCCACCTTCAGAAGGTTGAGGTTTGCCTGCCGTTGAAAGATGCCGATGGCTTCCAACGGGCCGGTCCCTGCGGTTGAAGAACTGCCACAATAATCCGAGGGAGACGAGCAATGATACCGTGGGTGGATTCTCACCATTCTCCCGTAAGCCCGTTTTCCAATCCCCCATCCTGCAAAAGGACGAGCCGTTGATGCTCAGCGTATGAGAGAGCGTAACACCACAGCAGATGCTTCGTGATCCGGGACACGAGAAGCTGAGAAACGAGGGAACCAGATTCATGAGCTGCACTTTGCTGCAAGGCGGAGCTGGGGACATCTTCTCCCCCATATCTGCTTACCATATATGTATACATATATAAATACGGAGCAGCAGAACAACAACAAGAGAGAGACCTGACCTAGAAACCCCGCCTCTCCGTAAAGTACGCTTTCATCGCGCGCACGTTCTGTTGCGGGATGGCGTAGACGGGGTGGATCGGCCGCACGCGGTCCTTGTTATCGAACAGCTGCACGCCGTCGAGAAAAGGGAGCACCGCCCACACCGCGTCTGCCGCGCCCATCGCCGCCTGCTCTATGTCGGCGGGCTCCGAATCAGGCTCGTCCAGCTCCCACTGGTGCTGTGCCGAACTCAAGCCCGACAGGACGTAGCAGGAATGGTAGGAGTCGGACATCCTGGTTGGGTAGGGAAATCACGAGTGAGTACGCATGATCTGGCACGGGGTGAGGAGGGGGATGCAAGACTCGGTGACAACTTACTTTCCTGGTTTATCGCGCAATCCGCCGCGCCTGGTCTGGTCTTGGCAGCAGCAGAGGATGTATCGGATCAAGCCTTCCCGGCTGAACAGTGTCTCTTCTGCTGGTGGGAGTTTTGCCCTGCCGGCCGCGTCCACCGTGGACGCGCTCGCCCCGCCGTCGCTGCTCCCGCTACTGTTGAGGCAGGCCTCAATCAGGGGAAAGCACCCCCCAACCCAGTGACTGTAGCAGCCGTCAACAAGCTTATTGGTCCGCCCGGAGAAGCCGCCCTCGGGCGCATACTGCCGTGATGACAGCCAGGCGATCAGTCGTGGAACGTCGAGGTAGCTGTGGGAACTTGGTCAGCCATGCCGTGTCCCTTTTGCCACACGTGGGTGGATAGATGCAGAAGCCCCTCCACACCGCCGATGTTGCATGCATATACCTTGGTATGCTGCGGCTGGGATGGTCCAGGAGTGCGAGACAAGCCAGAGCGCAGAAGGCGTACGCCCCGTGAGCTTCGGCGTTGGGCTGGCCCGAGATGCCGCCTTCAAATGTTTGACCTGAAGCCGAGTTAGCAGCGGCCAACTGGCCATTGGACCATTTATTTTGCCTGCTTACATCGCCGGACGTAGTCGGCCACGCCCGTGAAGAGATTGGCGCTGCCATCCGCAGTGTACGCCGGAGATTCAGGCGTTAGGTCCAGCGGAAGACGCAGCAATGTGATAATCACAGCCGCGCAATATGCACCCCTGTTTCCTCGCGGTGAGCTCGGTATGTCTTCCTCTGCGCATCGTTCCCGTACCTGATATCCTCCTCGCCCCCGAGGCAAACTTGGAACCCGCCATCACGCTGTTTTAGGCGGCAGAGCCACCTCCACATGGCCTTCCGATTGACAACCTCATATGCCTCTTCGCCCCCGACCAGCGCGAGCGCCAGCACCACGGCGTAGGTCGTCGCGAGGTGCGAATCCTGCCTGTGGCCTCCACCAAAGCCTCCTTCTTCGTTCTGCATCGAGCGGCAGTCTCTATGAGCGGCTCCCTAAATGACGACAGATCTTCCCCCATCATGCTAAGCGCCGAGAGGCACCAGTACAGGAACCATGGCCTACTGGGGTCGGCGGCGACAAAGCGACCGGGCAGCTTTCCCAAGTTCATGTGTAAGAACCTAACATGCCTCTCCCGATCCAGCCCCGGCAACCCGTGCTCGTTGTATTCAACATCCTCATGCTCCCCGCTCAGGAACGGCAGGCAGGCCTCGACGGTCTCATCCTGTACCCTGGAGGTGTCGGTGACCAGGGTGTCTCTCACGGGCGGGAGCTGGGTGAACAAGTCTGGGATCATAACGCCTGCTTTTCTCCGGCCGACTATTATTTCCTCGTCGACTGTTTCACTGTCCGAGCTGACTTGTGCCGGCGACGCTGATAAGGGTGAAGCTCGCTGATGGGGTGCCATCCTGGCCCAGGGAAAGGCGACGCCCTTTTGATGCCGCGGGTGCTTTGTTCTGAACGGCATGTAATTCTGTGGCCGAGTCTTCTGGGCTAAAGCGTCAAGGACAGGAGAACAATACTTGTTGTGCCTTCCTTCTTACCATTAATCTGTGAAGCTTCCATGTTTGTGGCGGAGGAGGTGATGTGATTGGGCTCTTGCCTGGCTGCTTGATTGTGTGGCTGCGCGCCCCACGTCAAGAAGTGGGGCCTCACGCACTCATCTCCCTCCTCAGAGGTAAGGCATCCATCACCCTCTCATTGGAGTGATGTTATCAAGAAAACCCAAGCCGAACATTGAAAGACTCGAACACACCAATCTCTCAGGAGCAATATCCGTGACCTGAACCCGAGGCCACATCACCCTTCTGACCTGCCACACACCACTCAAACGACCCAGGCGGCGGATGCATCGCCGTTGGGGAGGCGCCGGAATGTAACTGGGCCGTGTGCCTTTCGCCCGGCGCGCCGACGAGTTCGGACGTGGACCAGCCATCACGGCCTCCCGAAGGCTGACCCATGGCCGGTCGATGGTATGAGTGAGGTTTTGTTGAGAGGGTCTCACAGCGCACCCTGACACCAGATCAGAACAATCCAAGGACTTGTCCCTGGTATTTGTAAGGTCTACCGGGATCTGCCGACGATGCAAGCTGACCATATCTGGCTCCAGGCGACACATTGTGAGTTTCTGAGACAATCAGTTCACTGCACACACCAGAATAACGTGAGGGACGAGGAGATCTCGCCATGGTAAACTGGACCCGTGTTCCTGCTCCCCCCCTTGACAGCTGGCAGACAATAGTTCGCCAACTATCGTTTGTATTCACATGGTTCGACGAGCTGGTGGTACCCGCTTACACAGTAGCTAAGCTGCTGGAAACCTGCGGCGCGGGAACTCCGTGTCGTAAACGAACCCTGAAGTCAGTTTAGGGTTAGAGCCTCCGAGAGACCTGCTTACGGTTGCCGGGATGCGGGAGCTTCCCCGAGCCGAAGCACGGGGGTCACTTCGCAATCGTATTGGATCGCACGAAGCAACTGTCCCTGCCATGGCGCGCGCATCTTGGACTAACCCAGAGGACGCGAATGCCGCTGCCTTGACGGGAAGGCGCGCAGGGGACGGGAACAGGCGCATCAAACGCCGTCTGCCTGATGCGGTGTGCCAGATTCTCCTCCTATTGTTGGCGGCGTGAACGTGCATAGATGCCGGGGTTGAAATCTATCTGCTGCGCCTAGTTCCGAGGCGGCTGATCGAAGTGTCTGATGCTGAGCCACGGCCTCCTCCGTTCTTCACCCTCAACAAACTGCTCAGGAAAAAGGAAGAGGTAGGGGGGGGGGCAATCCTGATGAGCACCTACCTATCTTCCCTGATGCAGGATATATCGGAGCATTGTGGGGGCGATAGTTTGTGGAGTTCTTAAGGATACTTCCTGTTCGAGATCCCCGCGTCGAGTGCAGAAAAGAGGGGAATCTGGCATTTTTGACTGAAAATAGGCAAGTGCTTCTCGGCTCAGCTTTTGCATCTCCTCGCCCGATGGATCAACAAGGGTCCTCAAGACCGAGCCATGTCCAGGAACGCAAGGATTTGCTGCTGACGCGGGCCGAAACCCATTTCGCTGCCATCGGCAACGCCCTCAAAGAAGATCTATTGGCTTCTTGAAACCTCGACATCACAGGGCTCAGGACTTGAGAAAAAAAGAAGACATCTTCATGGC
Organism: Achaetomiella virescens; assembly: GCA_031001845.1. Classification (NCBI taxonomy): domain Eukaryota; kingdom Fungi; phylum Ascomycota; class Sordariomycetes; order Sordariales; family Chaetomiaceae; genus Achaetomiella; species Achaetomiella virescens. The sequence continues at coordinate 159,525 of JARNGD010000003.1, forward strand.
ACTTTTGAAGACAGGGTCCACGAAAACCCGGCGACTCCCGCTTCGGGAGGGATCTGATAAGTGTGGAGAATGTGGGATCTCTGGCGCAGATCAAGGCCGGTACACAGTGGGAAAGGGGGGCAGGCACCACGAATTCAATACCCCCAAACTTTCTTACAAGCCCGAGTGCAACGCAGGACTTGAACTCTGGTAGCGGGCAAGAGGGGGCGAGTCTCTCTCACTGCGGCAGTCACCCTTGTCATGGGAACGAGCTGCGTCTGCTTGGACGGATTTTGTCCTTTCATCCAAGAAGGTGTCCTTGGTGACACGTAGGACTTGGCGAAGACATAGAGTCTCAGAGACCTTCACGCTAACTTACACTTTGGCGCGCGCCAGTAGGACTCGGCTCGAGCCTGTCAACGGCGCACGAAGCGGAGGCCCGTATGGCTGGAATGTGCGACCAGGTCCACGGGCAACCATCACAATTCAACCGCCAATGAGGGGGCGAATCTGAAGAATTGATTCGGCAGAAGCCGAAGTGGCATTGCGCAGACGCTGTCAAACATGACGACACCATGGCCATGTCACAAGAGCCGTTGCATCTGGCACGCCGTGCTGAGATCGCACACAACGCCCTCGACCTTGAAATTGAATCTGACATGGTGCTCCATCCACATCATGAGATCGCACATGTGCTCCGCGCCTGCGTTGTTGACGTTGTTCAGGGGCAACGCCTCGGCCCGTCAATCTGCGCGCAACACCCATCCAGAGAGCGAGTGAGGTGGCCTGAGGGATCAATCCGCCCCACCAAATTGAGAAATCCAGACGATCCCGGCTTTCTCGATCTGATTGACTGCTCAAGCAGAAGAAGCACGAGGAGATCTGTCAATAAACCAGCTCTGAATACTCTCCTGATACTGTCTCTCCCGAAGGGTTCATACCTCGCTCCCACCAAGCAACGCCACTCGCTCGCCTCTCCGCACAACAGTTTGGGCACCTGAACTTGCCTGTGTGAACTGCGGTGGCGGGCCCGGTGGGGGCTCGGTGTCGGCGGGCAGCTGGCGGGGCTGGGAAAGCCAGCAGGAGGTCCCGATACAGTGCGGCCGGGCTTGAACCACGAACGGTCCGGCTTGTCCAGTCCCACTGAGGGTGGCTTGCCCTGGCAGTTGGTGATTGGATGGCCGGCCCTGCACCCACCCACTGGCTGCAAGCTCCGGGGTGACGAAGCCCAATCAGCGAGAGCCCTGGGACCAGGGTCTTGATGCACTCTCACCGCTTCTTCAACCGACGGGAGCGAGCGAGCGAGTTGCGTGAGAGGAGCGGCAACTGGGGCGGGGGGACAGCATTGCGCTCCACCAGCGATCCTCCACTCCCGACCAGACCAGAGGGCAAGCGGTTTCTCGCACGTCTCTCGCAAACCACCCGAAAGGGTTCCTCCCAGTCGCGCTTTCCCCAGACTCACCCGCAGCTCATTCTCTCCCGCCGCTGCCACGGGTCTTTTCCCGCTTCCATATCGCGAACCTCGAAGCAGATCAACGCCGAAGACGCAGGACGTAGCCCTCTTTTTGCGTTGGTGCCGGCAGCGAAACCCACACGAGCACGCGCTTGACGCTTGTCATGAACACCCCTTGACCGACTCGATCTTCGACAGAAAGAGCGGTGTCCAACCCCCGGACGCTACAATACTCCCGATTTTCTCCAATCCCCTTCTGGCCGACCCTTATCCTCTTGGTCTCCCTTCCCTGGTTTGGCAAAGATGAACTACGACTTCAACGCCGTTGGGGGGGAAGCCGTATTGCTGGAGCAGTTTGGGTTCGACCACCGCGACCGTTACTCGTATCCCGCTGTCTCCTCGGCCGCCCCGTCTCAGGACCTCACAGCCACCACCCTGGCCGCCATGTCGCAGGCAAGCCGCCAGAGCTTGAGTCCGGGGACGACCTGGCTACCCCTCGACCTCGCGGGCGTCGGGAGCGCGCCCGTGTCGGTTCACTCGCCCAACTCGGCCAGCATCACCCCTTCCTCCCCAGATGACCAGAGCGCGCATTCCCCGGGGCGTCACAGCAGCACCATGTCCAGCCCCCTTCAACAACAACCTTCCCCGTACCACACGACCGCCCACGCGAACTCGCCTGTGCTTATTCCCGACTGGTCTCTTCCTCTGCAGGCTCAGCAGCAGCCTGCCGCTGATCTCTCTCAGTTCATCCAGGAGTCCGCCCTCATCAGCTTCAACCCGTACGCGTCCAACTTTCAGCCGGCACCCATTGAGTATCTTCCGGCTACAACCCAGGCCACGCTTGACGCTGGGCTCCAGCTCGAGCACACATTTAACGCCATGTCTCCGATTGATCCCACGGCTCGGGTTATGCAATGGGGTGCGGGCATGGCGAACTGGCAGGATTTTGATCCTACTCTCAACTTCCAGGCGGATGCGCTTCCACGTGTGCGGAGCCTCGGGAGCCACTCTCCCACTGGGACCTTCTTGGAGGTGTTGTCGCTGGGCTCCAACAGCGACAACGGTTGGACGCCGGTTGACGTGTACCCTAGTGTCGACACATTCCCGCAGACGCAGCATTCTCAGAACCCCGCAATCTTCAATCCCAGCCAAACGCTTCACTTACGGAACAACTCTGACTCATCAGCATCTGACGCAAACTCACTGGAGTTTGGCAGTTATGAGGAGGTCGCATTCCCCTACTCTCCCTTCTCGCCAGGCTCCGACAGCTTTGTGGAGTCGGCGAGCAACCACAGGAATTGCTTACCTGGGGAGCATCACCACCAGCCATCGACATCCTCAGAGCTCATCAGCCCATCTGCTGCCGTTGCTCCCCTCACCATTAAGACGGTTTCAACTTCCAGACCCGTCATCGCCACTGGTTCCAGTGGATCCGGCTCAACGTCCCCCCCGGTGAGGCGGAACTCCGGGACGAGGAAGAGCCCCATCGCCAAGGCCACGAAGCCCGTGATCCGCAGGACATCGACCGGGAAGAAGGACGGGACCGGCGAGAAGAAGGTGGGCAGGAGGCGCGGTCCCCTGCTTCCAGAGCAGCGCAAGCAGGCCAGCGAGATCCGGAAGCTCAGGGCGTGTCTCCGCTGCAAGTTCTCAAGAAGACATGCGACAAGGGCGAGCCTTGCGCTGGCTGCCAGCCGTCTCATGCTCGCCTGTGGCAGGTTCCTTGTACGCGCATTGACATCAAGGACATTGGCTATTTCATGAAGGACTGGAAGGCCGACTACGAGCGGCACCTCGGCCGCGGCATGTCCGTCTTCAACGTCAAGGGCTTTGCGCAGAAGGAGACGCTGATGTGGATCACGCACGGCTATGGCTTCTGCCTCCCCGTCATGGTGCGCGAGGTGTACGTGGCGGATGAGAGCTGCTTCCAGGTTGACTGGGTCGAGTCGACGCTGCAGGATCAGGAGCCGATTGATTTCGAGATTCGCACGGAGCGCCTCGACGTTGGCCAGGAGGGCATCTCGATGGAGGCTCTCAATGAGTATCTCGACAAGCACATCGACGAGGGCTTTGAGCGGTTTATCGACGACCACTTTGAGGGCACCCCCTTCATCACCGAGATTTTCAAGACTGCCTACCGCTTCTACACCAAGGAGAGGCTGCCGGTCATCCGCAAGGCGCTCAAGCTCGTCGTCGCCTACAACCTCACCCTTCACATCACCATGGTCGAGCAACCGCCATCAGAGGAGCCGATGGAGGGCCAGATCGACGACGAGGACTCCAAGTACTATGGCAAGGTGGTCGCCCCTGTCATGATCAACTTTCAGATCAAGTGCGCTATGGCCGACATGTGGCGCGAGCTGCAGAAGGACATCCTCGAGGAGTTGTCGGCGCTCTACTCGAGCGTCTACAGCGGCGAGCGGCTCAAGAACTGGCCCACCATCTTCATGCTGGCGTCCATCCTCCTCGCTGTCTGGGAGGAGATCCAGTTCGACTGCCACTACCGCGTCCCCGACCCCGTGGCCGTCGAGAAGTTCTGCAACGACATGGAGACGGTGCCCGTCGGAGTCATCGTTGGGTTGTTCCACGCTATCTCGCAGAAGCTGCCCGCATTCACCGAGTGGGATACCCGGAGGCACGGCCAGCTCCTCAACAACAATCCTGCTGTCTGCGATGCCATGACCGAAGTGAGGCAACATGTCATCAAGCATGGTGAGTTCATTTTCCGTCTAACCCCGTTTAATGATGAGCTCACCGCCAACTCCCCACATAGAGGCCTACCTCAGGACACGTGCCGACTCAAAGTTCGACCGCTACGACTTCGACTCATTATCAAACAAGCTGCTCTCGAAGCTGGTCATCCGGTCGAACTAAGCAGCGCCTCATCCCGCCTCTGTTTTCCGCGACATGAACATGCTATTGTCCCATTACGATACCCCAATGTCGTTGATGGTATAATATCTTCTCATTTCCCGCCTCCAAGAGCCATGATGAACTGTTTCTGTCTTGCATCTTGTCCTATCATTTTAGTCTTTGCCCTGCTGCTAAGCGACGGCGTCGTGTTTTTTGTTATTTGATGTTATTGCTATTTTTTCTGTCTATTTCAATCTCTGCCAGGAAAGGCTACGACTCTCGCTACACCGCTTCACCTTCTCTCCCTCATTCAGGGCTGGCCCTCCCCCTTTTCTTAAGAAGGGATGACGACCATGCCGTTTACGGAAATGACTGTACGTCTTGATCATGACGGAAAAAGGCATTGAGTTATGACCAAACTACATCATCGCACATCATCGTTATCTACTTTCCTGTTTATCTCTCGGCTTGATGATTTTCTAGACAAGCGCGCACACACAAAACAAACACACACACACACACAGAGTAGCAGCAAGCGAGCAACGAGTCCTGTATGCCGTCATTCTTATGATTGGCAATCGTTTTGTTTGAATGGAAAATATGGGAACGGGGAGAAGGGCGCATTTGGCGACGACAGGATGGTGGGTTTGGTAGGGGGGCAACTATGATGTACGGAAATGCTATTTCTGGTTTTGCAAAATGCAAATGCAGATGCTACGCGCTATCCCTGCACTGCGCTACGAAAGCACGACAGACGTCCGGAAGAGAGACAGAGCATATAAAAAGACATGTTTGTTTTTGGACTGGATTGGCTAGGTGCATGTATTGGTTTGGCTTTGCCTAAGAGGGTGCGCTCATGGCGACCTGGATTTTTGGACTCGGCTGGGGAGGGATGAGAGAGGGTTATTGAATGACAAGAGGCGGAGAGGAGGTGCTGAGCAGTGCTAATTGACCTTGATAATTGCTTGAAGTGTGGTTCTTGGGTAGCTGTTCTGTAGTGTATAGGGTGATGCTGGTCGAGTCGTCTGTCCACTGCAACCATTCACCAGCGGAGCTGGACTGGCTTGCCTGCTCCTTTCTTCGCCTCAGTCAATGCACAATGAGCGGAGTAGCATTCCAAAACCAGAAACGAGCGACTTCAGACTCTGGTTGCCCCGCGCTGCGTCGCGTCGCGATGGTCGGTCAGACGAATTCGGGTGTTTTCGGAATGCCCATGGTAAGGTTTGGGGTGCTTCCGCCCTTGATCATGAAATTGAGAATGTGTTTGCTGCTTGGTTGGGTGATTATCAAGCCTGTCAGCCTTCTTACTGGTTCTCAATTTCAAAGCTGCTTGGATTGTCGTTACGGGTCATTCGAAGCTCTCCATCTTGTCTGGTGTGCATAGAAAGCATCTCCAAAAACTTCTCGATGTGTCTTCCTTTCCATTTTTAATTCTTGTATTTTCCTTCTCATCCTTCAACTTCCACTCTTATCCTTAGCTTAATCCCATGTAGCGTTCGGGCAGCAAAGACCACAGTTGAGACGCCTAAAACGCCTGGAAATCCCTCTGCATGCCAGTGATGTTCTTCCATACGTTGGTGCCGTTTCCTCGGTTGGGATGGTTGCTATCCCTTCCTTTGCCCGAGTCCAAGCCACGGAAGAGGGAGGAGCGATGATATCTGCGACACCCGCCTTCACTCTAAACTCCGAGGTAGGAAGGTACCGAGAAAATTAGTCGAAAATTCCTTTTTCAGCCTTGCCCGTTACATCGTTGAGTGAGAGCATCTCCATGGGAAGCGGCATCGCCGTCGAGTAATCGATGGTAGCTCCACTGATAGACAGGGGTCGTCCACAGGTTGTGGAGCACCTTGGCAAATGGATCCGATGACGTCAGTCGGACGAGCCGTCAATGTTGTGGATGGTGCGATCTCGCGACAGCAAGCCTACCTGCAGCCTGATGCGCGGGTGTAGCATCAGAGCGAGTCTGATGTAGAGCACTTTCCCGAGTCAACATTCTGGAAAGGGGAGGATGTCGCCATGGTTGCTTTCCCTGTTGTGCTCACTGAGGCTGGTGATGTCTGGGACTGGAGAAGGCAGTTATGTGGAGCTTGAACTGGAAGCTTCACGATAAGATATCAACAAAATGAAATGCAGGCAAGGGACACAGGCCCGTCATCAAAGTGCTCGACGAATGCGATTCCGACTCGGGTGATTGTTTGAAAAGCGCGGGATGACAGCCATTCGTTTGCCCCGCTTGGCCCTGGTCTGGTCTCAGGTGACCGCCTCGGAAGCCGCGGGCGAAAACCTGTTAGTTGTCAAGAAAGCTGAGGCTTCCTGCACACAGGCGGCAGTCCGTCAAGTCCTGCAATGAAGGGAGAAGAAACAACGCGGGTTGCAAGTGAAGAAACTGAATGTGAGCCTCTTCTTTCAACGTCCTTGCCGGCGTTTGCTCGCCGACACACGTCACCACCGGTCCTCAAGGTGCCCTTATCAGTAAATGCGGGGGAGGACCTGAGGCGGTGATGCAGGGACAGGGTGAGCCCGACAAAGAGGGTGCAGCTTTCCTACCCTCAAGAGATCCCAACACAGGTATGAGCATGTGAAGCCGCAACCACCTGCTTCCCAAGGGACCATTATTTTTCCACTCAGGAAAGAAGGCACAGGAAACCTTTTGATTAAGAGCCTTGCTGAATCAGCATTTGGGTGTGGCAAGCCAGAGCCATTCGGCGAGGCTGCCGCAGTCGCCCCCTCACAAAAGGCGGACTAGCCCATTCTGGTCACTTCGCTCCACTTCTCTGGCCCCGCATTGACCATTTAGCGGCTGTGGCGCCTTCTGACGCAGTCACAGCCACCCCGCTTCCCCGGCAGCTTGGCCGCCCAACCTGCTTTGCCAATAACCCAGGGTATTTAACCTCCGCCGACTGCCTTCTCCCACCTTCATCCTCTTTTCCATCAACCATCTTCGACCTCTCTTCTGCCATCGACAGGCATTTTCACGAAGCGAGAATAATACCCCCAGTCATTCCTCAAGCACTTCACATCGGCAACAATACTTGCCCAACATGCAGATCTTCGTCAAGACCCGTAAGTTGCCACGCTCGCCATCACCAGTCGGTCGGCGACCGACTCTCGCAAATGACCTCATTGCTAACTTATCACGCAGTGACCGGCAAGACCATCACCCTTGAGGTGGAGTCGTCCGATACCATCGACAATGTCAAGTCGAAGATTCAAGACAAGGAGGGCATCCCGCCCGACCAGCAGCGTCTGATTTTCGCGGGCAAGCAGCTGGAGGATGGTCGCACCCTCTCCGATTACAATATCCAGAAGGAGTCGACTCTCCACCTCGTCCTTCGTCTCCGCGGCGGCATGCAGATTTTCGTCAAGACCCTGACCGGCAAGACTATCACCCTTGAGGTGGAGTCCTCCGATACCATTGACAACGTCAAGTCAAAGATCCAGGACAAGGAGGGCATCCCTCCTGACCAGCAGCGTCTGATTTTCGCCGGCAAGCAACTCGAAGACGGCCGTACACTCTCTGACTACAACATTCAGAAGGAGTCGACCCTTCACCTCGTCCTCCGTCTGCGTGGTGGCATGCAGATTTTCGTCAAGACTCTCACTGGCAAGACGATCACGTTGGAAGTCGAGTCGTCGGACACGATTGACAACGTGAAGTCGAAGATCCAGGACAAGGAGGGTATCCCACCTGACCAGCAACGCCTCATCTTCGCTGGCAAGCAGTTGGAGGATGGTCGGACCCTGTCCGACTACAATATTCAGAAGGAGAGCACGCTGCACCTTGTTCTCCGGCTCCGTGGTGGTATGCAGATCTTCGTCAAGACGCTCACGGGGAAGACAATCACTCTGGAGGTGGAATCTTCGGATACGATCGACAACGTCAAGTCCAAGATTCAGGACAAGGAGGGCATTCCCCCGGACCAGCAGCGGTTGATCTTTGCTGGCAAGCAGTTGGGGATGGTCGGACATTGTCTGACTACAATATCCAGAAGGAGAGTACTCTCCACCTGGTGCTGCGTCCGTGGTGGCCAGTGAGCGGCATGCTTGGGTTTGGGAAGCGGTTCGTTCTTTTTTTCTTGGGGGTGGTGGCCAGGGTCCACCATATGAACTCCGGATTTTATACCTCACGAGACGATAATATGATACCAAATGACGAATAGACTCGAACTGAGTCTCAAACAACCAAACATGTGCCCCCTAGAATTGTGATAATGTCTGAAACGATGCCCAATGAAATTCTGATGGAAGATGGCTGTGTTGTTCAGGTGCCAGAAGTGCTCACAATCGACGCCAAGAACGCAAGGGCCCGAGATTCACATGGTGGCTGCAGAGAAACCTCGTCCACTTTCGGAGTCACCTTTGCACCCTCGAATGCGCATTCCGTTGAAAGGCAATGCATATCCGACTTACGATGCAGTTAGTTGAAGGATTGCGTAAGCTTCGAGAAGCAGAGCCTTTATTGCCTCCCTGAGCCACTCTTCAGACTTCTCTGCCACCCCACATTCATCAACTTCGTCATCACTCCACAGCATCTCCTAGCTTGTAACTCCGACCAACCCTCGGTCAATAGGCAGAGCGACGACCAAAACGCTCTGCGGCTATGCCTCCGTACTATTATCACCTCAAGTTCGAGCTGTACGCGACGCCCGATCCGACGTCGACCGCATCCCACGGGGGAGTCACCCGCGCAGCCGAGACGATATCTGGATTCCCGCCCCGGCACGAGCATTTTCGACGACCTCCCTTCCCACCCGCGTCGCGAACAACAGCAACCAGGGCGGCCCACGTGGCCGCGTAGTAGTAGCGAAACCGGTGGCGACCGAGGGAGACGGCCGTCCGCGGCCGCGGCTGGTTACTCGAGGGTGATTGATTGCGGGGCGCAGAGGGGGAGGACACACGGCACCGAGAACATCATCATCGACGCTGAGAACGATAACAATAGAGAGTATCACAAAGGAGGTGGCGGAAACGTCGTGCGGCTGAGCGAGAGGCAGTACAGCGCCCTGAAGAGGGCCGAACAGCGGTCGCCGCCGCCGAGGGTGGAGACGGGATTTGTGCGGAAACGGCGGTGCGGGATTGGAGGTTTGGAAGGGTGAGGGTGGAGAGCTGGGATTTGGCTGAGAAAAATCAAGAGGAGGGAGGGAATAATAGTAATAGGGGCAACCTGGTGCGATGGCGACGCGGAAAGGGCGGTCGAGGCTACGCCCGCGGCGAGCCTGGGGCCGAGCCTGGGTGGGATGGGACAGACCACCAAGGCGAGGTATATCCCGCTCGAGACGAAGAATACGGAGGCGGGCTGGGGGATCGTGCACCTCTATCGAGAGGGTGTGAGGCCGGTGCGCTGAGTGGGGCCGTCCCAGACGTGGGGGATGGGAAGGGGGAGGAAGCAGCAGTGGGGAAAGGAAGAGGAGGGCACGATTCTGTGTATCCCCGCGGTACCTAGCTACATGTCGCCCAGCGATTTCCTGGGGTTTGTTGGGGAGAAGTGGAGGGGGGATGTCAGCCATTACCGCATGGTCATGACAAGCAGGATGAGTAGGTATATGGTCTTGATGAAGTTTCGGGATCCCAGGAGAGCGAGGGAATGGAGGAGGAGTTTGATGGGAAGCCGTTTGATAGCGTGGAGGCGAGTGTCCGCATTCTTTGTTTTTTTCAGGATATGAAGGCTGACAATGTGTGGACAGACTGAGATCTGCCATGTCACGTTCATCAAGTCGATCACGGTCGAGACGCCGAACCAAGCGAACAGCCAGACGAGATCTTCGGAGGGCAACAATGATCGCTTCAGCATCACCATCTTCCACCGTTGTCAGCTCGCTCAAACCCTTCCCACCACCGACGCCGAACCTCATCGAGCTACCACTTGCGCGGTGTGTCTTGAGCGCATGGACGACACCACCGGCCTGATGACAATCCTGTGCCAACACGTCTTCCACTGCACCTGTCTTCAGACATGGAAAGGCTCAGGCTGTCCCGTCTGCCGTGCCACGAACCCCAAGCCTAACGAGGACCCAGACAACCCGTACTCCCGCCCCTTCGGGTCGGGCGTCTCTAACATATGCAACAACTGCAACTGCACCGACGACCTCTGGATCTGTCTCATCTGCGGCAACGTCGGGTGCGGCCGGTACAATGGTGGGCACGCCAAAGAGCACTGGAAGCTCACGGCGCACAGCTTCAGCCTCGAGCTCGAGACGCAGCACGTCTGGGACTACGCAGGCGACATGTGGGTGCACCGACTGATCCGCGACAAGGGCGACGGCAAGATCGTCGAGCTGCCGCGCAACGACCGCCAGTCGTCGGGCGCTGGAGTGCAACAACAACAACAACAACAACAACAACAACAACAACAAGAGGACGTCGTCCCCCGCGCCAAGCTCGACAGCATCGGCATGGAGTACACGCACCTCCTGACCAGCCAGCCTCGAGAGCCAGCATCTATTGAGGAGATGGTCGCCAAGGCAGCCGACAAGGCAGCCAAGGCCTCTGCCGCAGCCGAATCTGCCTCTGCGCAGGCAGCCGAAGCGCTCAAACAGCTCGCCATCCTCAAAGAGGAGTACCGCCTCCTCAAAGACGAAACTGTCCCGTCTCTAGAGCGGGACCTCGCGCGCGAGAAGAACCGCGCAGCCAAGTCAGCCGAGCTAGCGAGGAACCTGGGCAAGGCGCTGCAGGAGGAGAAAGAGGTCAGCGCTGGGCTGATGAAGAGAATTGAGCACATGAAGGGGAGATGGAGGGGCAGGGGAACACGCTGGAGCAGCTGAGGGCGGAGAATGAGGAGCTCAAGGAGATGAATCGGGATCTGACGATGTTTATTAGCGGGCAGGAGAAGCTGAGGGAGATGGAGAAGGAGGGTATGGTCGAGCAGGGGGAGCTGGAGGATGGGACTGTGGGGGTTGCGGAAGGGAGCGGACGCGGCGGAGGGAGGAGGAGGGGAAAGGGGAGGAGGAAATGAGTGGTACATGCAAATGCTTTAGGAAATACCATGATGTGAGTGTTGCAGGGACATATCCAGACTATGGGGAGCGAGAAAATATGGGGAAGTGAGTGGTAAGAGTTATGGTTCGTTTGGGCGTCAAGAGTCTTGCCATCGGCGGAGCATTGTTTATACTTTGGGTTTGGTGGATTCAGGGGAAGTCGGACCTTGGTGAACCAGGCGCTGGTCTGGCGGCTCGTTGTCTGAAAACAAGTCACAAGACCCGAGCTTCCTCAATTGACTGAACCGCTCAAGCAGGACCAACACCGGCTACTGATCTCTACATACCTCGGTGCTCCGCGGCTGCTCATCCCTGTTCTAATTGCGCCGTGGCAGAACTTCTTGCCATCCGGGTTTTGGTGATGCTTGGCAGGAGAGCATCGACCATCACATGCCAAACTGCAGTCTGCTGCATCCCCTCACTATCGCCGAAGCGGTTAGGCTACCGCTGCTGTGGAGAAGTCGACATTCGCCCAGAGCTCAGCAAACACCAAGATGCATCAAGTACGGCTGTACCGAGCCGAGGGATGGACGTATTCGAGTCTCTGCATATCTCGCGGACGCAGATAAACTGCAAGGATGTGGCGAGACTGCATGGAAAACGGGGCCGGAGAGGCAGCCGTTGGACTCTGAGACCAACAGGGTTACAGCCGCTCGCCGTTCCCAATCGGCCTTGTCGCGTCAACAATCCATGCGTGGAGTCGATTGAGGTGTCGCTCAGGGTGTACCCAGCCAGTTGCGGGGTACTATCGATCTCCAGCGCCGGAAACTGACCGCGAGGATGCCATGTTGCGCTCTTGCTCAACAATTCTTGCGATGGCGAATCGTTGAAATTCCTGCAGCAGGCTTTTCCCCCTCGGCTGTGGCTTACGCAAAAGCCGGATTTTGCCTTGCGCCTGAGAGAATCGCCGCCAGAAACAGCGTGCATCTGCGGCCTGCATGCAAGTGTTGAGAGGGAATCTACGAAGCTGCTGGGTGGCAGTTGGGAATCAACCAATGAGACGGGGCCTGGGGAGCCAACCCACTGCGGGCTTCCTGGGGGTGGCCCCTCTTTTCGACCGGTATGCCCGGGCCAACGGCTCAGCTCAGGCCAAATTGGGGATGACATCGTCGGTCCCCACTTATTTTCTGCTTGTGGCCGGCAAGGAGAGACCGAATTTCTCTCCGCGCATTTGCACGAGTCGTCTCGAAGCTGCTATTTCTGGGCATTCCAGCGCCGTGCCCTTCCCTGACGCTGTCGTGCTGTCCCCAGGTTGTGCACTACTCTTCTCTTGATACTCTCTCGGGATACCCCCTAACATTGACATTGTGTCCTTCATGCTCTCTTTTCGGTTGACCTCTCCTACAACTCCTGTCACAGCTCCCTGAGCACCTGCTGCCCCACCCTCGAACTCCAACCTTCGTCACTCGTGAGAACCCTGCTGTCGACATTTGGAGCTCTTCTCTTTAGCTTCAAGCTGGAATTGCGACATCATCACCATTGCGCCGAAGCAGTCGATCGACGTGCCGGGATCAATCAATCCCTTCGGGACACACTAGACTAATCGAGCCCGGTTGCCTCCCACCCACCGCCAGGCGACAGGTATTGCGCAAGAGCTGCGAGCCTGGTTGCATGTGCATGCAGACACGTTCCTAGCGACTTACACAACAAGGACGAGACGACCCAGCTACGGTACTGCGGATTCCGACGGCGAACGAGACTTTGAGCGCTCTCCTCCTTAATTTCCTGTTTCGAGATAAGGACATCGCCTCGACGGCAAACACGCGACAGAAACTCGCCGCTTTCCTGGTAACAAGCACACCGCGTCAAGCTGCTCCCGTTGTCTAGCCATGCCTCAAGACACCCGGGCCGCCCCGCAGGGCGCAAACTCGCAGCCTCCTGCCAAGGAGCTTTATCCCATGAGCAACTGGAAGTATGATAGCTTCCTCTGGACAATGTCCATTCTCGTGGAGCTCTTTTTCCGCGAAGTTCACCCCCGTGGCGGCTGGAAGGTGCCCCGTCACGGGCCTATCCTCTTCGTTGCGGCCCCTCACGCCAATCAGGTAGGCAATGATGGTCGTCTTATCGTCGCCGGCAGTACACTAATGAGGCTTTCCGCTACAGTTCGTCGATGCTCTCATCTTGCAACGGACACTGAAGAACGAGGCCAAACGCCGTGTCTCCCTGCTCATCGCGCAGAAATCGGTACATGGCTTCATTGGATGGGCATCTCGACAGGTTGGCTCTGTCCCAGTCGGTCGCGCCCAGGACTCGGCGAAGCCCGCACAGGGCACCATCTATCTTCCTGACCCCATCAATGATCCGACCCTGATCCGCGGCATCGGCACAAACTTTGAGAAAGAAGCCGAAGTTGGCGGCATGATTTTCCTCCCTCGGCCAAGGGACAGAGCGGTTCGAGCGTCGATATTGCTCAGATAATTGGGCCTGAGGAGATCCGCACCAAACGCCCCTTTAAGGGAATGCTTGCCATGACTCAACTCACTGCCCGCGACGACATTGACGATAACGGCAACTTCACAAACGTCGACCTCAACGGACCGAAGCCGGACTACCAGGGAACCAAATTCAAGCTTGCTCCCCACATCGATCAGACCAAGGTCTACCAGGCTGTTTTTGACCGCCTCAAGTCTGGCGGGTGTGTCGGCATCTTTCCGGAGGGCGGTAGCCACGACCGCACCGAACTCCTTCCCCTGAAGGCAGGTGTGGCCATCATGGCTCTAGGAACTCTTGCCGAGGCGCCTAACTGTGGCCTCAAGATCGTGCCGGTCGGCATGAACTATTTCCACGCCCACAAGTTCCGGTCACGGGCCGTCGTCGAGTTCGGTCCGCCGTTCGAGGTTCCCAAGAAGCTGGTCGAGATGTACAAGAACAACCAAAGGAGAGACGCGATCGGCCAGCTCCTCGACATGGTGCACAGCTCCTGAGTGCAGTCACCGTCTCGACTCCAGACTACGACACGCTCATGGTGATTCAGGCGGCGAGAAGGCTCTACAATCCTACTGGGAAGAAGCTGCCGCTCCCTGTGGTTGTGGAGCTCAACCGCCGACTGGCTATGGGATACGAGAAGTACAAGGACGATGAGCGCGTCGTCAAGCTCAGGGAGTCGGTCATGGAGTACAACAAGCGGCTCCGGTACCTCAACATCCGGGACCACCAAGTCGAGTACGGCAGGATGTCCTGGCCTACGGTTGTCTTTACCTTCTTCTACCGGCTGGTCAAGCTCCTCATCCTCTCGGCTGGCGTGCTCCCTGGTCTCATTCTCTTCGGCCCCGTGTTTATTGCCACAAAGATCATCAGCCACCAAAAGGCCAAGACAGCGCTTGCTGGGTCTTCGGTCAAGATTCAGGGCAAGGACGTCATGGCCACATGGAAGCTGCTTGTCTCCTTGGCACTCGCTCCACTTCTCTACAACCTCTACTCCATCGCCCTGGTTTACAACGTGTACAAGAATCGCCTGTGGGGCCACGCACCCGATTGGATGCCTCTCTGGGCCATGTATGTGGCCGGTATGGTGGTATTCCCGTCCATCACCTTTGCTGCGCTGCGCTTCGGCGAGGTCGGCATGGACATCTTCAAGTCGCTCCGCCCGCTCGCCCTCTGCATCAACCCCTCGTCAAGCTACAACATCAGCCAGCTCCGCGAGCGTCGTGCCGAGCTCAGCGCCCAGGTCACGGACGTCATTAACACCCTCGGCCCGGAGATGTTCCCCGATTTCGAGCACACACGCCTCGTCTTCGACGCCAACGCCCGGCCCCATCGTCCGATCACATCCCCAACCACGAAGGTACCTCTCCCATCTCGCCCACCCGACCGACTATCCACTACCGCAGCCCAAGCGGCACCTCCTCGCCGGGCTCCAACGGCGGTCTCGAGAGCCCGCGGCGGGGCATGACACAATCTAGCCGCGCCATCCCACGCAACGAGTCCTTCAGCAACATCGGCCAGGCGCCGATTTTTGCGACACGCCCGCCCAGCCGCGAGAGATCGCGCAGCAGCAGTGCCGGAGGAGGCGTGGCGTTGGCGGGGTTCCCTATCTCTGGGTTCACCCGTCTGGATAGCAAGGAAGGGTTTGACGAGGCGAATAAGAAGATTAGGGAGGCGATGAGGCAGAGGGGCGAGTTAGAAGGCGGCAGAGTGAGAAGAAGAAGATGATGGAATTGGCGGACGAGGATGGGTCGGGGAGTGCAAGCGAGAGCTGAGGGAAGAAGGGATAGAGTGTTTTGGTTAATGGAGGCGGCGGCGTGCGTATTATTTCATTGCTATAGTCTTGGTTTTTGGGCGGCTGTCTATCTGTTCTTTTCTTTTTTTCTTTTCTTCTTTGCTTCTTTTTTATTCATAATTTTTTTTTTCCTGCGATAAGGGTCTCGGTGGAGTGAAGGCTGGACCTTTGATTTTCCCTCATGGTGTCCCGTGCGAGATATCACGATGATCTTAGCGTTATAAAAGTACTCCGGTGTTTTTTTTGCGACTTCTACTCATACAGACGCCACTCCCGGTGTCGGGTGTCTTCTATCTTGTTCCTTGTGCGACGTTGTCGCCGTAGGCTTCGTAGGCGACTACCCCTGACAAGCGCTAACTGCGGATCATTACGCAATGTCCACGCAGGCTGCCGTCATTGTTGCTGTCGCATGCTGAACTGGGGTGCCTGTTGAGACAAACCTACGACCAAACGTGGGATTCCTGCTCGGCGTTACGAGAGTTGGTTTGTCGAGATGGGACCATCCCAACAAGCGCTTCCGGGGATAAGCCCATTCGGAGGCCCAGCTACCAGCCCCACGTCTTGGCCCGTTACCTCCGACAAGAATCACCGACCAGGGATACCGGACCACGGCTCGGCCCCTCTGGGGAATTTCTTCTATCTCCGCCGTCCCGTCCCGCTGGGCGGGTTCCGGCCGCTCCAGTTCTCTGCGCAAAACACAGCAAACGGCCGCAACTTCGCCCCGACAAAAAGCAGACAAGACCAGGCGGCCAGCATCAAATCGCTCATCAACAGCGCCAAAGCGCTCGCGATAGGGAACTCGGGCCGCAAGGCAACGATGCAGGAGCTCTTCCCCGCCGTGGAGAAGGCCGTCGACGGTGAAGACTGCGACCACGACTGCGACAGCTGCTCGGTGCAGTACCCTAAGGGCTTCAAGATCGATGAGACCGACGACCTGTACGGCTTCGTCAAGGGCTGGAGCACACACGTGCTGGTCGCGACGGGCAAGACCGACTGGGTGCGCGATGTCGCCGACGAGAAGGGCAGCGTGATGCAGGCCATCGCGGGTACGAAGTCGCCTAGTAAACGGGGTATTTCCTCTCTCACCCACCCCTCATCTACACAACTTGCCGTACTGACGGACAATGGCAACAGCGCCTCCTCCTCTCTCGCTTCCAACATCCCCACCCCGCACCACACCACCTCCTACTCCGAACCCACCACCGTCCTCCTCCTCCCCGCCTTCACTATCATCGAGAACGTCACCCCCGCGACTGTCCCGACCCTCATAACCTCCATCATCTCCTCAGCGCCCACAACCACCTCCCCGCTCACCCCCTTCTCCATCCCACGCTCGCTCGCCGCGCCCCTCCCCGAGGGCACGCCCGCAGCCAAAAAGACCTGAACACCCGTCCCTGCCCGCACAAGGCGCTCATCCTCCTCTGCAGCCAAAAGACGCGCGACGCACGCTGCGGCCAGAGCGCGCCGCTGCTGCGCAAGGAGTTCCAGCGCCACCTGCAGCCGCTGGGGTTGTACAGGGACCTGGACGACGAGCGCCCGGGCGGCGTGGGGATCTATTTCATCAGCCATGTGGGCGGGCACAAGTATAGCGCCAATGTGCTGATCTATCGGAGGAAGGATGCGTTCGGGTTGGACGGGGTCAAGAGGGCGGAGGTGAAAGAGGGGGAGGAGGTGCTGCCGAAACAAGAGCAGGGAGAGGGAGCGGGAGGGGAGGAGGATGGGTATGTGGGAGCCGCGCAGTGTATCTGGCTGGCGAGGGTCAGGCCGGAGGATTGCGAGGGGATTGTGAAGTTTACGGTGTTGCAGGGGAAGGTGGTGAAGCCGCAACGGCAGCTGAGGGGTGGGTTTGATCGGGGGAAGGGGCTATTGAGCTGGTGATTTGACAGGTCAGGACCGATTGATAGGCCGCAGTGAATATATATATAAAGAAAAAAAAAAGAAGAAAGAAAGAAAAAAAAATAAATAAAAAGAGAGAGAGACAAACGGCAAATATGCCACGCCAACGGCTTTTTTTTTTTGTCCCTACAGTGCTTTGGTTGCTGGCAGCAGCTTCCCCAATGCTGACCGCTCACACCGAAATGCGGGGAAGTGGGGTATAATGGGGCAGTACGACCCCACCGTTCACGCCAATTGCCAAGGGAAAGCAGAGCGAGAAGGAGGGGTTGCTCGGCAACGTGCCCTTGTAACAAGCCTGTCTGTGCCAGGGCCGCTGCTTTGGGCCAAATCGACCCAACTTGGAACATCCCGACTCGTGCACCGCCGGCTCCAGCTCCCATCAGGAAACCTCGCATTGAATCTTCTCACTCCAGTCAGCGGCCTTGTGACCTTGGGTCTGCCCTTGGATATTTTCCATGGTCATGACAGCAATGGCATAACGCGGCATCGCGGCATCCGACAGTGCTTCTGTGTAATCTTTTGTGTTATTCCAGTGTTGTTTTGCTCCTCTGGCATTCTCGTTCCAGATTGGCATCCGGATCGACATTTATAAGTTGCGCTTCGCTGTGCAGAGCGACTTCCCGAGACATCGCACACCCAACTACGTCCCGCCTGGCATTGCCCCAGCAACACGCATCGCCGCAGCCGCCGCCATGTCCTCCATGGCCGATTTCAACGGTTTCCGCCGTCCGTGTCATCGGGCACCGACTCACGCCACCAACGGTCCAAGTCCTCGGTCTTGCGCTCGTTCATGGGCGGCGGCCACCGGCGGAACAACTCGGATGGATCCGGCCTTCCATCAGCGCCCCTTCTCGCCCCGATAGCCACGACACCGGCCTTCCAGGTCTCGCAGCACAGCCTTCCTCCCATCAGAAGCAACGGCGTGTTCCACGTCGGGTTCGACCGGTGGCGGCAGCGCCATGGAACCACAGCGATACGCGCACGCCCTCGGCGAGCTGCAGCAGAACAGGCAGGAGCGGTCGCCCGAGAGACCGCGGGGTCGCGATCGTGGCGACCAGGTTCCCCCATCGCCGACAAAGAGCGGGTTTGCATCCATCTCCCTTAAGGGGTGGCCGGGAAGGACAGAGATAGAGACACGAGCAAGCCCCCAAAGACCAGCGACAACCGCAGCAGGTCGCCGACAAAGCCCAAGAAGGCCAAATCAGCAACCAACCTGGCGGCGCTCCTGCGGGCCCAAGTCCATCAAGAATTTGAAACAGTTGCTGACGGACGAGGGTGACGGCGGTCGGGACGCTGGCAAGGACAAGGACAAGGAAAACAGGACACCAACGAATTTGCTGGGGAGCGACCACCACGGCTCTCTGGCCCCGCCACCGCCCATCTATGCGCAATTCGCAACCCAGAATCTTGGACCGCCCTCTCCGCGAATCGAATCATCGATTGATATTCCCAGGAGCGGCAATATCGCCACGGACCGGGCCGGCATGGGATCGTCAGCACCATCCGTGAAGAAGAAGCCACGTCCAAAATCATTCCAGTCCTACGTGACCCGGCGGGAAGAGGACACGCGGCGATCGGGAGAGTCAGGCGGCAACACGACAGACAGCCACAGCCGTGCCGGCAAGCGGCCTACGTGGGGGCAGAGCAACACGCCAGCAGCCGCAGCTGGGCCGCCCACTGGATCCAGGAGCAAGTCGTCGGCGCCGTCGGCATTGTCGGCAACCCGGGACCCCCCGGGCTGGGCCACCCGAGATGCCCTTCATCGACCCCAAGGACATCGACAAGCACCTCGAGGCGATGCTGGACCGCCGCAACATCCCCGAGAACCAGCGGTACAAGATGCGGAACCTGAGCGACACCATCAAGATGGAGTTTATCCGGCAGGATTGGGCAGAGATGCAGGCCAAGCTCGACCGCCCGCCTTCACTCGACGGTAATAACCCCCATCGTGCGGGAAGTGCTCCCACGACCGTTCCTTCAGACCACCATGACGATAGCAACAACCCTGGCAATCCCACCAAGAAGGAGAAAAAGAAGCACGGGCGGGGTCTGAGTCTGACGCTCGTCCGCGGAAGCGGCAACAAGTCAAACCGTCTTCGCCCCGTCAAGGAAAAGAAGGAAGGCAAAGGCAGCAGCATAGGCCGGCACTTCCGGACCAAGTCGAGCGAGAGCCTCGTCAGCGAGCCGCCTTCGCCCTACTCCTCGCCAGCTACGGCAGCAGCTTCCTGGCGAAGGTCAAGGGCCAACAGCTCACCGGCGACTTCGTGGCATATCTGCAGAAGGTGCAGCAGCCGCAGCAGGTCGAGGTTGGCAAGCTGCACAAGCTGCGGCTGCTGCTCCGCAACGAGACGGTCGCATGGACCGACGAGTTCATCCGCCACGGGGGCATGAAGGAGATTGTCGAGCTGCTACATCGAATCATGGCCGTCGAGTGGAGGTATGTGTGTTCTCTTTTCTCTTGTTCCCCCCCCCCCCCCTCTCTCCTCTCTTATTTCTCTGAAACCTTTCTGTTTATGGGATAGACCCGCTGCCGGTGCCGTGGTGCTGGCATCTGGATGGATGGCATTCCACCCCTCTACCTCGATTCGCACACGTGGCTAACACCCCCCGGCCGCAGGGAGGAGCACGAAGACGCGTACTGCACGAGAACCTGCTCTGTCTCAAGGCGCTGTGCACGACGGACATGGCCCTGCAGTACCTCCACTCGATCCACGCCACGCTGTTCCCGGCGCTGCTGCACATGATCTTCGACCCGGAGAAGAAGGGACCGTCCGAGTTTACGACCCGAAATATCATCACGTCCATCTTGCTGACTTACATCGAATCCGCGCCAACGCCGCAGGAGCGGGTCCCGCGCGCCAAGGCGGTGCTGGGCTACCTGCGGGACCCAGAGCCGAAGGAGGAGGAGCGGCCCGTAGACTTTGTGCTGGAGATGCGCCGCGAGCGGCCGTACCGGGTGTGGTGCAAGGAGGTAGTCAATGTCACCAAGGAGGTGTTTTGGATCTTTTTGCACAATCTCAACATCGTCGCGCTGCCGAGCGCAGACAAGGGGACGTCGTCCCAGTCTTCCGACCAGCCCGGGTCAGACACAACGTCGTCATCTACCAACAACAACACTGCTCCGAATAATCCGTCCCCCTCCGACCATCTCACCTATATCGCTCGCCATTTCCCGCAAGAACGCCCACCGGTCCCCGCAGCCCCTTACGTCGGCGGAGTCGAATGGGACGCAACCAACTACCTCGCCTCCCACCTCGACCTTCTCAACGCCATCATCGCCTGTACGGGCCCCACCGCCGCTGAGCGCAAACGCCCTCCGCGCTGAGCTGCGCATCTCGGGCTGGGAGCGCTGCTCGGCGGCAGCCTGCGGCTGTGCAAGGAAAAGTTCTACGGCGCCGTGCATGATGGCCTGCGGACGTGGGTCGCGGCCGCGGCCGAGGACGGGTGGGGTGGGACGTGAGGGACGTGACGGCCCGCCGCCCGAGAGCTCTAGCGCGGGGAAGAGCAGAGGCGGGTCGCCGGCCAAGAAGAATGCCGGCAAGATGATGGAGGCGCCGCCCAAGATTGAGATTCCGAAACTTAGTTTCGGGGTTGGCGGAGCTGGGGTGCTGGCGTCGGCTGGGGAGGGGGTGAGATCCAATGAGCCGTGGGTTTTGTGAAGGGGTGGGAGAGGGAGCGGAGGGAGACAACAAGGGGGGTTAAGGGAAATGTGCCGAGGCTCGTGACGTCCTCATCCCCTTCGGGGGCTTCTGACCGGTGTGAGTCTCTCGCCGGAACGCTTTCGTACAGGAAGCACGGCCTACTGGCTGCCGGGGGGCGACGGGGCTGCGGCGAGTTGTTCGAGATTTTGTGGACGCGTCGAAGACAGGCCACAAAGCCATTCGACCTCAACCACTTTTGGTTGATCGGTTGATTTTGTCTCTCTTAATTCGTCCCCTCGCCGCCAGGATCTCGTTTTGAGGGCCCTCGCAATCCAAACAATTGTATTGGATACTTGGAGTCGCTGGATGGCTGGCCACACGAGCTCTTACCGCTCTTTGGGTAGCTGAATCATTGGTGGCGAGGCGCGCCGCGTCTTCCTTTTCTCCGACAGGCTGGCATCTTTATCCATGGGACAGCATTGAAAGGGAAAAGGGTGCTGCATCGGGAATATGGTGTCACTGGATTCTGGTTGGATTTCCTTTTTCTCGTGACCCTTCTGGGTATGATGTCCTTCGATATAACAGCCCGGAGTGTGGGGGGAAGGGGCCGAAGGGGAGGTTTCTGTTTGCCATGATGGCGCTCATTCCTGGAGGACTCCTCGCCGAAGACGACATCAAGAGAGATGGGGTTAATGAGGATTATGACTGTATGCATAATGAAAGAACAAGTCTTTTGATCAACCGACTGTAAGGCTTCCAATGCCGTGCAAGATGTGAGGCTCACCTGCGGTGTTACCCGAGGATCTCGTTGCACATGACGCGACTTTGACCCAGATGACGGACTCTAAGCCACAACACGGTCCGAGGATCTTGTTGAAAGGAAAGGGGGAACGGGGAAAGAGAAGGCAGAGAGACACAGGAACGAAGCGGCATCGCTCAGGCAGGCAGCTGTGGCCCACGCGATGCCTATGCCTATCAGGAGGGCAAACTGGATACCCAGGTCTGAAGCAGGCGGCTGTCCCACTTTCCGCATGAGTCCACAAACGCCACAGTGGTCATGGTGTCCGGGTGCCGTTCCCGGTCTGTTGTGCTCCTCGAAGAACTGCCAATCACAGAAATAACCACTCCTCTGCCGGGTTGGGCCCGAGCCAGCCAATAGGGGGGCTTAGCCACCGGCACATTTCATTCCAAGGCCACTCTTCAAGCGAGTTTGATGAGGAAATACTTCCATGGGACACAGCACGTCTTGTGATAATTCCAATAGGTGGATAGAGTAAGGTCTAGTCCCTAAGCCTTTTAGGCCTGAAAGCTTCGAAAAAAACTCGAGATAGCTTTTCAGAGGACCAACTATCTCTTGCAGTTAGCTCATTTCGATGCTGGGGAGATTGCAGGGAGTGCCGGGAAGGGAGGATACAGAAAAGTACTCATGTGACTGCATATCCTGCCCTGTAACCTGTCAAGGGTCGCTGTCTTGGTGGGGGGGGTCCCTTGGCGTGTTGGAAAATAAACCCTGTCTTGGAGGAGCGCCGCTGCTGAGAAGCAGATCACGAGCGGGCTCCATAGATTTACTTCGGAATAGTAACCAGAAGCCGAGTCGGCCGTTGTTCCTGGACAACAAGCACCGTTGTGCTCATTGCGGATACTCGATATGCTGTCACCCTATGAGAGAAATGGGGGGGTCGCCGGAGGATGGGCCAGTTGAAACATCTGGAATGACTGCTGGGGGCCATGTGGGCGGAATAGGAGAATGGCAAGCTACGACCAGCCTTTCCCCTCAATTTGAAGTATTTGTTGGTCCAGAACCCTTCGGCGTTTGGGCAGGACGTCTTTCTGACCCAGGTGTCTGTGGCTCGTCCTTCCTCTACTGCCTTCCCGCAAAGATCCTCAACCGAAACAACTGTGTTGACGAGAGCAACCCAGTTACTCCTTTGCCGAACGATTGAAGCTCGCCAAGAGCCTCGGGCCTTGGGAGTTAGGTCGTGATGAACGCCACAATGACCAGACCCCATGTATGGGGTGCCTAGCCTGTTTCTTCTGGTCAGCAATGCCAAGGCAATAGAGTATTGCGGCCGCTGGGCCGAAGCTTCTTCACCAGCGACTGCCGTTCACAACTGCAGACGTCAGCGTGCAACTTGGAGAAGATCCACGGAAGCAAACAATAGCTTGCTCGGAATGAGGTCTGGTGCGGAACTGTCCAGTATGGATGGGTCTGATATTCTGTCGCCATCGATCGGCCGCAACGAGTTGTGCTGTCCTCCCGATACAGTGTAACACTGTCTTGGACTCGGCAGTTTTCGAAGGAGGAATGTAGTTGACGGGGACCTGCTTAAGGGTTGCTGCAGGGAACGGCTGAGAGCTCCCCTGCCTTGACAAGGCCATTGGATGACAGTGAAGGGTAGCAACCGCATGATCCTGGACATATCCCATAGACAGGGCGAGACTGGAGCAATCGACACTGCGGAACGAGCCTGGCCAGCCGACAGATGCAGTGAGAGAGAACTGGCTGGCTGCAAGGCCTAGCTGGAGTCGGAAACAAAATCCAGAAGCGAACACAGCACGACAAAGCCCACGAAGGATCAGCATGACCGGCCTCATTGTGAGAATCACACCGCTGGGAGAAGGAACTTTGAGGCTGCTGGGCATGCCATGCCTGTGGCATATTCATCGATAGCCGAGCTGCGTGGTCTTACCTTCCCCTATAACCGATGGAGGGGGTACTGAGTGCCGGCATGGGGAGAGGGAAAGGAAGAAAGGGGGGGGGGGTGCAAGGAACAGCTCACGGGGGGGTGTAGGTGGAGGCTGACACGGTTCTCGGCCGGTCATGTCAGTTGAAGGGCCGGTCTCGGGTCTGCCGCAGGCACTCGGCGGTTGGGATCCTCGGCCGATATTCGATCTTTGTCCATGCTCCGATGAGCAGCAAGAGGAGGACCGGCTCGGCTGTGGAACCTGGCTGATGACGCCGGAGACGTTGCTGCGAAGATGCCAGGGATAGAGACAGTAGCTCACCGTCCTTCCTTTTGAACAAGTGCCGTATTGTTGTCGCAGAGGAATCGGGAAGTGCTCTCGACGCCCCACCTCTCGGTGGCTGGCCCCTTGCTCATCTCAGGGAGGCGCCGGGCGGTGAGCCCTCAACTGAGCTGGAGAAACCCGCACAGTTCGGGAAAGTACCCTGTAGCTCCTATGATCGGTGCCAAATTACGCCCAGTGAGAAGCGTTGAGGCCATGACGCACGGAGCTGGCTCCTTGTGATCGACTCTGCAATACCCATGGTTACTCCATTGGCAAGAATTAATCCCCGGACATGATATGGGCGAGGCCCAGCGCAGGTTGACTGTACCTTGACGTTTTCCAGTGGCCGCATATTGCGTTGCTGAATTCGAGGTGTTCCTTCTGCGCCGTGGTGTTTTCTCAGCGTCCCGTTCTGTTCGCAATGCGATGCTCACAGGGGAGTCCAACCAAGACGCCGTTGCCAAGCTGTGGGAGGCGGATTCGTGCTTGGTGTAGCCAGGAGGACCCATGATGCTAAACCCACGGAACGAGCAGTCCCGAATACTGAGCTGAATCTCCATCGTGGGCTGGAGTGGGCGAAAGAGACCAAGCGAGGAGCATGTTGAGCTGCAACTCGTGTTCCCATCGCAACACCGTTTCAACAAGACGCTAATACCCCTTTTCTGGCGCAAACACCAGCCGGACCCCAAGCAGGAGGCCGCGTGGTGAGCATTCCTGCCTTCGTGGGCCCAAGGGACAACGTCTTTCTCGGCCGGACACAGCTCAAGAGGCTAGCCAGAGAGACAGCTGGCGGTAACCTTGTCGCTCCTCCCGGAAAAGAGCACAACCATACTTGGTGTTCGCTGTCCAGAGGCCAACGCTCGGATTTGGCACCTGTCCTGCATAACTGAACAGTGCTGATGTTCGGATAAACCGTTTCCACGCGGCACGAGTTGGATGGAATGGCTGTAATTGCGCGTTTATTCTTGGACCAGAGTGCTCCCCCCAATGATAGAAGCTCGAGGAGTCGTCGAAGAAGAAGCAAGTGGCGGTTTCCGCCGACCAGACAGCAACTTTGAGAGGAGAAATCCCTGGAATATCCAACAAAAGTTTGCGAAGAACAGCGCAGAGGTGGAGAGGACACGAACCTAAGCTTGGGTCGAGGCGAGCAACAGCCGCAGTCCGCTCTTTCCTCGCCTCTACCACTCCTGCTGCTGCTATCGGAGTGAGTAGGAAAGTGCGGTGCCTGAGCCAGTTGATTGATATGAGCTTCACCAACTTCAGCAGAAAGGACCAGGCAGTGCCTATCCAGGTGCTTGCGATCGAAGCCCGGGCCACGTTTTGCGTAGTCGGCCTGATGTTCCAGGCTGTGTCTCTGCCTGATTCCACTCTGTTTCGTGACCTTCAACACTCGTAAGTTTGATCCTAGACGTCAGGTAAAGGGTATTCTCTGCTCCCTTCGCATCCTTCTCTCCCCGAGTCCGGGCTTTCCAGGGACTGCCCCCCTCCAGTGGGCACTCTCTACGACAAACACAAACTCTGGTCCCAACATTCGAATTGTTTATGTGACTCTCAAGTTTACCTTGTATATCAGCTGTTTGCCTTGTTCGGGGATCTGTGTCTCTGGAGATTATTCCCGTCGTTATCAATTCACCTTGAGGAAGCACCTACCAGTGACGGTGAAGCCGCTTGGAGGTCTGAGACCCACATTTCTACCGCTTCAGCCCACCTGCGGGGTTCAGGATTGCCCGCCACGCCTTGGCTGCTTGGCCCGCTCTTACCCATCATCCCATCCACCCTGGACCTGGGAAACCGTCCTCGTCTGTTCCCGGCCGTCAAGCTCCAGCTCCAGAGCCGGGATCCCCGTCGCCTCGACACAATCAACAACTCAACTCGGCCGCGGCTTCACATTTACACAAACTCCACGGAGTGTGCGCTGCCATCCTGGCACGATCCGGCCCGCGAAAACCAGGCCACTCACGAGTCCCACAAGGAGGCTTTCCAGAGAGCATCCCACGTTACCTGACGCGGCCCGGCAGAACGGGCTCGAGAGGTTGGGTTACCGAGGCGCATCCAGTCCCAGTCCCGCATTCCCATCTCCATCTATCCAGGGATTCAAGGCATCCCGGCGCAGAGGCACCAGTCAAGAGGGGCAGGCGAGTCTGGATCATAGGCTGTCAGCACCTCCAGCAAATCTGGCCCACACCAGATACCACTGCCGCCGCACCAGCTCCCAAACTTTCTCTCAGATCTCGGTCGTGCCTCCTGCAGGCCGCACCACACTGGTGCGCGGGACAAGCAGTTTCGCTCCCTATTGCTGCCGCTACTGTGTGAGCCCTGCGTGGCGGATGGGCTAGCGAGCACCAAATCTGACGAATCGAGGCCCCATCGAACGGGCTCTCTGTGGGACACCCAGACGACACACTCTGCGGGCACAGCGGGCCATCCTGCGGCCAGCTACCTTACCCGCCTCCTCACCATGTCAATAAAGTGAGTCAGTCTGTTATGTCTTTCTACCCCGTACCCGACCATCTCTCTTAGATGCTTCTTGCCCTTTTCATACCTTGACCTGCTCTCAACCCCACGACGCCTCTTCCGACGGCTCCTGCTCCCAGCCACAAATCGCCCCTTCCCCTGTCTGACGCCCCCTTTCGAACCCCTGGACCCACATTGGCAACTGCCATCTCTTCCCAAGGCCATGGCCGACCAATTCTTGGCTGAGCAGCACGCATGGACACTGCTTCAACATTCCCAGGCTGATGACGACCAAAGTTGGGTCATGTTGACCCGGGATGGCGAGATCGTTCCCATTCCCGGTGAGAGCATCCAGCACACGTCACCATCGAGAGTTGGTCTCGAGTTATCGACACCTCGTGAACTCCAGATCGCCGAGCCCTTTTCCCTGAGGTGCGACAATGGCATTGCTTACATCACAAATCTCCGGGTAAGCTCGCGTCCCTTCCTCACAAGCTTCAGTTTCTCCCAAAACGCCCAATCCAAGGGGTCGGAGAGAGCCACTTGGGCTAACCTGATCGGTCCCGCAGGTGATCTATCTCCCGGCCAGGCCGAGCGAGAACTTCAAGTCCTTTTTCACGCCGGTGCTGAATCTGACCGACACCCATGTTTATCCATCATGGATTGGTCCGTGGAGCTGGGGTGGTACTGTCAAGCCTGTCCCTGGCGGAGGCATTCCGATGCATATCCCCCGGGTCAATGTCAAGTTTATCTTCAGGGACGGCGGCCACAGCAATTTCCAAGCCAAAATTTGAGTGGATCAAGGAGCGGTTGCACCATGCTCGAGAACTGGGCTTGAATCCGAGCCAGAATTTCGAACCCCCGCCGGCATACGAACTCCACGCTCCCGCAGCCTCGTCGTCTGCCGGTAGCGGCCCGGCCGATTCGCAGACGCGGCAACAACCGCCCCAGCCAGCCCCGGATGAGCCGCCCCCGGATTATTTGGCAGCACAGGCCCAAGCCATCACAATGCGGTATGAGGAACGAATGCGGGAGGAGGCTGACTGAGAGGGGGAGACTGGGAGGGAGGACGACGATAGGCATTGAGGTTTGCAGCTCGCTTGGAATGGACTGGACATTTTACCTTGGTTTTCTCTTCTCCGTCATATTGTTTTCCTTCTTCTTGGCTGGGGATGGGTGGCGTGGGAATTGCTAATACCACCGGCTCCGTCGTTCTGTGTCGTATTTGATTCGTTTCCTGGTTGGAATGATTAATGAAAGATGGATGATTGCATCAATTTTGGCTAGAGGTTCTCGACATTGCGTTTTCTGGTTATGGGTGTCCTGCTTATGGCTGTTGATGATGGCTGGGACCGAATCCGGGGCCCCCAGCGAGGGATTGGCAAACAAATGCGGCAAAGTAGTGGAGGATAACAAACCCAAAGCCTTCGCGGGACTTCGCCGTGTTTATGCGATTGTGCGGCATGGTGTTTTTTTAAAAACACTCAGCCCGGAGCTCAGTTTGCTTGCTTCTGTCAGAAGCTGGGAACAAAGCCCTCGATCGGACCACGTGACTAGCGGAATCAGCCGGAGCTCGGCCTGCCTCCCTGTCAACGAATCACGTCGCGGGAATTGGGGCGCCCGGATGCTTTTCGCTTACCCGATTTTTGCTGGAGCTTCCAACGTCGCGCGATTGTCCCGAACTGCCCACTTCAGGCGCACACCCTGCCAACCTCGACCCCGACTCAACAACTGACAATCCGCAGCCTGCCCCCCTCCGGCTTCGATCGTTTCACAATGGGCTTCTGGGACACCATCACCGACCTCGTCGAGGCCGCCACCCCTGGGCGACGGCCGACGCCGAGGCGCCCGCGAAGGAGCTGGTATGCACACACAGAATGCGTCACTTTCCTTGCCGGCTTCACCCAGCAGCCAATTCGGCTCCATATCATGCCGAATCGGCCCCTGAATTGCGGGTGCAGCTATGGCTAGGGAGTTTTGGGAGCTTGGTGCTGACTATGGATGGTGACGCAGACCGAGGAGACCACCACCGAGTCCGTCAAGGAGGAGGAGAGCACAGAGGCCGAGACCGCCGCCGCCGCCGAGGAGCCCGCCCAGGAGGAGCCCGCTGCTGAGGAGGAGGCTGAGGAGGAGGAGGAGGAGGAAGAAGAAGAAGAGAAGAGGAGGAGGAGGAGCCTGTCGACCCCAAGGAGCAGCTCGAGGAAGGTGGGTTTGCCGTCACCAACGCTAGCGATTTCCCACGCCCGACCACGACGCCATTACCGCCATTATCTGAGCAGGACGATATCTCGAGCTGCTACTATGCTCGATGGATTACCTCGCGAAAGATTGGCGTGCAATGGCTGACGAGCCGACATGACGACATGGCGGCTATCCACCACGCACAACGATGTTCAGAGCCGACGCTGACGAATGCTTCACCTTGCAGAGTGCCGGAATTCCAAGCAGTGCGCTCCCGCCAAGCACCACTTTGATGAGTGCGTCGAGCGCGTCACCAGCGCCGAGGCCGAGGGTGGCGCCAAGGAGGACTGCGTTGAGGAGTGTATGTTTCCCCATCCCGTCCTCAGCCGCCTATCGTCGGTTCAGCCCTGACCAAAACAAACAGTCTTCCACCTTGCCCACTGCGCCACTCAGTGCGCCGCTCCCAAGCTCTGGTCCATCCTCAAATAAACGAACCGCTGCTCCACGATGTCCCCGTCTTCCAGTCGGCAAGCGAAGCCAGCGTCTCCTCAGGATACGGCTGAAGCGTTTTCTCGTTACACACACATGGCTTCTATAGAAGGGGAGGAGTTCCGATAGACGAAATATAAGGGGGGAGCCGGCTTTGTTTGCTCAGAGGATGGAGCGCATCGTGAACCAGATACAGGGCGGTGTGGGGGCGAGACAAAGCACAACAACCTGTATAATTGCTCGGCCTGGGTCTGTCGGGGTTTGTGTGGCCTCTGGTGGACCTCGCCCTGTTGTATCATTAGCCTCCCATCATCGTCATTTGCAAAGCCTGCCGAAAATTTAGATCCCACTGCCCGTCTTCTTTCCGCCTCTATGTACCAGCTGCAAGCTGTCGGAAAGCGCTCGATGGCTTTTCGTTACGAACAACGCAGGCTCGGTCTGATATATCAGACAAGGCGAGGCTGCGTTCCCTACCTCTGGCAGGCATCCCGATGTCATATCCCTTCGGCTGCAAAGCAGCATGTAATTATGTCTCACACTATCACAGCGCACCGTTACAACCACCGGCGGCACCTATCCCCTTCCGGCAGGCGGCCTTTCTGTTACGGGCCGCCGACATCGTTTAGTGCGACCCGCCTGACATGTGTGTCTGCGGGCTGTTGTGCCTCGGAGGTCTCTGGCGTTAAAAAGGCGTTGGCTACGAAAGGGGAGGTTTATTTCGTACTCTGATGGATATGAGATCCAATCAAGTTGGATGGATGAGGACCCGTCTTTGCGTTGTGAGCAGGTCGCCTATCATTGGGCGACCCCGCGCGCCTTTACGTTACACGCGCACCGGACGACTCGCAGTTTTGGGTTTTCGGCTCCGGGGTGGAGGGTATGGTTTGGGGATGGCGTTTGTTGCTGGGAGGGGGGAAGGTTGAGATGAGCTCGGTACCAAGTGACACAGGGGAGAGAAGCTTCCGTCTGATCTTTGTGAGATCCCCAGATTGGGTGTTGTTGTGTACATATGGGCAAACCCAGATCAAAATGTAAGAATAGTTACAGGGTAAAATGCTTAGTCTTGCCCGGGAGCGCCAGAGCGGCGACTTTGAGCTCCAGCAGAATGAAGAAGCTCATCGTTTGTCGGTGGTTCACTAATTAGATTTCCCGCCCGATAGGGAAGCCAGTCATGTGTTCACTGAGCACCATCCTAACCAGGCTTTTTGCGGGGAAGCTCGAAACGACCCCTTCCCTGTTCGGACGTAGTAACGCCAGGTCCAGCACGCATCTGATCCTGCCAAGAACGGGAGGGGATTTGGAGAGAGGCAAACTTATGAGCCTGCAAGGAAGAGGGGAAGAGGATTGCCAGAGCGTCCAAGAGCGTCGTTGCCATCCGAGCCGAGTGGAAGGCCTGTCCGCTTCGAGTCTATCCTCACCGCGTTCTGCGGTTCTGGTTGTGTGATATCCGCAATCGTATTGTTTGCCATTTTATTTATCTTGGTCCTCAGCAGTCGAAGAAGGTGAACCGAACCGATCGCTGGAAGGACTCTGAGACGGGAAGTAAGCGCGCCTTCTCTTCCTCTTCCCTTTCCATTGGGACGAGCGCGCGTGCGCGCGCAACACTGCTTTCCGAACCCTCGGTTCCATCTCGTCCATTCCCCAGGTGGTGCGACCCCGTCACAGGCAGCCGCCGCGAGTTAACATCACTCACTGCCGATTCCATTTCGTGGCCAGCGACTGCACCATCAACGAACACCACCCCCGCCCATTCCTCGTCGCAACAACATTAGCAGCGTCGCGATGACCGCCTCTGAAAGCCCAGCATCACATCCCTGCCACGAACTCAAGGACGACGAGAAAGGGGCAGCACCAACAGCAGCAGCGGCGGACGAAATGCCGATTGAGATGGGCGCAGTGACCGGGACGGGTCCGATGTTCGGCTGTGGGAATGGGTCAGCGCCTGGGTCCGTGGCAGCGGGTGGTGCGGCGGGGGATGCGGAGGCTGGTGCGGCGGAGGCAGGAGGGGTGATGTACAAGGTTTATCGGAGGCGGTGGTTTGGACTTGTGCAGTTGATGCTATTGAATATCATTGTCAGTTGGGATGTAAGTGGATTTTCTCTTGTTCGAGGCTGTCGGTGTTGTCATCCTTCGTTCGGAACTATGTATGTTGGGGGCCCCGTGGGTCCACCCCTATTTATACGATGGACAAACTCACGCTCAGTCAGCGTCCTCGAGCCTTTCCATAGGCAGGGCTTTTGCTGCTGTGAACCCGTTTCCCGCGGGTGGAAATGCAAGCTGGCAGTCAGGAACGTGGGTCTACGGGGCTGTTCAGCAAGCTTCAGCTCACATGGCTCAAACGCCACGCTTCAGCCCATCCTTTAAAACGTTATGTCAGGTCTAGAAGATGGAGCAAGCAGGATTCATGGTGTTTAGGAGAACTTGAATACTCTCCGAGGCACCATACTGACACGATGAACAGTGGCTCACCTTCTCCCCCGTCGCAGGCCATGCGGCGCGGTACTTCGGCACCACCGAAACGGTCATCAACTGGCTAAGCACCGCCTTTCTCTTCGCCTTCACCTTCATCACGCCCGTGGTCATCTACGTGCTGCCTGGGTCCGAAGAAGTCCATCATCGCGTCGGCCGCCCTCATTCTGGCCGGCAACTGGATCCGCTATGCTGGTTCGCACTCCAAGTCAGGGGGCCTCTTTGGCGTGGTCATGTTCGGCCAGATCCTGACCGGCCTCGCCCAGCCGTTTGTGCTGGCCGCTCCGACGCGGTACTCCGACCTGTGGTTTACCAATCGGGGCCGTGTGGCCGCCACGGCACTGGCCAGCCTAGCAAACCCGTTTGGTGCCGCCCTCGGGCAGCTCGTCGTCCCCTTTTGGGTCCAAGAACCGCGGGATATTTCCAACATGGTCCTCTACGTCTCCATCATCGTAAGGCCGCCCTCCCTTTTCCTCCTGCCCCTTCTCACTCCGCCATCTGCCTCGCTCAGTACTAACAACAACAAATCCGTGTAAAGTCCTCCATCTGCGCAATCCCCTCCTTCTTCATTCCCGCCGCCCCTCCCACCCCCGCCGCCCCCTCCGGCGAAACCCCCAAGATGTCCCTGCGCGCCTCAGCAAGGATCCTCTTTAACCAGCTCGAGTTCTGGCTGCTTTTCGTGCCCTTTGCGGTCTACGTCGGCCTCTTCAACTCGGTCTCGTCCCTGCTGAACCAGATCCTCCTGCCGCACGGCTATAGCGACGAGGAAGCCGGCATCGCGGGCGCGTTGCTGATCGTCGTGGGCCTGGTGGCGGCCGCGGTTATTAGCCCCATCATTGACAGGACGAAGAGCTATCTGTTAGCGGTGAGGGCGATGATCCCACTTATTGGGATCTGTTACCTGATCTTTATCTGGATGCCGGCCACGAGGGAAGGGGGTGGGGTGGCTGGGCGTATGTGGTCATGGCGGTTCTGGGCGCCGCGAGCTTCTCGTTGCTGCCGGTGGTGGTGGAGTATCTGGTGGAGCTGACGCATCCCATCAGTCCGGCGGTGACGAGCACGCTGGCGTGGAGTGGGGGCCAGGTGCTGGGGGGGATTTTCATTGTGATCTCTGGCGCGTTGAAGGCCGGCGCGGATGGGAATCCGCCGGGGGATATGAAGAATGCGTTGGTGTTTTCGGCCGTGATGGCGCTGGTTGCGGTACCCGCGCCGTTGTGTCTGGGGTTGTTCGGGAGGGGGGAGAAGCTGATGTTGAGGAGAGTGAGGTCGGATGAGGAGGGGAGGAGTAGCGCCGAGGAGGGGAAATGAGACAGGTACGGATCGGATGTCGTTTGATGATGTGACCTTGGCTTAGGAGTCAGGTTGGGCCGTGTCTCTTGTGATCTTTTTTTTCGGTTTTGGATATGATGTCTAGTTCATACTGATGACCGTGTCAGAGGTTGGCACTCGAACAGACTTGTATCTCAGGGGATGACCTCGTCCGGGGGTTATTGCACCCGGCTCATTACGATTAATATACTGCTCAATAATACTTCATCTCTCTCATCACACCTCACCCTTTCCACCGGCAGCCTCACCACCGCGTCCGCCCTCCCCTCCCACTCCTCCCGCAACTCCTCCATCCTCTTCCAACAGCTCGCGCCCAGCTCCTTAAACTCCACCAATCTCTCCTCAGTAACATCCACTGCCCCTGGCTTCCGCCCAGACAGCTTCTGCTCCTGCTTGAGCGCAATCATCTCCTCCACTTTGCCCTCCCACCCCCAGCCGTCGACCTCGGTCTTTTTGACGCGGCACTCGCCCCAGAAATCAGTGCTTGTCCCCCACTTGACGCGCTCGGCGTGCGCCCCGTCCAGCCACCCCTGCTCCTGCAGCGCCAGCCACACGGGCGCGCACGCCCCGTTGTACGCCGTGATGGGGTGCCAGGGGGAGCCCAGCCAGCGCGCGATGTAGAGAACGACGTTGTACCAGAAGAACATGAAGGCGTTGAGCGGGAAGAGGGTTGTTTGGACGACGCCGGGGTGAACGAGGTAGATCTTGGGAGGGTTCGGGGGTGTTTGGATCTGGGTGGACTGTGGGGAGGGAACGTTGAGATACTTGTCGACGTAGGGCTTGGACTCGGGGAGGGTGGACGTCAGCGCCATGACGTCGGTCAGGCGCTTGGTGGATTCGTAGGCGGCGGTGGTCTTGATGGCTTCAAAGTCGTCTGGGGAGAAGCACTTCCAGTCCGGCTCGACGCTTGACTCCCAGATGATGCGCCCCGGCGGCAGGGTGCTGTTGGCCGGGCGCGTCATGAGCGGGACGAGCCGCTGCGCGAAAATGTAATGCCCGAAGACGTTGGCGCAGAACACCTCGCCCATCTGGGGCTTGCCGTCCTCTTTTCTTCCCGTGAGGGGGTTGATAACACGCCCTCCAATGGCGCCCTTGAAAGTAGGCCATGTCGTGGCACTGACCAGGCCTTTTGTGAAGATGTTGTGGGCGACCTTGGGCCAGTCCAGGCCGTACCATCCCTCCATGCCAGCATTGAAGATTATAGAATCCAGCCGCGGGATCTTGACGTCGACAAGGGACACGAAGTCATCATCATCGCTAAGGCTGGTGACAGTGCCGGAGACGAGCTGGTTGGCGGCGCGGCGGATCGAGGGGATGCTGCAGAGGTCGAGCTGGACGTGAGGATATGGACTCGCCGCGTGGTCTGCCGCGGGTCGTAGTCCGGGCCCCCTAGAACGTAAGACTTCGGAGCTGGCGGCAAATTCTCTGGTGTGTTTCCGGAGGCCTTCGATCGTTTCTTGCGACTTCTTGACGCTCCGGGTGGTAGGGATTACGACGAGGTGGGAGGAGAGGGATCGTGTCGCTAGGTACTCGTCGATCAGGCGCTCGCCAATGCCGAAGCCAATTCCACTGTGCGGCTTACGTTAGACGGTAATTGGGGTTGTCTCTCGGAAGGGCACGTATGTACCTGTTACCGCCTGTCACTAGGACGAACAGGGTGTTGTGGGCTGGAACCTCGTCCCAAGGGGCTGGGGCCATTGTTTGCGATCTTGGACGGGACGGGATAGTAGAGGAATGCGGCTGTTGCGACAGGGCCGGGCTCTCAGGTAAGGTGCAGTCGGGAGGAAAATTTGTATCAGGCCGGGAAGAAGCAAGGTTCAAGACAAAAAAGAAGGCTTCGTTCGTCCGTCGTTCACAGCGAGGTACAGACCGCCTCGCGGACTCGAAATTTCGTCACCTGCAATCGAACGGCGCGTGGGGCGCTTCACCATGGACTTGCCAGGACAGGGTTAACTTGCGTAGCTCAGGGGTAATTGATGGGGGAAATCTGGAGCACAACTGCACTGGAGGAGGCTCATGGTGGGCGGCAAGAAATTTCTCCCTTCAAACCGCTATGTCTTTGTAACTCAGGTAAATCTGGATCTGCTAAAACCAATGCGAAGGTTTGGAGTAGAAAAACGGCAGACCACCTGTCAAGATATGCTCAAGAGAAAGAGCCAGGGGTCAGCTTCGGTGTGGGTCCATGTCACTTTTGGGGATACCCCACCTTGTCACTCTTCCTGCAGATCAAACGCTCCAGAGCGCTGCTGACTGCCTTGGGTCTCAGCTTGCACGTGCAGATTTGGCATCCTCCATGGCATTCGCGGCATGGCCGACAAATTTTATATTTTTGCTGGCGCCCCGGAGGTGCATACCCTTGATTGGGACTCGAACGGATTGTTGTCGGAATTTCAAGACGCCGTTGTGTGGCTCACTGGCATCGACTCGGGCAAGGGCGTGGTGCCTCCTGCGCCTTCTGCGCCGGACCACGCAGCTTGGAGGTCGCTCTCGCTGGACGGGACTCGCCTGCCATCAGGGGACTCACAACGCCACGGATATGTTCCCAGTTTTCAATACCGGCGCGATGATACCGACTTCGGACCGAGCCCCGAGTTTCTTACCACCGTCTCTCTGTCCTTCACCTCGGACAGCGAAGATGGCGAGCCTCATCCAGTCTTGTCGCAGTTCTATGAGCACTCCATGATCGCCCATCAGGAGCTGCCGTCGTCTCAGCTAGTTTCCCCGTCAACCATGCAGCCGACTTCTATTCTCAGCGACGATACTGCCTCTTTCATGAGTGGCGATGGCAGCCAGGCAGAGCCCACCAAGGGGCCGTTGCTCCTCCAGGGCAACAACCTTGTCACTGACCTCAAAGAAACGTACCTTCGGCCGCATTTCTTCTCAAGATCCGTCCGGAGACTATGACCTGCAATCTCGTCGTAGGCATCATCTCTATTTCGCAGCCCCGGGTGGTGAAGACCCGCTGGGGAGAGGCCAAGTACCTCGCCGAGGTCCTTGTCGGAGACGAGACCAAAGCTGGTTTTGCCATCACTTACTGGCTTCCATTCGACACCGTGGAAGAAAGCCCTCTCGCAGGCCTGCGGCCGCGGGACATCGTCTTGATGCAGAATGTGGCCCTGAATGTCTTCACCAACAAGGTGTACGGCTCCAGTCTGCGGAGGAACCTCACCAAGGTGCGCGTGCTCTACCGCCTCAAGATGGATTCTCGAGACGTTGGCGGCTATTACAGTACCTCTGACCTGTCTTCGACCGGCGAGGTCCATCCTCAACTCGAAAAGAAGCGCCGGGTTCGAGATTGGGTCATCAACTTTGTTGGCCTGGGAACCACGACCCTCGCAAGGCTGACCTTGGACCCCGCTGGAACAGGCCACCGGCGGATGATACGCAATTGTTATAATGGCTTATATGGAAGGAATTATCTGGTCTTTGCTGCCCTCGCCGCATCTGGCGACCTCCAATCGGTCAACGCCGGTCAACCCACAACATTTGACGCCCTGGAGCCCCACAAACCCCGGGAATCACTCCGTTCGGCTCGCTGCGGAGCCTTGCCGGATGGGGCTTGGCAGAGTATCAGTTTGGCCCACAGATGTGGCTGTGAGAACTGGAACGCGTCAACTGAGAAATTGCGACTGCGTGGCTGGGGACGGTTGGATTCACCAAAAGGGACAGGAGAAAAGCGTATAATGCCCATTTTGATCCCAGGATATCCTTTTTCAGCCGTCGAGGCAAAGAAGCCGAGGCAAAGACGTGGAGTGCGCGACACGGCCCGAGGAAGATGATGCGCCGAAGCCATAGGAAGTCCCGGAACGGGTGTCTCGAGTGCAAGAAACGCCATAGTAAGTCTCTGTGCTGACGTTATGACCTGGATTGGGCTAATTGATATAACGTTCAGTCAAAGTATGATCAAAGCCCCTGACTAGGCGGTGCGGCAAACAGCTAACCTTGCAGTGCGACGAGACTCGCCCACAATGCATCAACTGTACTACCGTCGAACGATACTGTCAGTACTCCAGGCCCCGGCCGCTGGGTGAGGTCTCACAGTCAGAGCGCTCCGCAAGCCCTCAAATGTCGAGCGCGGGACCCTCGTCTACCTCCCCTCCGCCCGCGGCGGCATTCCCGGGGCTACACCCCTCCGCCCTGGCCGAGGAACCGCACACTCGAGTGGACATGGTTCACATGGAGCTACTGCACCATTACATGACCCACGATTACGTCTACCCGCTCATGGATCACGGCATGAGGGAGGTGATTATTACCACTGCTCTCCAGGAACCCTACGTCATGCATTCCGTCCCCGCTCTCTCAGCACACCACCTTGGCGTTTCTCAGCCTGAGCGGCGATCCTTCTACCATCGTCTGGCCATCCAGCTGCAGACGCGCGCCCTGACGCTCTTCAACAGCAATGACCTCGGACTCCTGGGCGACTCGGTCGAGAAGCGCATTCCCGTCTTCATCTTCTCGGCGCTGCTGGGGTTCCACGCCCTCTGCGACGCGCTGGCTCATCGCGACACCGACTTCGAGTCCGCCCTGGCCCGGTTCATGGGATACATACGCCTGCACCGCGGCATCCACGCCGTCATGAACGGCTACTGGGAGGCGATGAAGCAGACGAGACTCAAGTACATCTTTGAGGAGATGGTGCCGCAGTGGTTCCGGCTCGAAAACGAAGGGAAAGGGCATGAATGTGACGATATCCGGCAACGAATTGCCTCGCGGGGCCTGGATGAGGAGGAGGTTGCCGCCCTCACAAGAGCCGTTGACTTGGTGCAGTGGGTGCTGGGCGCCAAGCCAAACCCGGCCAGCCGGGCCTACGTTCTGTGTTCGTGGTCTCCGATGCTCGCCGTCCCGTTCGTGCAGATGCTCGAGGCGGGCCGGCCCGAGGCGCTGGCGGTGCTGGCGTACTATTCCTGGCGCTGCATCACTGCCGGTCGGTGTGGATGGTTGGTGGCTCAGGCCAGCACTTACTGACCTTACTGGCAGAACATTTCCGTGGGGGGGAATGGTATGCGTGGGTTGAGGGCCCTTACCAGGAACTACAGCGCTCCTTGGCGGAAGAGGCACTCAAAGAGCGGTCTATGACGGACGCCAACGACTCGAGCTCAACTTCGCATCCTAGCCCAGCCAACCAGTCGGAGAAGACATGATGTGGTGGCACCTGTCACATGATCAGAACTCGGTCATGAGTCCCGCTTCTCGTGGCAGTCGAACAATCGCGGCCCAACGCATGCACCATTACCACACAAGCCAACAACTCATACGATCCCCAATGCACCCCGATGCCTCAAAACACGTCCTTCCAAATCATCCGCCCTCAGCCCTCCGACGCAGGGCGGATCGCCGAAATCCACCTCGCGGCAATGCACTCCAACCCCTTACTACACGCGCAGTTTCCTAGCCCTGCTAGCCGCCAGGCTCTGCAGCGCTTCCTAGAAGCTCACACGGCTGCGCAGCTGGGCAACAGCCCCGCCAGCGGGGTGCTCGTCGCACAAGACTCTGTGGCGGGCGCGATCGCGGGATTTGTGAAGTGGGAATCGCCGCGACATCCTGCTTTGGATGGGAAGCTGGAGAGCGGAGGGGTGGGAGAACTGGAGGGGTGTAAGAGGGAGTTTTTGGAGAGGTATGTGAGGGCTGCGGAGGAGGCAAGGGAGAGGTGTTTTGGGGAGGAAAAGGAGTATTATTGTATGTAAATTTGATGCGCAACCCACCCCTACCCCTCGCCTCAAACCTCCCCCAATTTCTCGGTATCTCGGCGACCCGTAAGCTGATGATTTTTTTGGATTTAGGCTTGAGCTTCGTTTGCACAGACCCTGCGTACCAGGGTCAAGGGGCTGGTTCGTTATTGACCAGAGAAGTGCTCGAGATGGCTGCGGATGATGGACTGCCGGTTTATCTGGAGAGCACCGACGTTGCGCTGCCGATGTATGAAAGGCTTGGGTTCAGGGCCATAGATGGGTTCGAGATGAGGATACCGAAATCTGGGTCTGACTCTGAAGAATTGAGTGGCGCGTATAAGGAGATGTGCATGGTTTGGTATCCTCCTAGGACGATGGGTCAGGGACAATCAGGAGGTCTTGAGAGGTGATGGCGGATATCGTGACCGTAGATGGGAAGCCCTGTAAACAGCACGTTGGTTCTCCTCAGTTGTCGTGGTGATGGCTTATATCGCCGCTTAATTCGTCCCGAGTGGGTGACAGACCGGACTCGACGAAAATGGGTTGTGTGGTGATGCTTGGAACTCCATGTGGTCGTTTGCATCGCAACTTCACCCATAAATGCCCTGACAACCGCTGGTCAGTCCATCCAGTCCCCACACGATCCGCAACTTCCAACTCGCCCTTCATAACGCTGCCATACAGCTCCGAAGGCGCGTCAGCCATCATTATGATACTACATATTTCACCTTTCCGCCTCCTGTCCATCACATACGGCCATAGGTGGTAGAAAACTCGGGATCCCGTCCGCTCTCCCATAGATAAGTTACCAACCGCTGGACTAGTAGTTGGGTCGGTGACGACCAGCGAATCCCCAGTGTTGTATGTTCTTTTTTGCCAATATTTTTGCCGCTTTGTGGAACTTTTTGACTCATTCCTCGATCCACTGGCAAGGTGGGAAACAGAACTGTAACCGCCATACATTACATCCCTGGTAGAAAGACGAACGACCTCCGTCAGCCCTCCTCTTCCTTCCGAAGAGTGCCTCCACTAGTACTACGTAACCCTGAGTACGTAGGAACATCTCCCTGTTTGTCATCTTCGCTCAACAAGAACTAGTCGAGGCCCACTCCTATGAGCCCAGAGGCATGTGTTCAAAGGGCAACCTGAGCAGGAGGGGTAGTTAATTAGAATCTCGACCGAAGCGAATGCGGACTTGGTGCACGGTCCCAGGATATTATATTGAAGCTACGTGTTGGTCACAAGCACAGGCAAACTCAACCCGCCGGGCATCTCGCCCATGTGGTACATGCCAACATTATCACGGGGCTGCAGTGGACCGCAAGCTTATGGGTTGCGGATCTCGGACGCCGTGTTACGTGCCACATGACTCGGACACCTTCTAGCCTGCTATCAATGCAAGAAGAAGGCCACGTTGAGATTCATCAGGTTTGTATTCATTCGTCTACTACGTGCCGCGAAGGGCGTGCATGTAACCTCTCAGATCAATCCACCGTCACTGCATCACGATGTCTAGTAACCCTCGAAGTGGCGAGGAGGTTCCTGGCCGTTGCTGCACACAGACACGCAGTCAGCAATAACGTTTCATCATGAACACGGTGCGAAGGATAGGCAAAACTCACGGGTTGTAGTTATCTTGCTCGCCGTAGTGCTGCTCATAGAGATGCTCGGCCTGCTTCTTGGCGTGGTGCTTGGCCTTCTCGCGGTCGATGAAATCGAGGCCCTTGGTCTCGAGGAGCTTGTCGACCTCGAAGCCGACGGCTGCGGCCAGCAGCTCCTTGGCCACACCGTGGTTGACCGGCTTGCCCTCCTTGCGCTGCTCCTTCTCCCAGATGCGCATGCCCTCGAAGGCGGCGGCCGACCCGATCAGCTCGTGCGAGAGCTTGGACTGGTGCACCTCGCCGTCGTACACCTCGTCGCGGACGTCCTTGGCGTCACCTATGACGGGGGGAGGGCAGCGTTAGTTACAGGGGAAGGATGAGTCCACCTATCGGACCAAGGGACATACCGAAGCCGAACATTATGACGGTTATAGAGGTCGTAGAGGCTGCGTGGGAAATAAATTGGTGGCGTATGAGAGGGTAAGAAAGGAGTATTGGTTGCTTGTATGTGTAAGTTGAAGAGGGAAGAAGTGGGAGGACAGAGAAAGGATGAAGAGGGGCACCTTATACACACAGCCCCCCTTCAATACCCCTCTCGAGCCCTCCATTACGCACGACCTTGATGGACACCTCCACCGGCTGTGTCTCCGTGCCTGAGCATGTCATGACCTCCGCCATCTATGGATGGAGCTCCACCGAAGAGGGGTCGGATCAAGCAATGGAAACGACTGACGCTTAACACGCCAGACATGTAACTCCGTCCGACGCATCCAATGGCTGAAAGGTTTCAACCGGCAGGGGAAGGCGACGCGTACCATAAAGCCCCTCCTTGGGAGTCATGCTAAACGTGTATGAGACGCGAGAGGAGAGCGCAAGCGCGGCCGCGGGCTTACGTAAAGGGTTGGGTCGGTTGGATCCCTGAGCGGCTGAGCCCCTCTTGCTTCCTGCGCCTCTGCCCCTCTCTTTAGACCCTTAGTCGATTGCAATTGGGGATACCGACGTAATGCCGTTTGACGTCGTTGGCGCTGCAACGTTTCGGGTCTTTCGTTGCGCGCACTGACGTTGCAGATTCCCGGGCCGCGCTGGCCAAGAAAGCCAAGCAAGCCAAGGAAGCTTGTTTCCAGCTGCTTTCAGGGGTCCTACATGTAGTGCTAGGACACCAGGGGGGCATTCACAGATTGTTCGAGGATCCGAAACGTGTTGTGCGGATGAGCACTACCACCGATCGCAGTCACATCTGCTTAACGCTATCGGTGCTGCCAACACACCGCTGGCCATGCCGGCCGGGAGTGCCTGGTGTGATGTGGTGGATGGAGTTGTCAAACACAGCCCCTCACCTTCGGCAATCGGCACAGCTCACTCGAGCTGGCGAGCTTTCATGCCAGCTGGGTCAACCGTGATGTCCAGCTGGGATGTTCCGTACTATCACACGTTGGCGCTTGCCCGCCTCCGGAAGGTGACGTGACTTTCCACCTATCCATGGAATCCATGGAAGTTGTCATCATCAATCTCAATTGCATGTCAATCCGGGGTCCCCGATCGGTGCAGTGAAAGAGCTGGAAAGGGGAAATTACCCGAACAGGTCAAGGTCAGCCCCACGTCTCAAAACCCGAGTGTTTAGTACTGGCTCCTCTCTCTGCTCTCTACTGGACAGCCTCACATTTCCCCAACTCGGCAGGCTTCAAATTGTCCATAGCAGCACACATCTTTTTATTACATAGACAACCCCACAGGATGAGAATATTGAAACCGCTCAACTAAACGTCCATCGCCAAATCATAACAACCATGATCATGATAATCCTTCCCAGGTCCCCTCAAGACAGGAGCCAGCATTTCGCGACTCATGGCATCGGCTTCAACCACTTAAAAAACATTTAATCCAACACCGACAACCGCCTACTCCTTCCGGACGAGGCTGTCAATAGCGGCTTAAGGCTCTTCTTGGGATACTGCTTCTGGTCGTTGGCCCGAGTCGACATACGTGACGCCAAAATGCGTCTCGTAGACCTCGGCCCACTCAAAGTTGTCCATGAGCGACTAGGCCATATAGCCCATAATATTGACGCCGTCCTCGGCCGACGCCTTGGCTATAGCACGCGGACGTCAAAGTACTTGACGCGCAAGTCGTCCTCGACGATCTCCTCGAGCACCATGTCGTTCTCGCCCTTGAACAACATGCCGTTTTTCTGTCAGTACATTTTGGGGTAGCCACACCGCTGTCTGAGCCAGTTGAGCAGGTTGCGGAGCCCCCCTCGCGTGCGGGTGTAGCCAGAAGGACTACGTCTCGAGCCCGATACAGTCGTCGTTCTTGCTGTAGAGGAGGGTCTCCAGATTGCCGAGGAAGTCGTTTTCGGGCGGCACCACCTTCTTGCGCTTGATGTGGTTGGCCGAACATCAGGGCCGACGGGACGATCCAGGATTTCCAAGACGCGATGTAAGGTTGGGCCAGCGATATCAGCATACTGATCTCAGCCGGGGGGCTGCGCGGAGAGTTCGGAGGGAAAGCCAGGGCAAAAAAAAAAAAAAAAAAAAAAAAAAAAAAGGAAAAAGGATAAGGACGGTAAGGAGGAGAAAGCATGCAGTAAGAATTAGGCCTCCGAGGTAGCTATGCCAGCCATTCACTAATCAATATTCCCATTTGGCAGGGGACAGCGTCCTCGACGCTTCACTAGGGACAAAGATCGTTGCATCTGCTCACATTTGTAAGGGCCTAGAAAGACCTTTGCTAGCAAAGAGAGACCGCAGTCCTTCCTGATACCTTTTCTTCGTCGCCAACTTTAGCTTTCGCCACACCCTCAATGTCGTCCTTCCAGAAAGCTGATGTTTCTTTATGAAGGAAATTAAGACTGTATTGGCAGCGAACTTGGGAAGAATGTGATCCTCGAAAGCAAAGAGCCAAGCCTTGATTGACCTGATACATGCCCCAAACCATACTACCTTAAAGGTCCATGTGACCTACATCATACGCGGGATCGGAATGTCGTATCTGAAAGGGGACATTCTTGACGTCCCCTTCTATGGCTGCTGAGAACGCTGGTCTTCGGCGTCGAACCCCTGTACTCGTCGCCTATAGTACCGTCGATGCGGCAGTTCGTGAGTTATTACGGTCCTTCTAGCATTCCGCGAGGAGCGCGCAGATCAACTCGAGATCGATCAGGCATGCAACGTTCTAGTCGTCGTGATATTGCTCTAATAGAAGTCGGTTAGCTGGGGAAGGAAAGGGCCGTTTCGCTAGTCCGGAAGGATAAAGTGATAGATGACTGCGCAGAGAAGAGTCCTAATTGTTATACGTTCCTAAGCATGGTCCTTGTCCCGGGTAGTGTAAGGGTGGTAAAGGAAGTAGTAATCGTTACAAAACAAGTATATCTA
The DNA here is from genome assembly GCA_031001845.1 of Achaetomiella virescens. Taxonomy (NCBI): domain Eukaryota; kingdom Fungi; phylum Ascomycota; class Sordariomycetes; order Sordariales; family Chaetomiaceae; genus Achaetomiella; species Achaetomiella virescens. The sequence goes on from JARNGD010000003.1 coordinate 203,112, forward strand.
AGGCGAAGCTATCGGCAGTCTAGGATAATTGGCAAGGTTGGAGCGTTTACGTCGCCCCATCGCCCCTTAAAAAACCATGGTGATATATGGTATTAGTCGGTTTGTGAGTGTAACTATGCTGTCGTTCGGGCTGAGTATAAAGGAACCGATATACGGTTGCGGGAGACGGGCTAGCGAGAACATGATGCGTGGGACGCCGCGAAATGAGCAGGATCGTCGATGGGGATCTTTTATATATCGAGCATAAGTCAGGGAAAGCATCTTTCCCGTTTTAGCCCAATATGTTCCTCGATCATGTACGCAGCGACAGTAGATGGTAAGTAGGTGGCTTGGTGTAATGAGTCTTAAAGCCCCAACTTTTGAAAGGGACTCCTAAAGGTATGATTTGACAACCGGGTGAGGTTTGGCAAAGCCACAGGGTTTGTAACAATAGCGAAGAGCGAAAGGCTTTGTGGCCTGGTGTCCCGCCGCCCTCACCATGGTGACCAAACCGCGAGACACAAGTTCGAATCAAAGAAAACTCCGACAGTCGCGGGTTTTCCCGAGCCGGTCGAGAGGGCCGGCCGGTGAGCCTTTTGCTTACATCGTTTTCCTGGTATCGCATTTCCCAATAGGACCTGTGAGTCCTCTGCTTTTGCGGAACAAAATTCCACACCAGACACGTGGGAAAAGCCTGGCCGGAGCCAGCTCCGCCAACGGTTGTCTCCAAGATCCACACCGGCATGCTCGGTTCGGCCCCGGCACCGATAGCACCGGCCGTAGCTCCGGGGGTCCCTTTTGCATTTTCCTTGCCCTGGAATATCCTCATTCCCGTTCCGACCATTCATCTCACCCCGGCCTCACTTTCCTGCTGCTTACCCTTTGCCGCATGCAGATTGGCGACATCGGACAGGCGATCACCGACACCTCACAGAAGTAGAGGAGTGACCCCCGCGCCAGGGAAAGGTTGTGTTGCAGTCGTGTAACGGTGTGGTACAACACACCCCGGACGCCAATCTGCATGGCTTGGGTTCGGCGTGGAGTGGTCCAGGGGACCCGGGGCCGGAGGTGCTCCTCTGGCTCCCGATGACGACGATGGCCCATGGGGAAGGACGCAGTTTGGGGAAGGCAGTCGTGTGTTTCGTGCATGCCAGCCAACGGTCAGCCAAGGTTCCAATGGAACCAAGACGGATCTGGGAGTTTTGAGTCGGCTCACCAACACCTCACAGCAACATATGAGCGCGTTACACACGGCGGCCAAGACGTTCAAGACACGACGCAGACGCAGGAGAGAGAAGCGGTCAGCGACAGAGTCACAGCCAGCCCACATCGCCGCTCCGCACAGCAACGATATCCAGGGTCCTGCTGCTTGCATCTGCAATTTCGCGGGCAGGGGAACCCCACTGCTTTTTGCTGTGCAATGTGCAATCTTCTGCAGTCCGTCCGTCCGGCCGTGGCTGCTGTGAATGGGCACGATAAATATTCGGAGCGGGCGAGACAGGCTAAGGACTAGGCTGCTGTCATTTTCCCTGGTTTTCTCGCTGGTTTTCTTCTTCTCGGCGCGTTTCATGCCGGCCCGGCGTTTCATCACCGTGTTTTCCGGTGTCGTGCATTGTCTCCGGCGCTAGCTTCATCCTAATCGGCCCTAGCGGAGGCTCGAGGTCGGATAGCTATCGATATCGCAGCTATCTGGCCAGATGGAAAGGAGACGAGGCGATGCTGCTGGGTGAGCTCGCTCGATCCGACGCTGTCGATGCAACTCTGACTCGGCAAGGGGAGCGATTACGTGACAGGTATTCCCGAACGGGCGGAAACGGGCTGCGAGGTGGCTGGCGCGGTTTCTATTTGGTAATCGGGCCCCATCCGCCTCGACGGTTCAGCGATGGGTGGGGCTAATGCGGAGTTTGGGCGAGGTCGTGCGAGATACTTGGCGGTGACTTTGCGATCCTCACTTCTGGAAGGCGTTGCTACCACTTGGCGCTGCGCTCCGCCGGGACGAACATGTGCTGAACAATGCCGCCCTGTTAGTCGTACAGCTCGTCGCCGGTAAAACCCCTCGTCTTGGCAGGTATCCAGCATGCTGCAACCGTTATCTTGGTCGTTTCCCATTAGGAAATTGGTGGTGAAATGGGCGTCATGATAAGATGTCAAAAAAGCTTGGTGTTATCGGAGCGCATGTGTCTTCTGCAGGCTCTTTGCGGCTTCATCTGCACCACCAAGAAGCGAGCAGCAGGCGGGCTGCCAACACGGGCGCTGCTCGCTTCTGTCGAAGAGTCAAAGATCGACAGGAGGTTTGGGAGGCGAAAGATGGCAGAAAGCTGGCAGTTTGGTCGGAAAGGATCTGGGATAGCTGGCAGTGTCCTCATCCTCCTCTGTACCAGTCACGGAGAGCGCGCCCTGCGTGTGCCGGGTCACCGCATCCCTTATTTCATTTCGTCTGATGCATGCAATGTTATCGGACAAGAAGTGACATCAACCTGTCAACTTCTGCCTGTCCATCTCGGAGCTGTCCGTTCCTCCATTACCGTGGTGCTTGCAGGGTTGGCTGGGCCGGGTGTTCGGTTCATTTTTCCTCGTTCTCTTTATCGATCTGAGCTCCTTCCAATCTCGTCAATTGACCAAGACCTCCTTCCCGCTGCTCTCTCCACCTGTTGAGCGGCAACACCGAATGTGAATGGAAAGAGCAGGCAAGAGCAACAAACTTCGAAGGCCCGCCATTTGCTCAATCCCGAGCGGACAACGAGCAGTCGATGCCGGTTCCGTCGAGCTCTCGAACCGCAACCACCACCCGCCGCGTGCCTTGCTGCCGCCGCAAATGACGCAGATAAGCCTGGCTTATCTTGTGCTAGTCTCCATCATCACGTAGGGACATCCCACAATCGCGGCTGCGACCGCATTGGCAACCTGGCCCCTTGCATATCGTGGGCTGGCTCAACTCACCTATCGCTCCTCCACACGCAAGCAGGCCGCCGTCTCCCCCTTTTTACCTGGCGAGACGCACGCCTTCCCGCCCCTCGGCCGAGGATTCGACTCTTCCGCCGTCAACCTCGAGTGGTGACGCAACCGGGGCCTTGAACAGGCGAGACAGACATGACGATAAGGACGCCCCGGTTGCGACCGCCCAGGGGTATTACCGATATCAAAAGACGCCACAAAACAGCAGACACCCTTATCTTGGCCAGAGGGGCCAGACGCAGAAAGTACGACGTGCGGCGCTGTGAGAGGCTGGTCTGGGGAATCGGTCCTGCAGCTGCCCGGGAGCAAGCATCATCTCCATCCCATCCCTTATCTACGAAACCGCGCTTATCGGCCCCCCAAGCCGTGTGCCTGCCGATCCGTCCTCCCGCACCGCCGGAACACTATCTCCTGTGGATCTGACAGATATCTGGGGTCTGGAGCAGGATCTTGCCGCGTGGAATTCGCGGACCCTGTCACCTTCGGAATGTTCAGGGGTTGCTTTGTTTCGTCGATCCAGTACCTGTCGAATACACCTACCGGCCCCGCGGGTTCGCATTCGGGAGAGTCTCCCGGTTTCTGGAAAGAACCGCTTGATTGGAGAGTAAAGTCTCCGCGTGTCTCTGTAGCTGTCAGCAGTGGGACTCCGCGGCGGTGGCTGAGGGAGAGATTCGGCCAGGTTACATCCTCGGATATCCAACCGAAACTGCAGACCTCGATCTGGAAGCTTGGGTGATTCCGACTGCAAGCTTACCCTTACCTTAACCGCCGCCATGTCTGCTCCCGGCTCCGTCCCCCGGACGGCTCCCATAGCCATCGCGCCAAAACCACCGCGCTTTCCACCAAGCCGCCAGAGCAGCATCCACCTCGAATCATACCCAGGCCTTCGGAGCGGCTTCGACTCGCCAGACTCAGACTCGGTAAGCGGGTACGCGGCACCCCCTTGCGAGGCCTGCCTTAACCGGAAGAGCGAGTGTGTCATGGGAGAGGACGAGGATAGCTGTGTTGCGTGCCTGGTGGAGGGGACAGAGTGCACGTTGGTCGGTAGCCCGCCGCCACGCAAGCGCAAACTCAACGGCGACCTGGAGGAGAGCAGCAGCAAGAGAAGGTGAGAGGCGTCTTCTTTTAGATATAACCCATGCTTGTTTCGTCACCTTCCTTGTTTTCCCCCCCCCCCCCCTCTTTCCCCCGGTGTCCACCTCTCTATGCGCCCTGAGTCTCGGCGTGGAGTTGACCCAGAATATCTAACACCTGATTGGTCCATGTAGTTCTCCTGGGCGGACTGATATCAGGAGGAGGCGGCATCAGCACCAGAGTCTCTCATGCACAACTGCTAGCAGCTCCCTGGTCGAAGATATGGCCAACTTTGGTGGTCCAACACTGCTGAAACGCACCCTCGGCCTCCAGGCGGACAGGTACAGCCAGTACATCGGGCCTACGACCGATTTCGAGCCGTCCCTGATCAACCTTTCCCCTTTCGACCCGCATGACGAGAGCCTCCTCGCGCGGGGCACCCTCAGGAGGGTGAGCGATAATGACACCTTCCTACTGTTGCCCGACAACAACACGCCAGGGTATGACCACATCTTAGAAGACGTCGATGAGATAGAGAGGATTGTAGCCCCGCATGGCCGCAAGCTGATCGACCTGTACTTCCGGGTTGTGCACCCGGGCTTTCCCATTATCCAGAAGGGCGTGTTCCTCGAGAAGTATGAGCGATCCCACCGCGAGTTCTCGCCGCCAGTTCTCGCGGCCGTCTACATCCTGGCCATCAACTGGTGGGAACATTCGGAGGAATTGGCGAGCTTGCCACGGCCCAACGTCCGCGAGCTTGAGAGGCTGGTGCGGTCCACCCTGGCCGATGCCATGTACCGGCCGAAGCTGTCGACAATACAGGCCGGCCTCCTCTTGTCTCAGCGTCCTGAGGGAGACCAGTGGGCGCCGACCGCGCAGCTGGTTGCCATCGGTCAGGAGCTTGGGCTGCATCTGGACTGTAGCCATTGGAAGATTCCGCCGTGGGAGCGCGGGCTGAGAAAGCGCCTGGCGTGGGCGCTGTACATGCAGGTAGGTGGTCCAGTCCGGGTCGGGTGTTGTTGGACCTAACGACGCTTTCCAGGATAAATGGGGCGCGCTTGTCCACGGCCGGCCATCGCATATCTTTGCCTCGAACTGGGCCGTCCAGCCCCTGAACCCGAACGATTTCCCCGACGTGGAGTGGGACGAGAACGATGTCGAGGAGAGGATAGAAATCGAACGCGGGAGGGTGTTGTTCGCGCAGATGGTGCAGCTGTCGCAGATCCTCGCCGAGATCCTCGAGACGTTCTACACCCTGCAGGCGTCGCACGCCGCCGCCAACGCAGGTGCCCAGGGGACGCAGCTGATCTTGTCTCTGGCCAAGCCGATTCAGCTCAAGCTCAAAGAGTGGTACAGCGGCCTGCCCGCCGTCGTGCGCATGGATTCGAGCTTCCAAAGCAGCCTCAGCCCTCAACCACCCAGCCGCCTCTCCAGCATCGGCTATCTCCACCTTGCCTACTTCGCCACTGAAATCACCCTCCACCGCCGCATCATCCGTTCCATGGAGGCATCCGCCTCTGCCGCCGCTGCAGGCCACCATCACAACCTCCATCACCCAACCATCTCAGCCTCCCGTCGGGCGTCGACCCCTACATCCAACACATCTGCCGCTCGGCCGCCAAAGCCCGCCTCATCTCGGCCATGGACTTCGTCAACCGCCTTACGCCGTCGCATCTGCGCGCGTTCTGGTACTTTGCCTCGAAAACCAACTTCGCCCTCATCGGCACGTTTGGTTCCCTGCTGTGGGCGACATCACCCGGTCGCGAAGAAGCCGAATGGTACCGACGAAGGCTGGGCGAGTACCGCTGGACGCTGTCGGTCAGCTCGAAGCCCGGCGAGGGAAAGGGCCTGACGGAGTTTGCGATGGGCATGCTGGATATTTCCACAGGCCTGCTCAAGAAACTGCCCGAGAAGCCGCTTCTGAGCAGGTCAGGCAGCGCGGTGGATATTGATGCCGCGCGCAGGCAGAGCCTGTTGGCGCTGGGCGGCACGGGGACGGGCCATGGCGCGAGCGGGTTGAGTATGAGTATGAGTATGAGCGGGTTGGCGGATGCCGGGCGGGGTGGGAGTGCTGGTGGTGGGGGAAGTGGGAGTATGAGTGGCGTGGAGAGCTACGGTGGTGGTGGGATGGGCAGCGCGGAGGCGAGTGGCGTGCAGAGTCCGCAGAGCGAGGGGAGCGAGAGCAGTGAAGAAGGGGTATATGGAAATTTTTCGGCGACGGCGGGAATGGCAAGTTTGAGGGATTGAGTTGGTCTATGTTGCAGAGGTGGAGGAGGATTTGAGGGCCGCTCCGGGGACGGGGACTGAAGTCGAAAGTTTTGGAGTCCCGAGTTTGTGAGGACCGCGGTGTTTGCAAGACTGGGCTAATGAGTTTAAGATCGCGGCCCGTCCCTCGATGCAGCCGCGGAAAAGGGGGGTATCCACGCCGCATGGCGTGCGGAGCACGCGATCTGAGGAGCAACCAGTCGCATGCTGCATGCTTGGCTCAGGTTACCTGGGCCGGATGGCGTCATCCCGAGCTGGGCTGACCCAAGGGTTTTTTATGACTGAGGAAAGGAGGAGAGCACAAAGAAGAGGGAGGAAGGCATGCAAGGAGAATCAGCTGTTGATATGATAGTTGGTTCTAGGATGAGACTTGGTTGGCGGCCTGGTCAGACCGGAACGCAGTCGGCTTGCTGGACTGGGCTGGGCTGGGCGCATGATGGATGGATACGAGGTGATGCGATATGTCTTTTTTTTTTTTAAGGTTACACATGTCTCGGCCATGGATGAGTTGGGGACTTGGGACGTGATACCCGCCTGCCTGCTTAGTATAGACGGTTCCTGGGTGTCTTTCCCTTGCACAAGAGGCGGGCGGCCAGCTTGTCAGTTATGCCTCTTGGAGTTGCTATATAGGATTGACTGATCTCTGGATGGAAGATTGGATACAGATTGCTTAATGACGAGTGGAACATAGACCTTGTTTGCTTCTCTTCAAGCCCGACCGATGGTGAGCATTGCCGTCAGGTGGTGTGATTCTGAACTTCGACACCTACCAGGTACCTACACGGTAGGTTTGTACAGTGGGGTACCGAAAGTCTGAAGCACCCCACATCAACATGCCCCGCCACACACTTTTCTTTGACCAACACCATTAGATTTATCCCCCCATAACACCCAACCACCACAACTTCTAGCAATACAGATAATACAGGTAAGAGCCCTGGTCCAGGGCTTCAATACATGCTCGCAAACACCTAGTAAATTCGGCGACATCCAGCTGATTTTTCCGAAGCATCCATATATCAGGATATAGCTGTTTCATCCTCCGCTTCAACAGACCCATATATGCTCGATTGGGTTAAGATCTGGGCTATGAGCTAGCCAATCTTCAGGACCTCAATTATATGCTCTAGGAGCCACTCGCTCGAGGATGCAGATATATAAACCCGGGCGTTATCTTGCTGGAAGTGCCTCGTACCGTCGTAAACTAGAAGGAGGCCCTTTCTCAATGCTTGTTGATAGCTCCACGAGCTGTACCCTCCTTTCTAAGGAGGTTGATAGTCACGTTCTATAACAATAAGGTCAGTCCACCCTCCTTTCTATATGCCCGCCTACATCATAACCGAGATATTGCCCTTTCTATAGCTATGCAAATTGACAAAGTCCTTCTCCCACTTTTGCTAAGGAAACCGGAAAACCTAGGTAGTTGGACTCCTCGAATTGTTCTAGCAGGTCGATTCGTCGGTGAAGATAGACTAGAGATCAGTTGGGAAAATCAGGGGTAAAGCTTGAAGTTACTTACCCGTATCAAGATCTCGATGTTCTCTAACCAAAAGCAAGCAAAACTTATACCTAGCCATAGCCACCTCTTTTGTTAATAAATCCTCTTCTATGCACGCCATTTGCATATACGATGATAGCGGAGAACTCGGCGTATCGTCGATTGGGAGATCCGAGCATCAACTATATTAGTAAGCAGTTATGTCGCAAGGCGAGGGTTCCGCTTTGTAAGTTAGATGATATACCGCTTCTCCCGACGTGTAAGAACCTCTAGCCGGCCAGTTCTAGGCTTGGATTCGACAGTGGTTGAAGATCCGAACCGCTGAATCGCGCGTTGGACTGCATACCGGCTGACGCCAAACGCGCGAGCGACGGCCGCCTGGCTTGCCCCGGCCGCAACGGCACCTAGAATAGCCGCACGAGCAGTAGCCGACAGCTCCCTGTTTTTCTGACGGCCAGCCGTCAATTTGGACCCGAGTTCATCCAAATTGAACATGTTGGGTTGGAGTTCTGCAAGTTGGAAGAATGAAGAGGGCTGTGGATGTGTCGCGTCACGCGTTTAATTGATGTGGGGTGCTTCAGACTTTTGGAACCCCACTGTACCTAGGTGCCTTGTGAAGCTATGCTACATTTGGTAAGGCAGACACTCTGCTTCTGCGCCAGACCCACTGTATGACTTGCGCCAAGCCTTGGAGCTTGATCGAGCTTTCGTCCCCATTTCGGGTCAAAGCTCCCATATGTCTGCATCATCAGATTGTCCCACTGTCCCCGCATCAAGCTCCGGCATCTAGCGACGGCGCTCCGCCGCCCCTCGTCGAGCCCCTACCACCGAACTACAGCCCATTACCCAGCCAACGATTCAACGACACGTAGCGACGCAACAAACATGTCGTGGTCCGCCGGAGACTGGCCATCGTCGGCCGGCGACACGCCACAGGACGACAGCTCCCAGTCCGACCGCCCAACAGACGTTGCCTCTCTGGCCATCTTCCGAGGCAGCCAAGCCGTAGGACTGACACGCGAGCATGTCGAGCGGAATCTTAAGCTGCTCAGTGTTCCCTTCGAGACCCTTCCGCAGATGCCGGCGTTTGCACCGTTCTTCTTGTACACGACAGCCTGGCAGAAGGGTGTCGTTGCCCTCGCCCTAGCCCAACTCTCCATCGGCATCGGCCGAGTGCTTCCCCGCCGAAGCTGATGCCGTCGCCTACCATCAAGCCAAATTCTGCTCCCGAGCGGCCTGGGCGCCTCCAGCCGTCCTCGCCACCACATTCTTCTTCCTGCGCCGCGGCCGGCAGACTTGGCGCTTTCCCTTCTACACCCCGAAGCCGGCCTCGTTCAACCCGTCGGTCTTTCCAAGCTCCACTAGGCCGATATTCACTGGCGCATCAGCCGAAAGGGTCTGGCGAACCCTGCGCTTCGGTGCCTACTTCACAATATGCCAGTTCGTGGTCAAGGGCGCGATACATGGATATGCGAAGACGAGTTCCGCGGTGGGCATGCTGCGAGATGAACGTCTGAAGGACGTCAATGCGACGTTCCGTCGCGAGGCGCAGCAAATCCGGCAGCACCATCAGCAGCACCGCCAGCACGGTCTGCCACCTCAATCGCCGGTCAGTCAGACAGCAAGCCCACAGGAGGCGCCGGAGTCACAGACCGTTCGCACGGGAGCTTTCGGGGACAGGCCGGAGAAGCAGCAGCAGCCCCAGCGATCGGCGCAATGGACACAACAAGCGCCGGAGCCGCAGGCTGGTACGCCCCAGGACGACGACTCATTCCTATTCGACGACGCCTCGCCCGTCGCCCCGGCCCAACGGCAGGAGCCTCGGCGTCCCGTTCCCGCTTCAAACACCGGAGAAGGCTCGGCTTGGGAGAGAATCAGGCAGCGTGCAAAGGCGGAGGAGGGCGCCCAGTGGAATCAGGGGGCCAGCAGAGCGAACAGAGCCAGGGCCAGGGCCAGCAGAAGACAGAGTACACTTTCTCCTCTACCGAACAGGAGAAGGCCTACGCGAGAGAGCAGGCGCAGAAGGAGTTTGACGCCATGCTGGAGGGGAGCGCCGCGGCACGGGCGAGTCGGGTGAGCGCAGGTGAAGTCAGGGGTGCCAAAGTGTACATTACGCCTGTTATCTGATATGTGTGCTGAACAGTCTGTTCGCTGAGCTTCGCATCGTAACATTATCACGAATTGAATCTACCAAGATCGGAGCCATGGCTCAGCCATGACAGGCTCCTCCCTGGCGTGTCACAGCCACGCAGGAAGGAGCTCGCACCTGCATTGCTGACCAATTGATGAGTTCCCAGAAGCCTGGTATGGCCTCGCCCTTCCAGCACATGCTTGGTCTTGCGAGTCCGAGCCCACTGCCGGGGGGTTGATCCTTCGCGTCGGAGAGCGAGGATCGTCAACTGGACCATGCTGACACAGCGGTTACAAGGTTACATTGGTGCGACTCGCTGTCGGCAGTGGATCTTGATCCTGGGCGATCTTGCAAGAGCGTCACAGCCCATTTCCAAAGCAGGCGCCATGACAAACCAGCCCTCCTCCTGCAACCCGAGACCGCGACCGTGTCTCTTGCCGGCCGCCGGTCTCGCCGTCACTGTGACTTGACCAGACACCGGCCCTCTCCTATCCGCCGCCACCACCACCATGTCAACCCCAACAACAGCATCCGCCGCCGACGCGGCCTTGTCCCAGACAACCCGCCAAAACCCCGTTATCACCTCCTTCCCCTTCCTCCCGCTCACCACAACCTTCACGCCCACCGCAAACGACTGCGGCGGCATCCTCCTCCCTCGCTCGCCTCCTATCTACGTAATCGACCACGACCCGTCCTGCCTACCCCCGGGCTTCTCCACTTCCAACCCGTCCTTCTTCTACTCCCCGGCATTGCCTGCCCCGCTGGGTATTGGACGGCGTGCCACGACACCACGGGCGCCTCCTCCATCACCACCGTTACATGCTGCCCGGCGTACGGCGACATCTCGCTCTCGTGCGTGCCCAGCCCGCTGGCGCTGAGCTCCGTGTGGGCGTCGCTCTACTGCACGTGGATTGCGCCCGGCGGCGAGGGCACGGCGGTGACAGTGACCAAGAGCGACGATGGGAGGACCTCGACCGTTACCGAGCGGGTCACGGCCCCCGGGGGTAAACGCGTATGGTGTGAGGATGGTGTATCAGCAGACGGATTTGGCCGCTACGGGGAGGACACCGACGAATGCGAGGGGGGATGGCGAGACCTCGACGGCGTCGCCGCGAAGTTCTGATCCGGCGGCCGGTTCAGGTGCGAGCGAAGGCGGGGGCCTGTCGACGGGCGCGAAGGCGGCGATTGGCGTGGTTGTGCCGCTTGTGGTGTTGGCTGCCGTGCTTGCGGGGTTCTTGCTGTGGCAGAGGAGGAGGAGGAGGAAGACGACGCAGGAGCAGCAGCTGCAGGGATATGCGGGAGAGATGCAGCTGGGTGACCAGCAGGGGAAACCGCAGGGAGTGTACAGCAGCTATTATGGCGAACGCCGCCGGTGCAGCAGTACCCGCAGGAAATGCCGGGGCAGTGGCAGCCGCCCGAGTTGCCCAACACGCGGGCTGCCGCAGAACTTCCTACGGAGTCACCACGGGCCTGAGAGATGAAGGCGAGAATTACGGAAGGGTTTGTGTTTGAGGTGCGGAGAGGATAGGCGGAAAGTTGAAGGCGATATCAGTCTTCTTGCTGGGACAAATCTGCTAAAGAGCACGCTCCGCAGAACGGATGGGGTACGGGCAGGTCAAACGTGAGCGTACAGATGTAGAAAGGTGGCTTAAGATGTGTTAATGAGATAGTTGAGTACAGGCCCAGCTAAGGGTTCGTCAAGTCTTTAGGGAACTGTCAAAAGTCAACGTACTCTGCCCATTGTTCATTTACAACTCCGGTTAATGTGTCTCTGGTTTAAGAACCAGAACATGGCTGGAAGGACGTAAGCCCAAACAGGGTCTGAGGCGGACATCAGGGACTGAGAAACACCACGACTGCGCTCACGAGACAATGCACGAGCACTATTCCTGTTCTAACTACATCTTCGATATTACACTTTTGATGGGTATATAACTAAAGCCAAGAGTTGGGTATCCAGCTTGCCCCCCTTCCAGTCTCCCACTATGCTCGCCCTTTTCTGTTTCTAAATTCCAGTCTACACCCCCTCTAACTACGTTTACCGCGCAAACCACAAGGTGCCCTCCACCCTATGCCTTGATGCTCTCGGCATCCGCATCCCCCTTCTTGGTCTCCTCGCCTTTCTTCTCCTCCTCCTCCGCCTCCGCCTCCGCCTTCTCACCACCCTCCTCCTCCCCTCCGGCACCCGGCGCCTTCCTCTTCTGGATCTTCTTCCAGCTCAACCCACAAGCCGCGAAGAACGCGGCGCCCGCGCACGCGACGGTAATGAAGTACGAGTTCCTCAGCCCTGCAAGTAGGCCGTCAACACAGCCGTCAGGTACTGCGACGCGTGCAGGCGCTCCAGGACCTGCGGGATCTGCGACGCGCCGCTGTTGATGAAGATCTGCGGCGGCAGACCGGGCGCATCTTCCTTCTCGATGCCCTCGGTCAGGCCGTTCTGGAAGACGGCTTGCGCGACGGCGATGAAGATGGCGCCGCCGAGGGACTGGAAGAACTGCACGCAGGCGGTGGCCTGCGGGATCCACTCGTGCGGCATGGTGTTTTGCACGACGGGACGCGGTCTGGAAGCCGATGCCGATGCCGAGCCCTAGATGATAAGGTTAGTGGTTGGGCCGATGGGGAGGAAGAGGGGGGGAGGGGTCCGCCCATACCGGCAAGGACTTGGTAGCCGAACCAGACGCGGAGGGGGCTGTCGAGGGAGAAAGTCGTGATCATGCCCGCTCCGACAGTGAACATGACGAGGGAGGGCAGGATGAAGGGATTGTAATAGCCCACGGCGGTGATCAGGCCGCCGCCGGCGACAGAGGTGATGACGACGGAGATGAGCATCGGGAGGAGCTTAATGCCGGTGGACGGCGGTGTCGCCTTGGATGGCCTGGAGTACAGCGCTGCTCGTCGTTAGCCAATCTGCCGCGGTTTTCAGTTCCACAGGACCACTTACACAGATAGTACACCAGCGGGAAGAAGGCGGCGCCAAAGAAGAAGGCGAACATCATCGCACACACACATCGCGGTTCTTGAACAACCGCGGCGGGAGCGTGCCCTTATCCCCTTCCAGATCTGAATACCAATAAAGATGCCCATCATCAAGGCAAACCCAACAAACAAGCCGATGATCACTGAGCTGTTCCATGGATGCTCCGTGCCTCCCCACTGCAGTGCCAGCAACAAGCACACGACGCTCGGCACGAGCATCGCCGTGCCCGGCAGATCCAAGCTCAGGATCCTCTGCACCACCGTCAACCCGCCATTGTCATGCTTCTGGGAGATATGCAAAAACAAGAAAATCGCCAGCATGGCCGCGCCCCCGATGGGCAGGTTGATATAAAAGCACCACCGCCACGTCACATGGTCGGTAAATGCACCGCCCAGCAGCGGCCCCGCGACGCTTGCAATCCCCCACATGGCTCCGATCAGCCCAAAGGCCATCGGCCGCTGCCTCAGCGGTAGCGTGTAGCTCAGAATAACCACGCCGCCCGAGAACAACCCGGCCGTCCCGATACCCGCCAAGGCTCTCCCAACGATGAAGGCGTTGCTCGTCGGCGCGAGCGCACAAACCAGGCTGCCGATCTCAAACAGGAAGATGGCCGCCAGGTACGTCCACTTGACACTGAACATGCGGTAGATAGACCCGTAGGCGGGCTGCAGGGCGGTGGTGGTCAGGAGATAAGCGGCGCCGTACCAGCCGATGTCCTTGACGGAGCCGAACTCGGTGGTGATGGCGCCGAGGGCGGGCGCGATGATGGTCTGGTCGAGGGCGACGAGGAAGATGGCCAGGCAGAGCGAGGCGATGATCAGGAAGAGCTTGAGGCCCTTTGGGTAGACGACGTCGGCGCGGTCGACGCCCGCGCCGTCCGAGGCGAAGGGGTCGTCGTTGTCGGGGGCGGCGGTGGCATTGTTGGTCTTTGTGGTGGCGGGAGGAGTGGGGTTGGCGGCCGTAGGCGACGGGGCCCGGGCGGAGGTCTTTTCGAGCTCCGTATCCGTTGTCATGTTGTCTCTGTCCATCATCTTGGCGATGGACGGAGAAGGGTGGTGGTGAAATGGGGATTCAGGCAGATGTGGTGCTGCTGTGTTTCTCAGGGTCAAACGCTGACCCGCAAAACGTGCTTGGGGCAGTGGCGCGTCTCTCACGGCTAAGCACGTTCCCTTCCGTGTGGTTGAGGTTATGGTCTGAATTCGGTAGGCTTGACGTCCCCGACTATTCTCGATTGCTGGAGCCGCAGGCTGTCGTCAGGATCGAGCACAGGAGCAGGCGTGGCGATGAGGCTGAATAAGACTACTCGACTCAAAAGGTCGAAACGCGGCATCAGACGATACCGACACTGACACCGACGACGACGATGACGACGACTGCGACCAAGATCCGATCGATGAAAAGGCCACGAGGAAGCGTGTCAAGGCTTGCGACGTCACAATCCACACCCCCTTAAAGTCTCTTCGCAAAGCTGTCCAACTCTTCCTAGCGCGCCTTTTTCTCCGGCCTGGAGGTTCCCAATCACAAATCGCACACAGCGAAAAAGCAAGTCCCAATCTGGAGCAACGCGAGATTGATGACAGTGGTTCCCGGCCCTCGGGGCGCCTCGCAGGACGAATTTCCTCCGTCACTTTCCCGTCTCGTCCATAGCGCGGCCCAACACGGGCAGCCCGTGCTTGAGCTCCAGGGCCCAGATAAAGCCGCCAGAGAAAAGAAAAAAGGGCAGCTTTCTTGGTTCATGAGCTGTGGACAAACGTGAGCCAAAGTCCCGAGGCAGCCATTGGCTGGATTCCCAGGCCGCAGTGGGCCCGTCCCGCTGTTTGCTGGGTCCGGGTTGACCAGGACCTGGGGGAAGGCGCTTGGCGCAAAGCTTGAATGCAGCAGACAGGGTCGGCCTCGGACTGCTTGTTGCTCCGGAAGGCATGCTTCTGACGCGCCAAGCCCGGGAACCAGGTCAGCTTGTATTGTGGGTTGTGCTGGCTGTTCCGAAATGCGGCCCCGCGAGCGAGGCATCGTGACTGCCTTTGGCTTTTTCTTTTGCCACGATGTCCCGAGGCCGCCGAGACGCTGACGTACTGTGGAGACTGGGTTTCCATTCAAGGTGTGCTCACACTCGGCGAGTGTAGAGGTACGGTAGCTATCGCATTCTCAGATGTTCTCTGGATGTTGGGCCAAAATTCCATTCAGCCAATCACAGTCAAGTCTCATCAAAAATCAGATGGAGAAAAAGACAATTACTTCCAATGACTAAAGCTATTCACAAACGCTCGTAACTCCGGACACCACCGACCCCGACCTCATCCCGTCCCGGTTCCGATCCGCTTACTTCCGATTGCGCGTCTTCTTCTGCGTCTGCGCCGTGTCCTCCTCCACCTCATCCTCGCCTTTCTTGAGGTCCTCCGTCAGTCCCCACTCCTCCTTGTCGTACCAGTCCTCCCGTCCGACATGTCTCGATTCGGCCCGCAGTGCGCCTCCGCCTTGGACCACTGCCACACTGTCCTGCGCAGCCGCTCCGCCCGGAGCAGCCCTTCGTAAAGCTTCTTGGTGCCCCGGCAGATCTCTCCTGCTTCTGCACGTACAGCAGCAGCAGCCGCCTCACCTCCTCCGCCTCCTGCTCGGGGAGACCAAGGTCACGGTCCGGGTGTGCGGCCGGTGGCAGGCGGAAGAGCGGGTGGATGAAGGGTTCTTCGAAGGCGTCGGGCACGGGGATGCCGCATGAATGTTGGGTGGCGGGATGACGGATCCCGCTGCCGGTATTGGAGCATGCCGGCCATCCGCCGTGTTGGGGCCGTCGCGGGGAGCCTCCATCATCTCCACATCGCGGTCGCCCGTCACGTTTGGGCTGCTTGGAGGACCATCTGCTTGACCGTCCTTGTCTTCGCCCTGGCTAGGATTGCCGTTGGCTTGCGCCTCCTTATTGGGACTTTCGGCGGCACTGGAACCGCCAGGCTCTCCTTCGCCATTTGTGTTGCCCAGCGCATCGGGCAGCGTTTCTCGGTCAGGCGCGTTTCCAGCAGGGCCCTTATCTCGCTCTGTGCTGCTCTCTGATCGTGCTGTCGGCTGGGCCTCGGGCGCCTCCTGCTCTGTCCCTTGTTGTGGCAACCCCGTAGAATTGTTATCACGTGCCTCGTTGCCTCCGTTGACCTCAGGGACCGCTGCTGCTCCCGTCGCAATCTGGCGTGTAGGGCGATTGAAGAAGCTGACGGTGTCGGTAAAGAGGACTGCATCGCGATCGTCGGGTTCTGTCATCAGCCCACAGGGAGCCCACGTGTTGTCGCCGACCAGCTTGGTAAGAAGGGGCTTGGCCTTCCATAGCGCCTTATTCTCCTTCTGCATCAGGTTTCGCCCTTGTTCAATCAGCTCATCCAGCGCCCTCGAGGTAAACGGCCGCGAAAGCGTCGGGTGTGACGGAAGGTCGGTAACAGACGTTAGCGGGGCAAGTATCTCTAAGCCAAGTCAGCCACAGCTGTCCTGATGTTCCGGAATCGATGTTAGAGGCCCACGTTCTAGCCGAATGGACGAGTAAGGGTTGTCCTCCATGGCAGAGGCCAAAGCGGCCTGGACCTGCTCCTCGTCATCGTCGCTTTCGATGTCGTAGCCGTCTTCGTCGATCAACGGCGGGTTGCGGTTTATGATAGCGCGTTGGTAGCCGCATAACTCCTCGACCTGCGGCCCTGTCAGTTCCAACTTGGGAAGGCAGGAACCGGCCTTCGGTGCCCGTACACACTCCTTGTATGCGGCCGGGCCCATCGAAGATGCTAGTCGACCTTGGCGGACAAATCTCGCTCGCTTCTTCAGCTTGTTGCCGCGATTCGTGTTATGGTCAATCGATGAGTCGGAGTCGGACTCTGCGAGCGAGGCGCATCAGCCAAAGGTCCAAGAGGGAGGCAAATCGGCAGCAACACTAACCGTAGGCCCTGCGCTTCAAGCCTCCTGAGGCCGAGGATGGTCTCCATGATCATGGCTTGCTGTTGCGTCGACATTTTGGGCAGCAACGGCCTGTGCCGCGCGGTCTGCGTGCTGGGTGGTTGTCTCGAGCAAGTGTTAGACTGTGGGTCGCAAGTGGCGGTTACAAATGTTGGTCCTCGCAACATCGGCAAGTGCCCTGGCGCGCCGACAGAAGGCGGGAGCAACGGCGAAAAGCGAGGCTACAAGGTTCGCAGCGGAAAGAATGAGACCCACATCACAAATGAAATGAAAGTTCGAAGCCGCGAGACCCAAAACAACAGGCAGACGCTGAGGAACATTCACAGCACAAGATTCAAACCTCAAGACCTACAAATTCCAGGTCGTTTTGTTCTCCCACTTTACACGCCGGACATCACATGGATCTGCTGCCCCCCATCCTGCACAAACTTGCCATGAGAGACTCCGGATGGGACCGGACGCTTGGGCCGCCATAAATCAGAATCTCTGAGATTACATATGTCAAATATCATTGCTCATTGACTCTCGCAGATCGCGAGTGAAGCTTCATGTCGTAGGAAGTCGCTGATCCCGCTGATGTTCAGTTAACCCCTGTGGATTTGTCCTGCCGCTGCCCGGAATCCTGCAGGGCAGGGCCACAAATGGATGCCCCTCACTTGACAACACAACAACAAACAACCCCAATGCGGAGGAACACCCATACATTCATCACCCAGCCCGTGAGGACCTTTTCCTTTAACTCAGCATCCAAATCCCTGAATATGGCGCCGAGTCCCGACTACAACAGCATTCCAGCCTTCCACGCGAAGCTCGCCCGGAGCCGGCGGATCCTCGCCGTGTGCGGGGCCGGGCTCTCGGCCTCCTCCGGGCTCCCCACCTTCCGCGGCGCCGGCGGCCTGTGGAGGAATTACGAGGCCACGATGCTGGCCAGCGCCGAAGCTTTTGAGGCGGATCCAGGGCTGGTGTGGATGTTTTATGCTTATGTGAGCTGGCGATGAGTCCATGAACCGTCATGTCACCATGATAAGACTAACCCTGAGACCCAGCGTCGACATATGGCCCTCCGAGCCAAACCCAACGCGGGGCACTAGCCCTCGCCGCCCTCGCAAAGCGCAACCCAGATTTTCTCTGCCTAACCCAAAACGTCGACTGTAAGTTTCACCATTCCCGACCACCCCTCTATCTCTCTCTCCCCCAGCATATCCAGTTGATCTCCCATCCCTTCCGTACATCAACCCACTAATACCCACTCCCAGACCTCTCACCCCGCGCCGGCCACCCCACCCGCCAAACTCCGCGCCCTCCACGGCTCGCTGTTCGCAATCAAATGCTCCTCGCCCTCCTGTACCTGGTCCGAGCCAGAAAACTTCTCCGACCCCTTCTGCCCGGCGCTCGCCGCCGCCTCCGAAGATGCTCCCTCCGACCCGAGCGCCGTCCACCCTCTCCTCGACACCTCCAAACCACTCCCCCACATCTCCGCTTCCGAACTGCCGCACTGCCCGTGGTGCAAGACGGGCCTGCAGCGCCCCGGGGTGGTGTGGTTCGGCGAGCGGCTGGACGAGGCGATGCTGGACGGGATCTACGCGTGGATCGCCAAGGCGAAGGTGGATATGGTGCTGGTGATCGGGACCAGTTCGCTGGTATGGCCGGCCGCGGGGTTTGCGGAGGAGGCGAGGAGCGTGGGGACGAGCGTGGTGACGGTGAATCTGGATGCCGAGGAGCCGTCGACCGTGGCGAGGTTGAAAAGGGGTGTTTTTGCGTTTGCGGGGGATGCGGCGGAGCTGTTGCCGAGGTTGTTGGAGCCGGTTATTGGGAGGTTGAAGGAGGATGGGACGTTTGTGAGGGAGGGGGTGTGAGAATGAGGCAACAGAGGGGACGCTGAGCGATGGGAGTCAGTTCGGGGGGGGATGACTGACTGGTTTGCGGTTCTTCATTGTCAGGAGGATCTGTGGTTCCGGCTCCAAGCTGAGCTCCCAGGTTTTGAGCCGGGAGCAAAGGGCATACAGCATTAGATAGTTTCATGAGAATTGGATATGCCTTTTTGTTGTCATGTAGTTTTACGTCCCATTGCAACAATAATTCCCAGAGCAACCACTGGAACCTGACTTGTTGATGATCTCGCTTCTGCAGAATGCCTCAGCTGTGATGGTGAGACCAAAAAAAAAATGCCTCTGTTGTCCAGTGCTTGTACCTATCCTGAGACAAATCCCATGCAGTGCTCGCTCTCCCCTTTACTTTTCTCCCTTTCCCTGTCCCTATCTCTTGCCTCACCTCAGATTTTCACTGCCATCCTTTTCTCCGTGCTCTATCCAGGACCAGAGTCCTATGGTTCTTCTCAGCGGTAGATCTCTGCGTGAACCCCATTCCACCTGTCCACACATT
The DNA here is from genome assembly GCA_031001845.1 of Achaetomiella virescens. Lineage (NCBI taxonomy): Eukaryota > Fungi > Ascomycota > Sordariomycetes > Sordariales > Chaetomiaceae > Achaetomiella > Achaetomiella virescens. The sequence goes on from JARNGD010000003.1 coordinate 222,297, forward strand.
TCCACGGTTCACGATCCCGGCAAGGCGCAATGCACAGCACTGCATCACGCATCACCCCTATGCGCAGGTAACACAGCTCACCTGTATGGTATCACTCAGAAACAAGACAACAACACTCCCCTAATTAGCAGTCCGATTAGTCAAGCAATAACACACCGCTGCTAGCAGCGCCTCATGTCAAGTCAAACACTGAGATCAAGAAGCAACGCTTCCAAGGTATCACAGCCAGCTACGTCGACCACTACCCTCCCAAACTCAAACCAAGACGCTCTCCATTTCATCGAAATCTAACCAAAGCAAACAAACTGCAACGCTTATTCTTCAACTTCAACGTCTCTCAAATCAACAACCTTTCCCGTGAACTCATCACCATCTCCTGTGCTGTGCCATGATGCACATCTGCATGCTTTCCCCAAGCCCTATGTACCCCTTTCCCCCTTGTTCTTCCTTATATACTCCGTGCAAACCTCTGTTCATCTAGATCTGGTCTTGAAGCCATGGAAAATAGAAAACCAGGAAAAACTCCACCGTCTTTGCCGTTTCCGTTCCGTGACTACGTGCTGCGGGGGGGTGTGATTGATGGCGTGGGGCATATCTTTTCTCGTTTCCTTCCCCGGCGACCGATATTAAAACAATGGTAGCATTTGGTATATAAAAAAGGGGTTCGCGCTGGCATGTTGATCTCTAGCCGAAAGCAAACATGGCATGCAGGAAAAAAAAAGGAGCGTGGCGAAAGATGCAAAATAGCGTGGTCAAGGCCGAGAAAATCAACAAAGACCACCATCACGACCCAACCAAAGACCGACCAGGCTGAGGGTATACGGCTAATGCAATTGGGAGAGATGCTTGCTTAGAGGGCGAGGTAGCCGAGGAGAGCAGCGGCACCGATGGCGGCGATGTTGCTCAGTGCCATCTTGCCCGCGGCGCCGGTTGAGATGGGGTTCGGGGGTGGGTGACGCCGGCGTTGGAGCCGGTGGTGCTGGAAGGGGCGTCAGTAGCGCCGCCGGCGCCGGCGGAGGAGGAGGCGGTGCTGTTGCTGGCGTGGGTCGAGGTGGAGGCGACGGTGGTCAGGGTGGTGGCGGACGAGGTGGGCTTGGCGGTGGTGGAGGACGAGGCCTTGGTGGTCGAGGTGGAGCTAGGCTTGGTCTCGGAGCCGCCGTTGACGACCTTGATGCTCTGCCAGGTGCCAGAGCGGTCACTGTAGTGGTACTCGGTGGCCTCGGTCGCGCCCTGCGCGCCCATATAGTCGACGATGCGGATGCTCTGGTAGTAGCCGTCGAAGGGCGCGTCGGCGAAGTTGGTCAGGCCGCCGGCCCACTCAATGGTGCCCTTGGGCGCGTCCTTGCGACCGGCGACCCAGGTGCCGAGCTTGATCTGCATGGGAGACTGGGGATAGCCGGCGCAGCCCACGACGCCCGTGTTCTTGAGGGTGCGGACGACGGCGCCGTCGATGATCCAGTCGAGCTGCTCGGGGGTCCACTTGATGGTGTAGGTGTGGAACTGGTTGACGGGGTCGGCGACGGGGGAGAAGCCGCCACGGTCGTAGGTCTCGGTGCACCCCTTGCTAAAGAAGTTGGTCTGGACCCGCGCGTTGTCGCCGCCAAGCCACTCCCAGTCGATCTCGTCAAGGTCGTCCGACTGCAGCACGAAGCTGGTGACGACGCCCACGCCACGGGCCGCACGCACCGTCACGTCGACCTGGCCGAAGAAGATGTACTTGTTGCTCGAGATGGTTGGGGCGTCTGTCTCCTTGTTGATGGAGAAGACGGCGCCGAGGTTTCCGTCATACTTGAGGCTGGTGCCATCGGCGGTCTTGAAGAACGAGTTGGCGCCCTTGCGGAAGTCGACCTCGACGGGCTTGGAGCCGACAGCCTTGGGGTTGGGGCAGCCATCTACATTCCAGTCAGTAACATGTCGGTCAGAGATCTCAATGCCACAAGGCATCGGCACATACCGCGCTTGGTGGGATCGCAGTCGGTGAAGGTCTGGGCCGACACCATGGAGGCGGCGAGGGCCACCGTCGTCAGAAGTTGCGAAGCATCTTTGATGTTGCGCGTAGGTCTGTGCGGATGTGGATGTTCGAGATGCGTTGTGTGTGTTGGGGAGGGATGCGCGGGTGATAAAGAGGTGGGACAACGAGCGAGACAGTGCACCAAAGCGAGTGTGTCAATCAAGAAAAAAAATAAAGAGGCTGTGTGAACGAGAGACAGAGAAGAAGCGATCGAAACGCCACGAATCCCGGCCTGTCAGGCTTTTGCGGAGCCTTGTGATCTGCTGGAGAAGGCAGTTGTTGCGGTGATGGGCAAGGGAAAGGGGAGCAAGCTGAGCGATCTGGGCGCATCACCGCTTTCAATCAACTCCTGGGCTGCCCCTTCTGACCCTGGCTGGCTCGTGTTGAGCCCCTGACCCTTGGCGCGCTCTGGGGCCGCCCAGAGACGCCCAGGGTTGCCCAGACCTGCAGCCTGGTTGCACGAAATTTACAAAAAGCTCGAAAATTAACGAAAGGGGAGCAGCCGCCGTCGCCAGGCAGCCAATCACGTATCACTCAGTTGCCTGTCAATCAGGTCCCTGCAGGGTGTGGTTTCGCTGCTGGTGGATCCCGCACATGCCCTTTTTGGACCCTTGGCGCATCTTGCCGCGTGAGCCATCAGAGCCAGATTTTGGGACTTGGCAGTGCTGGGCGTGATGCATTGGCGGGGCCAATAACGAGATGGAACACGAACCGTTGCGGCTCGTCACCCGACCCAAGTGCGCCGGTACCCGTCGCCAGGGCGAACACAGCATCGCTATGCTGAAAGACACGAGATCTCTACGGTCAGATCCCGAGGCACGATGCTGTGTGTTGCGCGATGCTGCTAGGAGAGGCCCGCTCGTGTAACTATTTTTGCTTCCCGCCAGATTCGCCGCTCCACGTGTGGGCATGATGACACAGCAGTCGGCAGTTGGCCAAGACAGGTTGTCGGGAAATGAGCCAAGCCAACTTGAGCTGCCCGCCGAAACGAGAGATTGCAGAGCCACGTCTCGAGAACGGATCAACGGCACACAAGCGCGAGTTGGAGATCCATGACGATATTGTCGAGGGAAACATGTCAACCCAAAGAAACATCGCCGGCGTCCTTTGTGTCATCTCAGTCTCGGGTTCCCACACCATGATTTCACGGTCCCGGAGAGCAGCACCCTGAAAAGGGGCCAAAGTCGGCCAATTCAGACGGAAGCCCTGAGCCCCTGCCGCAAGTCCCGGACCCAGCACCTCGTTGCCCACGGCTGACCTGGAAACCACTGGCCACTGGTGTCCGCACAAATCGGACCGGATTGGATGGCCGGCCGGCCGCCAGCTGCAGCGCCCAGCCCCTTCATGCAAACATTAGCAGTTGCCACCCGCCAGCCCTCGGCCTGCCTGATGAGCCAGCCATCTTCGGAAAATTCGAAAACGCAGGGCAAATGGCCATCCACGATTGCAGGCTTCCCCCGTAGCTCTGAAACAGGAGAGCAAACTCTGCCAAGACTCCTTTGACCCCTTTCCCAGGGGAGAAAGGTTCCCATTCGCGACAGCAAGGGAAATCGAAACGGGCAACGCCTCGGGAGCGACGCTGAGAGATCACCGCTCGGATTCCCGGGTCGACTCCTTGATCTTGGTGGGCGAAGAAAACACGAGCATGAACAGGTTTATCGCAGCAGACCGAAGTCCTTCGCATGAACGTTCCGACCGACCCAAGCCTCTCGACCGTGCCAGGCCTCATGTCGGCTGCACAGTCAGCGACGAGTGGGGTGAGAGCATTTCGTATTAACCATCACGCGACGCCGTCGCTGGATTGAGGTGTCTCACCTGAAATCCAGAAGGTCGGCTACGGCCCGAGTTCGGCATCTCTTGGCCTCGATTTGTGATCCGTTGGTCGCGATTGATAAACTGTTCTGGAGAATACTGTTGCTATCTTCGTCCCAGGAGTGAGCCGCCTGTTTGCCCCTCGGGACTGCCGTCCAACCTTTACTCTGTGCTCACTCCTGCGACAGGGTGCCCTTTTGGGAGGGCGTCGGTGGAGAGATCAGGATCGTCAACAATGTTTGCATAGGAGTGAGTTATCGCGAAAATCCTGACTAATGTGCCGATATTGCCCTCCCGTTGAGGCAGCTTTCGAGAGTGTCCGGCGTGTTTATGACTCTTCGACTGGTCTCTCAGAATCTGGGTCCATCATGTTCACCGGGAAATCATCAGCAAAATGAAGGGTAATGCACTCGAACCTTGCAGTCTGGGCAGTGCGCAAATTAGCCCACCAATTGTAGGTCTTGGAAGGTGAGGAATTTTCGGAAAGGTCAAAAGAAAAAACAAAATGGCATCTCTCCCGCCGGGAATTGAACCCGGGTCTCGAGCGATGTATGGACCAAGGTCCGATGACAAGCTCACATACTGACCACTATACTACGGAAGAGTTGTGGATGTTTTCATCCACCGTAGCTGGTTGGTTGGCGGGTAGCTCTGGATTTTCTATATATAAACCTCTCTTGACTTTGACAAAACTGAGCCCACTCTGTCCCGATGAAAGCAGCAATAAGAATCATTTTTACGTATCAGACGGTTGGTAATATTCGCACATGGCAGTTGCTTGCAATAACAATAACCCTCTGTCATAATGCTCGTAGCTGCATGACGGGCGAGGAGGCCATTCCTGTTAGTTAGTGCATGCTATTGCAGCTGCTGTATCCTTCCACGGGGAAGCGAAATCACTAAGGACCTTACCTCGACGATGGCCGGCAAGACCAAACCTAAGAGTTTCCTCCGACAAACCCGCGACCGGCCGCTCTGAGCCGCGCCAAGACACTCCGGGCCCTCCGGCTTGGCGCCGGGAGTTCCGGTAAAACCTGCCGAAACGTCCACATACCAACCACTGATTCGTCCACGATTCCGGCGGCGCATGCCTTAGATTCCTACGGCTTGCAGCTGCCTTGCCCTTTGTCATGACGCCTTCTGCAACATTGGCGTAGTCCTTGCGTACCCAGCTGCGAGTTGCGCCAGACGACTCGGCAGCTCAGCTCCTTTGCGGAAAACGCAGACACCAAAGATGCTGTGTGGTGTTACCGCTACAATTTAGCTGGGGTGCTGATCGCGCGGCAGTAATGGCGTTTGAACCGTGCTTTCTGATTGCAGTACGAAGGAGGCTCTGATTGTCGACCTCGGGGCTGGGTTGGCACTCGTCGTGTGGTAACCGGGAACAGAGAGAAGCGGGAAATGCACCGCTGCCCGGGAACATTCTCCGCTAAATCAGCGGAAACGATTCAATTTGTAAGGCGCCGGCCCTATTCTGCCGATGTCTCATGCCGTGATGACGGCTCCGGGTAATGGATACGGGAGGCAGCTTCAACCACAGGGTGTACGTCTACTGGGCTCCTTCTGCCACTAAACACTTGGGCTGCCTTGGTTGCGGTATTTACCTCAACCTCTGCAGATAGAAAGTCAAAAATATATGCAGATCTCGGGAGCCGGGAACAAGAAAATGACCGATCCGAGCACTTCCTCAAGTACTCTCAGCCCCGCGATCGCATACCACCGCCGCCCCATCGAACGTTTGTTCACTCTGCATGTCGAAGTCACTTCCCCACAATACCTTCATGCCACAACGTCCTCTGTTTTGCGTTCTTTAATATTTCCTCGCCTGGAGTACTGGCAGGTGTTTGACGAACCCATCACGCAGCCAGCGGTGCCCTCATTTCTTGGCTGGTGTCAGTTCGAAAAGCCTTGACTGCATGCTCTACAGGCGCTGAGGGCCACGGCGGCCGTCCCCCAACCGTGCATCATGAGAATATTCATGACCGGCTCGACAGGCCGGCGGATGATGAAGTGGGCAACGGCCTTCTTCCAGGCGAAGCGTTTCTTGCTCTTGTTGTCGACGTCGTCGGCAGGTTCGACAGCGGTGCCGTCAATGGACTTGGTGAGCTGTAAATGAAGAAATAGCTGCGGACAGCCTCCTTCCAATTCGCAAAGTTCTGCTGGCACTTGAGCTTGATGATGGTTGGAATGCCGGCTCTGAGCAAGGTGAAGTCGAAATCGCTGTCGGAGGAATTGTTGTCATTGCCGGCCGTGATGTTGGGGAGATTGACGGATGAAACAAAGGGATCTTGATTCTGAGGAGATTACCGGCCTTGAGATTCGGTGGTTTTGAGAGTGTTTGAGGGATAGTCGGTGCTCGTTGCGGCGATATGTGGCGTGGCTGACAATCGCGCAGGGAGGATGAAGATCAAAGAGAGTGTTGAAGCGCAGAAAAAGCAGGTATCGCTAGATGTGGCTTCAAAGCAGCGATTCTTGACGAGAAAGTGGCAAAACGGGCCAACCTGCGTGTAAACCCCAGGTTCAACAACTTCTTGAGTCTCTAGAAAATCATGGCGCGGTCGGCTTGCCGGCCTCGGTCGGGGAAAAGCGCGAAGGATGGTGGCGAAACCTTTGCAAAACCAACAACCAAACGCGATGTCAACTACTGTGTGAAAGGCGGAACAACTTTAATCTTTCTGGGAAAAACTTAATTTTGGATTGTCGGAACGGCAGAGGGGTCGTGACCGCTTGAGGGCATCAGCGTGACGGAGAGATGATGGTGCAGTCGGAGCATGGAGGTATAAGCGAACAACACAAGACAGTCAACGAGGTCAATAACTAATATTGCTTGGGATGGCTGATTCCAGGTATCGCATGGTAGGTAGTGTTGTTGTTCGGTGTTTTGTGCCGTGGGTCAAGACCGTCTTGGTCCGTCAGGCGTTAGTGAAGTATCCTTTAGTGCTTTATTTTGAGAGCTGGTCAGTGGCATTCGCTCGAAAGACTTAGTTATCCATTAAGAGGCAAGACAAGAATGCTGCAGAAGGAGGACGTTGAGTGAGGTGCGGTAGGGGATCAGCGCCAGTGCCAGCCGTGATGAGGAAGGGGTTAAATAAGGCGGCAGAGCCGAAGGCAAATGACGACCTGACATATGAGCTCCCAGGCCTGCTGTCTGCTTAGATCCGTTCGTACAAGTATGATGCTGTACTCGATGAATGTTTGTCATCGCCAGAACCCTTTTCTCGGGAGGGCTTGGTTGTCTCAGCAACAGAATACTGCAGATACCCCTTAATCAGTCAACAATCAATCTCCTCGCCCAACAATGGGACGAAGCCACCGCGACATCCTTGAAAGACACATTACGTTTCACTTTTACGGAATCAAGCCTTAATCGTTGAAAAATACCAAAGTTCATGTTACATCCCATCCTGCTACAAGCCACGAATTCGAACAGTCCACCGTGGGGTAATAACTCGCCGCGATCCTTATTCCCTCAATCATTTATCTCCTTCCTCCTCCGGCGTATCGCGGAAAGCAAGTAACAAAGAGCAGCGCGGAAATACACCCAGCGTCGTTCATCACGCCACCGACCTCAACACGGTAACTAAACAACCCCTCTTTCTTGCGGTGATGGTGTGCCAGCCAGCCAGCCAGTTGCCTCCCACCGTTACACAAGCGAAATCCAACCTCACCAGCGCGATAGGTCATCATTTTCCGCCAACGTGCCCAGACGGAGTAAAGGGAATCAGTACCCCGCCAAGAAGGTGGCACAGCGTCAGGGAATTGGCGCCTAACAACACCATCATATGTGACGATGATGATGATGCAGCTGGACAGGCCACCTCCTCACATTCTTTCGAAAAACCGGGAACGTCGAGTCATTTGACCGGGGTGTGTACTCCATGTGCTGAATGTCGAGCTGCAGACTGGGCACCGCCTCGATTGGGAAATGGGTGCCATCGTTCTGGGAAGGGTCAGGTGTCAGTGATGGAATAACTCTACTTCCCCCCCCCCCCCCCCCCCAAAAACACAAACCTGTTCAAGTGAGGGAGACGGCACTCGGCCCAAGGGAGTGGACATACCGCATGAATCTCGACTGCCAGATCCTGCTGGAGGAATGCGATGACCCGTGGCGGGGGTAAATCCCTCAGCGTCTGATTGCCAATGAGCATGTTTCGAATGGGCAGGCTGAACACCGCCCTCCCTTCGCGAGGCATGGCCAGCATCGACACGCGCCCAACGGGCTGGTCTCCAACCATGAGCGCCAGCGTTGCCGGAAGGGGCATCTCGCTTCTGTAGACGACGATCTCGGCCGTGTAATAGTTCTTGTTCACCGGTAGCCCCGCCTTGTTCAGAATCCGCGTCTGGCCGAGCCCGTTCGAGCCTCGGGCATACAGCGAGTTTACTTGCGCCCTGACGTGGCTTGCCCGCGCTTCTGGCGGCATCCTCCAGCCGGGTAGCTCTGGGTACGTGTAGCCAAATTTGGTGATGTTCGCGACCGAGTTAGTTGTGTGGAAATCCATGTTCTCGTCAAAGAAGGGCTTCAGGGGGCTGTCGGCTGAGATCGTCGTGTTTACGGGGGTTCCGTATTGGCCGGTCGAGTTCTCCGTACCCGGGAACAAGGCATCCTCGTAGTGGATTGCCTGCCACATCGCAACGAGCCGGTCAACGTTGCAGTGGTGCAACATGCTGCTCCTGTCAGTGTGGAGGCTCGCGAGGTTGGGAGGAGATCACGAACAACAAGGGGTCGAACGCCGCCCAGTTGATGTCTGCGAAAGTCCCATTGCACGCCGCCTCCGCATGGATGAGGTTGTGGGGGTCCTCAAAGTCGGAAACGCGCCATCCGCCAAAATCTGTTCTCGTGAAGATGTCGTACTGTTGGTTGTTAGCCGCTGCCCGTGCTGCTCGTCACAGAAACTTGGCCGCAGCCGCTGAAGGGACTTTTGTAATGGAAATGACATACCACCTCGCTAGTCAAATCCTCTTCTACGGCCGCCAGCTGCTCATTGGCTTTGGTGACGTTGCTGAGGAATTCCTCGCAACTTACACACCGAACCGTCTGAGGATAACCCGTTAAGTCGCCACCGAAGCTCGACTCAACAGCTGGACGCTGAAAACGGTAGGTGTACAGAGGGTTGGGCATTTCCACCAAGCCCCGCGGGGCTCTCACCGTGACATTGATGCTGTTCACAGCCGGCGGCAAGCTCGACTCCGAAGCCCAATCCCAATATGGCTGTCTGAGAGCCTGGGCCGCGGCCACATACTCGGGCTGAAGGCCTGGAGGGTACCGGCTTGCGATGCTCACTGCGTGAGAAACTAATACTTGCTGCATGGCCCTTAGCTGATGGGTTCCGTGAATCTCTGGTAGGTCTGTTCTCAAACCTCGAAGAGTGCCACGTACGGCCGATGCCATGGGACAAAGAGAAGTTCCTTGATGAAAGATCAGCTGACGCCTTGCCAGGGATAGACTTGTCAGGCACACATACACCGTGTGGGCAGAAGCCGGTGATGGGGGCACCATCTACATGTCCGACTCCGTTCCACGCACTGTGAGGGAGTCCGTGAATCCCTGGGTTTATTAGCAGCTTATTAACCGGTTGAGGAAGGAAGAAGTCCGGGGGTATGCATCAATACCTGCCAGGGCAAAGTAAGAAAGCTCGTCTCTCTCATCGAGGGCCTGAAGCTCCGCGAGTGCGAGGATGTAGAGATCCCTGGAGCGAATCAGACACACTTTGCTGTCAGGGGCTGGGCCAAGTATTACCACTGCGGTCCTCTCCGCGCCCATAACGTGTTTATGTTGAGCCTCGGCGGCGGTTGTCCCGTATTTTTGTCGATGCCGGTTTTGACGCCGACTACTGGGAAAGGCGATGCAGCAAGGGGAGAGGTTGACTGAGCCGCCGCCGAGAGAGCCGCCATGCATATCGTCGTCCACAACATCTTTTGTCTCTGCTGTCGAGAGGTACCGCGAGGCTTTGGCATGATTAGGGTTTCTGAGAAAAGAAGCGGCTCCTGCAAGGTCATCACTCAGTTTATGAAATGGCCATAGGCTTGTTGCCGTTGAATCATGACGGTAAGCGGTTTGGCAGGCAGGGGTCTCGCAGATGCCGAAGCCAATTTCCGCGGAAGAGCTTGTAACCATATGACGAACCTCGTGTATCTCGAGCACAAAGGTTCTCTTCAGTGAGTGACCGGCGCCTCGGTGATGATGGAGACGGTACCACGCTCGAGCATGCAGACGGGAGTAATGGCCCATTCCCTGGCAATGGCCTCAGGAGTTGTCTACCGCCACTGTCGAGGTGGGAGACCTCTCGAGACCAGCCCTTGCGGTTTGCAAAAAGACGACTCCCTTGGGTGGGGGGTGAGTACCGTCTCCAATCAGCCCCATTGTGACGGCATCGCCAGCTGTGCACGCCGAAGCGGCAAGTGCGTCGTCACTGCGCTACCGTTGGCCGCCGGCCGCTGGTGGAAGAGCAACCTGAAAGGGGAACAACTCGGGCATGATCACACTTGTGGGTGATAGCATGGATCCAAGCATTGGGATTTGGCCGAGCACTTCAATTGGTCTTCGTTTGCCCTCTCTGTCCTCATCGCCTCGTTTGAGCTTGCTTGCGTGGGGGTCTGCGAACCTGAATTCGTTCCTTCCTGGATCCAGCAATCGCCCCATGAAACTGCCGGCCTGTATGAAGCTGCGAGAGCGACAGAAATCTGGTGATGATCAAAAGAAACGGGAAGGAACGAAATCTCTGCAAATCAGCTGAGCAGTCAACCCTGGCTCCTAGGTGGCTTGCCCCTTCCATGCTTCGACGAGTTGCTCCGATTTGTTCAAAGCGCCAGACGTGCAGTGCCGTCTTCTGGAACACCATGAACCAATTCCGCCTCATTCCCAAGCAGAAATCCTGTGTCCAACTCAGCCAATGGAGCTCTCCCCAGCCCGAGCGCACGAGCTGGTATCGGCCGTGAGACGGGACAAGAAGAAACCGTCTGAGAGAGACCGTATTCCTCTTCCTTCTCCAGTGCCTCTCTTCAGCAGTGGTTACTCTTCCGGTTATCGGCGACGCATTCTTCATTTTAGGGGCCATGATCCCGTCTTGATGGCAGCCTCACCCCTCCACCCCCCACCCCCAAAACCAAGCAGAAGGAAGAAGGTTTCCAGCTTCGGGGCTGCCCGCCATGCCCTGGCAGAGAACGAGGGTAGTGACCCGTTTTCCCCTTGCGCTTCGCTTAACCGGCTGCTGGGCGACTTGCTCCCTCTGGCGTTGTCCATGGCCTCCTTTCGTGGGCACTGTGTACCTCGTGGTGACACAACGCGGCCAGGTACCAGGAACCGAAACAGCCCACAATCGGCGCTCCGACTTCACACAGAGGCGCACGCGGGAGGCATGTCGACGATGTGCGCCGAACCAGAGGGAAGTGGCTTGACCTGTAGCAGCAGCAAATCGCAGAGTCGGCGCGGTACCCGAGACACAGTGTGGGCCGGTTGCTTCAAGTGGGACACTCAGACGTTGAGATACCCCAATGCGCCGCAGGAGGCTGCCCCCCGGCCCTGGAGTGGATGGCGCCTGGCCGGCAGTCGCGCTGTGATGCTACCCAAAGCCTGCAGGGGTTCGTCTTGGGCTTGATGTTCCGGGGGAAATCTCGAAGATCTCACCGCCTCGACAGCAGTTCAGCCTCACGTCGGCCTGCCTCTCGGTGCCGGTCTTTCTGTTTGCAAATACCGATTCCGAGACCTGTCATACATGATGTTCTTTAACTCGTGAGGGTGAGACATATCTTCTTTACCAAGGCAAAAAAGACTAGGCACCTCTTCTGTTTCTGAGGTCAGCCGTTGTCAATCGGCGGATACTTGAAATCACAAAACAGGGACTCCTCTTCGGTCCACGAGAAGACACGAAAAGACAGACCGACAGATTAGCAAGGGGCAGATATTGGGAGAACAAGTTCAAGGCTTTTGCTACCCAGCTCGGCGGCTGCCAGTGCCCAAGCAGGCAGTTGCTATGAGGAGAGATGCGTATTAAAACGAATATTATGCTTGAAACCCACACATCCCGTGGTTTTTGATCCTGTAACGCCGAGAGATGAGACTGCTCTATCTCTTTTAGACCCAATCCATCAGGAAAAGAAAAACGCCAAATATGCGCTGCCCGTGGTATCCCCCTTCCCATCCAGGAAGTCCTGTCCTGTACCGATTCCCAATCAATACTCATTAAAAAAAAAAAAAAAAAAAAAAAAAAAAAAAAAAGAAAAGAAACACCCTTCTCAGCACGGTACACTCAAGCCAATGACTTCTCCAACAGCACCATCCCCTAAACCCCTCCTTCCACTTCCGCGCCTCCTCCCCAGAGGGCCTTGGCAGCGGGCTCCGCGCGTACCCGCCGTACCCCATCCACCTGCAACCCGGATTTCACACCCACCACGCCGCCCTGGATCGCCGTCCAGTCGCCCTGCGCGACAACCTCCTGCATGTCCTGCGCCTCCTCGTACTTGCCCTGCCGCCACAACTCCATGGTGCGGATGCACGCCTTGGGCGCGATGTTGGCCAGGCCCGCGAGGATGCCGTGCCCGCCCGCGGCGAGCGACTGGATCGTGAAGTCGGCGGAGCCGGCAAGCACCAGGAAGTCGGGCGCGTCCGGGTTGTACCCGGGCCCGGCCATCCTGCGGGTGGCGGCCGCGACGCGGTTCAGCTTGCCCGTGTTGCCGCACGTGAGCTTGACGCCGACGATGTTGGGGTGCTGTGCGAGGCGGACGATGATGTCGGACGAGAGGTCGAGCCCGCCGACGGCGCCAGGGAAGTTGTAAATTATGAGCGGGATGGGCGAGGCGTCGGCGACGGCGGTGAAGTAGGAGGATGGTCTCGGATTGCGGCGCGAAGAGCGAGGCGTAGTACGAGGGCGGCAGGACCAGCGCGTAGTCGCCGCCGGCTTCCCACGCCTCGCGGCAGAGCTGGATGGTTTCGCGCGTGCTCTGCGCGCCGCACCCGACGATGATGGGCATGCGGGAGAAGCCCGAGTCGTTGAGGGCCTTGCGGGTCGTGGCGGTTACGAGCTGCCGCTCGGAGTGGGTGAGGTGCACGGCTTCGCCATTGGAGCCTTGGGTTGCGAGGCCGGTGACGCCCGCCCGCGCGAGCCGCACGGCGTGCCGCGCAATGGTCTCTGTATCGATATCCTCGGTGCCTTCCTCGAAGAAGCACATGGTTGGTACGTAGACGCCTGGCACGAGCGGCCGGGTCATGTGGAAGTCGGAGGTCTCGGAGGTGGTGCTGTATGAGCTGCTGATGGGGGAGTGCGGCTCCAGAGAGTCGAGGCGTCCCGTCATGAGGCTGGAGGTAACGACGGGGCGGAAGGGCATTCTGTTGAAGCCGGCAGTGTAGCTGCCGCTTGGGGAGGGAGCGTCGTTGTGGGGGGCCATGGTGAATGGTAGGGCTGAATATGTGGAGGTGGTGATGGTGCGTTGAGTCAAGGTAGATAAGCAAGGAACTCTGGAGGGGCGCAGGAGCTTGTGAGATGGGGAGAAGACGAGGGAGAAGGTCAGGAGTCGAGGGGAGGAGAGCATATTTGTAGACATGACGGTATTCAGAACGGCAGAGTGGCTGATGAGGTGAAGGGAATCCCACGGACAGGGGTCGAGGGAGTCGAGACAAGGAACGGCAGTCAGGAAGGGCAAGGGTCAGGACATGGTACGATGCCCAAAGGTACTGGTGGGTTTTCTTTTCTGTTGTCGTTTTTCCAACCCCTTGCCTGGACCTCCAGTGGCGTTGCTCAAGATCACTTGCTGCAGAACTGAGCCGAAGATGGCGCCGCCGTGCGGCTCCAAGCAATGGCTTGTGTTTGAAGGTGCTCAGGTCATATCAAGCTGAATCTTCTGAACCGAAACAGACACGCTCCCACGATTCGGGTGTAGGGCGACGTCGCAGCGCCCACTGTCAGTCGTCGACAGGGATGGCTGATGGTCATAAGCCTTGGCACACTCCAGTACCTACGCACAGTGCGGGCGCCCAGGCTTACCAAATCCGGGGTGTTCCCCTGCTGGGTCTGGCCGGGACAGGGATCGGGCCAAATGTGCGATGCCGAGTGTGGGGGTTAGCTCCAGGCCCAACAACCCCAGAGGTCGGTGAGAGCTAACCATGAGCGGAAATATCTCAGTTGTGGACATGTTCTCCAGAGGGGTGAGGATGCGCCCAAGGAACGCTGATGAAAGACACACTCCTATTCATGGAGATCAGCGCCCCGAGAGGGGGGTGTACGTGATGAACTTCAACCGCCCTACACCGAAGTAATGGTAATCCCCTGAAGCCCGCCCGCTAGCGTGATTCAGTGTGTTGGCCATGTCTGGCTGACTCAAAAGAAGCTAAGGGCAGTGCATGATCAGCTGCCCTGGTGCATCGACCGGTCTTTAACTGGACCGATGTGACAGGCTCTTTGAACCACGTATGCTTTTGTGAGGAAGTATTCTGGAAGAGGACCGGCCGGAGTTGTGAGGCCCTTCCCAAGCTTTTGGTTTGAGACTCAGAGACCTTCTTTGCTCAGTCAGTCGAGTGCCTAGAGGCGGTGCAGATCTGTGAATGCCCGAATTGTGTGAGCGATGTTCGACTGATGTTCTCATGATGCTTGCTTTCATGGATTGTGCAAGACATAGTGGTGGCTAGCGAAGAGTTCATCATCTTCTGCCTCAAAGTTAGGCGGGTGAATTACCAGATCCGGGAATGTTGAGTACCGATGAATTCGTGTAGGCAGTGTTACTGAATGTTCGACCTCGGCTTCGTCTGATGTCCCCTTACATCATGGACCACAGAGCAAAGCAAGCAGAAGGTCAAGGCTTTGAACCATGACGGTGGCGCCCGATTCCATTGCGGACTCACGACGTCAGGAGCCGCCGTCATGGGTCTACGTTCCTGCCCGGATTGGAGTGCTGTGAACCATCCATCGGCAACTAGCGTAGCCCGGCATGCGTGGTTTGGGCGGAGGCGACGGTTTACAGGGGCAAGCTTCCAGCTCTGGTTCGCCAGGAACAGCAAACGAAGGTCACCAGGACATTTTTGCTTCTGGGATGCGGCTTTGGGAATCGAACAAGTGGCTTTCAAGATGATGACTGCATCTTTGCTTCCCTTTGCGCTTCGCCATTCAGTCCAAACAGCCCACTCCAGGCATCAGACCGGACGAACCTTCAGGTCGCTGGGATGGCAACATCGTAAGGGGACAGGAGCTGCGCCGAGCATCTGCATGGACGGCCCCATTTTCCCCTCAAGAATGTGCCCACAAACTCCGCAATGGCAAGCGACGCCGTCAATCATGCTCCGGGAGAAGAGCGGCGGCCACAATGTCACTTTCGCGGGACCAGTTCGTGCGCTGCGGTCGCCGTTTCCGGACCAGTTGGGGAGCATCGACCCGCACTGAGGGGCAGTGAGGGGCCATTGAGGGGCACCTGACGCGGTCTCGACACGACGCGGCCGCTGGGCCACATCGAGGATTCCCTTTGAGTGCTCTTGCATCTGTTTCTCGACTGACCGACGTTGCTTCAGTCGTGTTGGGCCGCAAGGATGACTTCGCGATGTTTGCGGGGCTCTCCCGAGTTCGTGCCCCGATTGACGTCGCAATATGTTAACGGGCAATGATTGGGAATGGCACTTAGCGCTGGGGGGAGCTGAGAGAAATCCTTCGTTTCTGACGACGAACCTGGGAAAGTTATCCGGCAGGGGTTGAAGATCCACTCTGACTGAGAGATCTCGTTTGGTTCCTTGTTTGAGGGGAAGCTGCTCCCCTGCTCCCCCACTTCCGTCAGTTGGTCGTGGCTCCTGCCTAGTAGTAGCACCGCGTTGCCTGATCGGAATCCGGCTTCCCATGGTTTCCCCAAATCCGCGGGGTCGAATCAACATCTGACACCTCTAAACAATGGAAGAGACTGAGGTAGCAGAGCTCAAGTTCATGCTTCGAGAACCGGATTTTCTTGATTCAAGTTCCTCACCTCATGCCCATCGACGATTGCTCTTGCCCAAATAGTGTTTTGGGCCCTGTTAGCACCCCAATAGTCTGAAAATCGCACACTGACATGTACTGTACCCGTCGCAGATCAGTGGAGTGGGGAAGTTCATCGCGATGGGACATCGCGTGACTGGTTCGTCCTCAGCATTGATTCGGTTTTCCCAATAACAGAATGAGGCAGAAGATTCAATTGACCTTGAGTCTGATCAATTTCCCCGATGGGTCATTCCTACCTGATGGAATTGCTCCGCCCGATTCGTCCTCTCGACGTCTCTCATGTACGATACCGCTGCAGGGTACGGGACCCAAAGGAAGGACCACATGACCAGATCGGGATCATGGTCAGAATGCATCCTGTGCAATTACTGGGTAACCTCACCCGTTGTGGGTCCACTGGTTTCTGACCCCCACGCTTTGCACTTTCTCACTTCTCTCAATTCCTGCTTGGCACTGGGAGGCGAACCACAGCCACGACGTCTCATCAGTTGTTCGTCGGATTGTTTCTCGCGACCGGATGGGCTAACCACTCCCACCAATGGGTACGATCATGTGCAACTTCAAGCAAAAGATGAAAAGAGGGAGAGTCTTTCTTTCATGCTGTTGACGCTGTGTTCGTTAAGATACCGGCCGAGTCATTCCAGTTTGGAGTCAGGTCTCTCGGTTTTCCTTTCTGTTCTCCTTTGAGTCAAGCGTCTCAACACACTGCCAGGAAGAAGGCCTATTCTCCTCTCCCGAAGCAGAACCACTCACTACTTTCTCGCCTCGTTTCTCTAATGCGGTCGGCAGGTGAGGGCACTCGACTCCAAGTTCTCGGAAGAGATGTCAATCTCGAGTCCTCAGTCATTGAAAGATTAGGGAATTGAGCGAGAGATCATCACCAGGTTGGGATTCAATGCCTCTTTACTCCTCCAGATCGATGGCTTCACCTGGAGAGCCGACTCATGGCCAATCGGAGATAAATGACACCACACATCAACCATGGCATGCAGACGCCGAACCA
This sequence comes from Achaetomiella virescens, assembly GCA_031001845.1. Taxonomy (NCBI): domain Eukaryota; kingdom Fungi; phylum Ascomycota; class Sordariomycetes; order Sordariales; family Chaetomiaceae; genus Achaetomiella; species Achaetomiella virescens. The sequence continues at coordinate 239,071 of JARNGD010000003.1, forward strand.
CCGGCTCGATCAGCCCTGCCTCCTCAGCCATGGTTCCTGCCGAACGCCCATCGTCTGTCCTTGGCGGCATGCAGCTTGCTAGATCTGCCAGCCTCCAGAGAGGAGGAAACGTTAAAGCCACGGACTCACGTTTCCAACCAAACGCTGGACAGTCATGAATTCGGGGCATGAAGATGTGCGATCAGTTCACCGACTTGCGTTCTGAGACGGTTCTTCCCCACCCTCATTGGCTGACCTTCCACGCCCTTCCAGACCCAATGGACGGTTCAGCAAGTGGCTGAGGCTAGATGGACTCAAACCCATGGCCAGCATCCAGTACCACGTGACCAGGCGTGGTCAGGAGCTCTGGAAGATCGATCTCGATGCTTGGCCAATGCGAGATGGACCGGAAATGGTATTTGATGCACCATTGCCGGGTGCTCTTATCCGACGTTCACGATCTCTGTCTGCTCGGTGGAACTCGCCACGGCCGATGACCCTAACTACCTCGAGGAAACGCAGCCAGCTACGCCGTTGTTCGAACTTGCCCACAATTCATTTACCACGGACATGACGATCCAAAGGCGGCCTGCGAAAACCGGTTTAATTGCGAGGCTCAGCTGCCAGTGTTGCCTGCGTCATGATCAACGTCCCTGCGTCACAGCCATCCCAACTGTCTCTGTGATGGATGATGGCAGAACTGAACAGAAACAAGCAAACGTTTGAGGGCCTGCATCAATGCTAATTTGCCGCGTCAAATTGAGTCAACAATGAAGAACACTATTTCATTCCGAGGCCAGCTGGAGTCCTCAACAAACCATTGCCACTTCTCGGGACATCGAAAGGTTGCTCACGCGACACTCCCAGAGTTGAGCAGCGCCTCGACCTTTTCCCGAGACCTGGTGTGGACGGCGTTATGTAAGGGTTTGCTAACCGAAGGGCACTATTCGGACGGGCTGAGGTGGCCTGCACCACACGGCCCCTCACCGGCGAGCCACCCTGCACACCCAGCAGACCGGCACCTGCAAGGCGGGAGGCGATCGGATACACACATCCACAGTGCGTGGTGCTCCTGAGACGGCCCTGTCACCCACCTTGACCCCCAAAGTCCCGTCAAAGTTGGCTACCTCTCTGGTGGGGGAAGAATCGACTGGTCAGTGAGGCCATCTCCGTTCCTCCATCTGCGTTACACAGTACACGCCAGCGGCACGCAGTGTGACTTGCCTCGCTATCAGTGAAACCCAAGGAAAAGCCCCAGCTGCAGCTGCAAGGGAGCGCAAAGCAGGTGTGTCACGAGCCCGCTGAACTTGAATATTGACAGGACGTCAGGCCGGAGGCAGCCCGTTTCCTGTGAACGTCTGCACTGCAAGTCTCCTGACATGCGATCTGCCACAGCGGGAACACGGGAGCTAGACACAAACGGAAACCCTTTGTCATAGGTGCATCCACAGGATGAGCGGGGAAGGCGCTCACCTGGTGTCTCCTCGATTGATTGGCCTGTCGGCCATTTCCCTGGAGGGACGCTCAGAGAAGTTTATTGACTGCCACACCGTCGCCGGGCCGTGAAAATCCACAAACAGCATCTCAGCACGCTACCGCGCGGCAAGAAACGAGAGTTGGAGTCGGGCTATGCATCAGGGAGGTCTACCGGGTCCGATCTATCTCCACCCTGGCAGAAGACACCCGGAGCAGGGAGATTTCGTGCACTGCCGCAGCCATCGGATTTGGATAAGCACCGAGTTCGTGACCGTGCAGACTGTTGGTTCTCTCATGATTCAGCCCCTCGCGATCCGCGAACCCCGAGATCCGCTCCGGCCTCCGCCGAGTCCCGCCCGGCCCAACTTCCGGGGGACCGGGTGTTTGGGTGTGGGGGTCCGCTCCGGCGGCTGACTGCGACTCCCACGATGACTTGACCCCTGAGAAAAGAAACACGCAAAGAGGGCAAGAAGGCACCAGAAAGCCGCAGACCAGTGCGGATTCCATTGGGGTCACGAGTGACAATCCCCCATTGGCCAATTGCATGATCAACACGAGAGCCACGGCGACCCCCACGGCCTCCTGTCAGGGGTGACGTTAGAACGACGACGTCCCGGCGCGTGGCATGCCGGAACCGGACAAAATTGCTCGAGTTTCGAAATTCTTGAAGCAGGACGGCCATGCCAATTTCTCGCTTCGCAGCCTCGGGGGGGCAAAAGGGGAGGCTGTTCACGGCTGAATATCCACGGTTGTTGGAAACCCCCAAGAGACATCCCGCATTTCTGACCACCACGCCCCCCGCCGCCCTACACATAAGCAGGGTCCTGCCGGCGGTCAGCCTCAAGTTCCGCCCGAGTACGGGCATGGTCTCGAACGGGCGGGTGACTGCATGCCTCTTGCGTGGGAGTGTGTCGAAGTGACGCAGTAAGATGCGTGTGCGGCTCCTCACTTGCTCAAGGTACATTTTCCAGACCGCGATGCCCTTGTGACGACTCTTTCCATCTGATTCCAGACTCGCGATGGTGGGGGTATCAACAAACCCCGTCACGTTCCAAGCGACTTGCGATGACAGGTATGCGATGCAACTGAGCTGATCTGTGTCTGTATTCCTTTCACTTGAGTGACAGCTCATCGTGATAGCAATGCCCGCGGCTGCGATCTGCGCAAGCCGTTGCCGACACCGTCACGGTTCCTGTCTGGAACCGTTTGCCAGTGGTCCGAGGAGAAAGCCATTCTTCACCACGGCGAACCACCTGGCGCTGATTTATCTTGCTTTCTGTGGAAAGAGTCCTATTTCGGGGCATATACCGATGGATGCCGTCGGCCACAGCTTGAATGAAGTCTGGCCACTCCTGAACCGCTTGACCCTGAGACTGGCATCTGGGCTCCGAGTTCGCTCTTCTTGACCCGTTACCTACAACACACTTCCACCCCCGGCCGTGGTTCGCATCGAATCAGGCGACACAAACAGCAGTGTAGTCTCTCCCCGAAGGCATCATGATCCGTTAACACCACCTCAGATTCGGAGTCACGAGTCAGGAGAGCCCGATAAGTTGCTCAGGGGTAGCGTGACCATGCCGCAGCCCTCCGCACTCATTCCTTCCCAGACAACACCGCCTCTCAGGCGCCTCACGCAAGCCCCGTCCATTCTCGTCCCCGTTGTTCACGGCGGATTCGAACGGGCAGCACACCCAAAGAGACGTTAATTGCATTTATTTTGGGATTGAGAGTTGAGCCACAGGCGGCAGACACGGGCAGGATGGCGTTGAGAAAAAGTGGCAAAGGGTGAATTCGACTGTGGGAGTCGTACGCGAAAGAAAACGGGAAGAGACGAGGGGAAGAGAGGGTTTCGTGAGAGCATGGCCGGAGAAGAGGACTCTTGGGAAAGGTAGATCGAGAACACTGAATGAGACATCTTACGCTCCATATCACAAGCCTTTCCTCTCTCAGGAAAGGGCGTAAGTCCGCTCCTCATGCTCTGGAGTGGTGTGAAACCGTTTCGTCCCAACTTCTCTCATTAACCCCAATTCGCACTCCTTCCTGCACCTACTTTCCCCTTTCCCAGGCATATATATCTGCCTGATCGAGTAGTATTCTAACGGCCCGCGGAGGTCCCCGCGCCCTAACTTGGTCAGGCGTGGGTTCCGGAAAATTCACGCCCTCCCGTCGTTGAGAAACCGTCCAGGGGTTCCGCGTTCGAGCCGAAGCAAAACGAGCCCGCGATTTTTCGTAGCCAGGCAACTCCCTTCGACCCGCGAGCGAAGGGGGCTGGCCGGTAAGCTTTATTATATTATCTTTCCTCGCCCCTCTATTTCTCTTCCTTCTCATGCATGATAATTTTTTGATTGCTGTCGTTTTGGTTTACACAACGCGCTTGTAACGCATGAGGAAACTAACCAGCCGCCGAGAACAACCCGGTCAGGATGTTTGCTGACGAGGGTTGGTTAAGTGGTTGGCAGTTATGGATTGTTGTTCGGAACGGACCGCACGTCGCCCTTGAGTTGCCTGCGAGCCGAGATCTGGTCATCAAAGGCACCGTCAGTGGCAGAAGTGGTCACCATTTTGAGTTAAAGCACTCGCTATCTCAAGAAGTTATTCCTACCAGTTGATGCTACGACAACCAAACCGCTTAGAAAGTACCACCGAATCGCTGGTCAAATGTCCACTCCCAGATAGACAAAGACAAACCATCTCGGCCCACCCCCTGAATTCCCATGCCGGGTCGCACCCATGAACTTGAGCCTGCCCCTAAGCTCGCCCCAAAGCCTGACCTCAACGTCTAAGCCAGCTCTTGTGCGTAATCCTGGGTCTGTACCTGGCCTTGATCCTGGCCCTGGTCTTGGTTGTCATCCTGACTGTGATTTTGAGCATCACTCTGACCGTGGGATTGGCCCTGCCCCTCGGCATTACCTCGAGTTTCTTCATTATCCTGCTCCGCGGTCTCCCCATTACTCTGCTCCGCGGTCTCCCCATCACCCTGCTCCGCGGTCTCCCTATTACCCTGCTCCGCAGTCTCCTCATTACCCTCCTCCGAAGTCTCCTCATTACGCTGCTCTGCAGTCCGCTCATTGCGCTGCCCATGAAGCCCCATCTGATGCCGAGCCAAAATCGGAGCCAGCGCTGGACCCAGATCCGGTCCCCAGATTTGAACCTGGATAGCCTCTGCCCGAGCAACCTCCGCTGCAAGCCCATTGCCCGGTTCCAGGCTCCCTCCACCAACAGCAACTTCATACTGCGGCGGGGGGGTTGTCGGCACCCATTCCTGTGACTCATGTGTCTGGGCATCTGAGCGGTCCTGACCATCCTCACCCTGCTGCTGCTGAGCCTGCCGCTGAGAAAGTTGCTCCTCCTCCTCTTCCACAATTTCATCCACAGTCTGCATCGACCGAAGGCTCGACGCCCCCGACGAGCTGCGTCGTCTGCGAGTCCCGTTCTGTGGGTGCTGGTTGGAACTATTCCGGGGTTGAGCCTGAGGCTGAGCACGCCAGGCGTGGGGCTGGGTGTGGTGGCTCTGAGCTGGGTGGTTCGGGACAGGCTCGCCTACCGGATGGCTGTTGGGGTGAGTTTGTTGGGTCTCGATCACGGTCTGGGTTCGGGAAATCGGGGCAGGGAGTCCCAGACGTTGGGCTCGGAGCCGGTCCTGTTGGAATTCGTAGATCGAGAGCGGGGACGATCGATCGGTCTCGCCGTTGGTTTCCGGTTGGGAAGCCCGGCCCTGGCGGGCTTGGGCCTGCTGTTCTTGAAAATGGCGTCGGCGCTCTTGAGCCTGGTGCAGCCGCTGCCGAGCCTCTTCCAGCTGCTGCTGAGGGGTGGATGGTCGTTGTGCTGACCGAGACTGCTGACTCTGGCGCAGCCGTCCTTGAACGTCATACACGTCCCGAGTGGTCGTCTGGATCTGGGTTGTCACCAACGGACGACCCCGCTGAGTCTGGTGAGTCTGCTGGATCAGAGCCCGGATGTGCTCGGGAGCGAGGGCCTGGGACGCCGCGCGAGCGTGAGCCGCTTCGTGGGCGCGCCTGTTGGACTCGGGAGGCTCGAAGGCGCATGTCGGTCCGTAGACGCGGACTGGTGTTCCGTCAGCATATGCCGGTCCGTAGGCCTCGGGCGGGACGGTGGAGCGATGCGGCTCCTCGACAGCCGGGAAGGGCACGTCCGCCACGGCCACCTCCTCCCGAAAAGAGTCCGTGGCGTGGGGGCCTGCGAGCATTGGGTCTCCATCTTTCTGCTCCTCTTTTTCTATCTCGGCCTGGACCTTGGCCTCAGCCCAATCATCAACGGGGGTGGGCTGCCCCGAAATCGAAAAGCTGCTCGGATCGGCAGTATACCCGTAATTGGCCTGGCGCCCCATGTCGACCATCCTCGCCGAGCCGATGCTGAGCTCGGGTCCGATCCAGATGCCAGAGCCCTTCTGGTAGCGGACGCGGTTGACGAACTCGTCGTCGAGCTGGAACTTGCCGGGGGACCAGTACGGCTTCGAGTCGATAGAAATGCCCACATCCCTCTAGGTGTACGCCCGGCGGCGCCTCCGCTCCTCCCAGGTTCTAATGTAATGTACGGTGCTCCCTCGACCTTGTAGAGGTTCATATCATCCTGAATCTTGATCCGGTGTCGCGCTGGAGGGCCGGAATTCCAGAGCATGGTCACTGTCCTTCCCCTCAAGATTGTGGTCTTCGCCACTTCGCCCGGTTGACTAACATACTTGTGAACAACCTTGATGACGACGACCGGGCTCGTCCTGAACACTGGCGGAGCGTCAAGTTTGCGCCCCTTCACTGTCCCCAACTTGGCGCCAGGAAAGCGGAATGTGACGTCGTAAAGGTAACGACAGTCCGCCTCCCACAGAGAGCAGTGCGAGCACGCCTCAGGCTCGGCCTCGTAGATGTTGCGCAGCACAGACACGGCAAATCGCCAGTCCATCTCGGTACCGCCCGACTGCTCGTGTCTGTACCTGTCCGAAAATTTTTCGTTTTGCGCCACAGGGAGATACACATTGACGTGGGCCTGGACGATGTTTGGCGGGTCGAGCTCCTGTTTGAGGGCAACCCACCCGGGGTGGAAGGGGTAGTGGACTGCTTCGAGGAGCACAGGGTAGTTTGGCATGTTGAACACGGGGTGTTCAAAGAGGCGTCTCGTGTCGAGACGGTTCACGGTGCAGTTCGTCTCGACCAGGACGTGCTTCCCACTCGCAAGGGCCTTCATCGCCCACTCGAACCGCTCGTGTTCGGGGGTGCAGATGTAGACTGCGTCGATGCGGTCGTCATTGATGAGGTCTGGATACGTTAGTAGAAGAAGCGCCCTTGGGGCCCTAGATACATCAGTGCTCACCCAAATAATTTCCGAGAGCCTGGCGAATCCCATGTTTTGTTGGCGAAATTCTCGGCCTTTTCTTGTCGGTGGCAGCCACCGACTCCACGATGACACCGGGATGGAGCTTCGCTGGATCGAGGAAGCATACCTCCCTGCGACACCTCGTCAGTTGAGGTGTCCAGCACCGCAGCAAGCAACCAAACCTACGCGATTGGGTCCACACCCAAGACCCCAAAGCGGAGGACATCGGCGTCTTCTTTGCTGGCTTTGGGTGGCACGACCAGACGCCGCCAGAAGCGGTGAACGGAGATGAAGACGCGCCTCGCGGCCCCGAAAGGCGGCGTCATGACTGCGGGTAGGTCGTTCCTCGGGAGTTGCAACAGGGTCCGATATGCGGTTTTGAGGGGTAACGGGCGACGAGAGAAGTCAAGGAACAACGGGAATAGCTGATGTTTTCGGAAGAGAGTAAGGGAATAGGGCGGATAAGCTGATTGTCAAAGGCGAAGGAACAGTGACTGAGGACTGAGCAAGCGTGGAGGGAGAGACTGGGAAGCAAGGCGACCCGTCTGAGGAAGCAATGGAAGGCAGCCGTGCCGGTTGGACCTGTCGTAACCGATGGGCCGATTGACTTATGTTTATCGCGTTCAAGGGCCAGGAGCCATCCTCGTGGCAGGAAGCCTCATGCCCTGGAGATGAGAAAGTGCGGTTGCCTGGAGAAACGGGCAAGACATGAAAACCGCAATTGCGGCAAGAAATCCAAGGCAGCACGAGGCCGGGCAAGGTACTCGCCTGCAACGATGCCCAGTAGGACGCGGACACGCTGGTAAACCAATATGTTCTCCTCATCGTCCTAACATGCAATATACACATGTGTAGAGCAGAATATAGTATGCGACAGGTTCACCCGCCACGGATCACCGTGGCAACTCGACCCTGCTTGGCAGACGACCTCCCCTCTCCAGTCGGTCGGCCCGCACAATACTCCTGACAAGCTGATTGATCCCATTAGATCCACGGCCGGCCCCTTTCCACAGCAGGCCACTGCTCGCCCGTGCATTGCCCTCTATCCTCACACCCAATCCCATCCCAAGCTTGACACACCTTGCCCTCTGGCAAGCCTCGTTCCTGTCTTGGCCGTGACGACCAGCTAAAGATAAAAGGGAAAGGGCCTCCAAAAAAACACACAAAACGCCCCACCCAAACCCGCCAAACACCAGCGCCCAAGGATGCCCAGAAATGTGTACTCGCTCTGACCGAGATCGCCCCCCATGCTAGCCGGATGATGCCGTGCGATGCAGATGCTGATGCTGATCACAAGCCAAGACAGGAAGGGAAGAGGGAGGTATATATAGATCCAGCCCGGTCCAGCAAAGAGCAAAGGAAATAGTGCCAAGGAATGACAGACGCTCGACCACCTGGCCAAAAGCGACAAAGGAAGGAATGGGTATCGAGGTGCAAATGCAGCCAGACGCCGACAGGAGTTTCTCCGGTATGGTGCTAATACCGGGGCACCCTCTTCAGTTGGAACAAGGGGCATCTAGCTGCGCCCAGTTGTCATCGTTCTCGGCAAACTTCCGGTGTTTCCGCGAGACAATATGCTGCGACCAGTTAGCGGTGTTTCGACAGACCCGGGGTCGACCAGACAAACTTCTTCAAAGTCGGCGAACTTGTCCTGGCAATTCTCACAGTACCCAGGCTTCGAATCGCGCTTCGGCTTGGGCTGGGAGACCGGGACGCTGGCGGTTCTCCGCAGCTTCTCTCTCTCCCTCGACGTCTCCTCTTCCTCGACTCGGTCGAGCCTCTTCTGCGTCGCCTGGCTGACACTGGCGGAGCGGGCGAACGAGGCTCCATCATGGCTCACTTCGGCCATACGGCGCGAGCTCAGGTCCTGCGAGAGCGCAGGGGTGCTGGCCTTCTGCAGTACCACCTTCCGCTGCAGCCCGTGGATCTCCTTGCTTGTTCCGGCCTTTGCTCCCAGCACACACCAGTCGTAGACGAGATCATCTGTGACCGAATTGCCGATGTGACGTTGGATGGCTGCAGGCCGGATGCCACGGGCTCGCCGGCCACGAAGCGGCCTGCCTTGGCATGGCTGATGAAAGCGTTTTGAGTCCGAAAATCCAGCGACGGCGGATTCGAGACACGAGACCGGTCAAACGACTCGGCGGCGCGGACACCTGCCATCCCCCGGTTATGGCCATCTTCCATCTGCGTGAGCGTGCGCTTCCCCGTCGTCGTCTTCGACGGAGGAATCTCGGTCAGCTTGGGCTTCGAGACGGCCAACTCCTCGGCAGCAGCCTTGGCAGCGCGCGCCTTGGCCCGGGCCCGGTCACGGTTTTCTTTGTCGGCGTCATAGTTCTCTTCAAGAACGAAGGGGCACCGGCCCTGTGACGCTATCCGAAACTGGGGCCAGTCTCCATCCCTGGGTTCAGCAACTTTCAGGTATTCCCTGATCATGATGGGTTTCGTCTTCTCCTCGACGTCGTACACGTAGATGTACGGCCCCCTGAAGTAATAGAGTTCCTGGTTCGAAACCGTTGGGTCGCGATCCGAGGGGCCGTGAACTCGCTCATTGTGCAGGAGCTGGGCGAGATTGGACGTCTCGTTTGCCGCCTTGCTGGTGCTCTGCGTGCCGCCGCGACTGAGACCCAGTGCAGCACTAGTGTACGGGTCCGGGTGCAACGCGATTTCCAGAATTTTGTTAAGCTTCTCCAACGACCATATCTTCTTGCCCATCTCACGGGCACGGTCCAGGACGTCTGTGCTGCGCGGCTTGGGTTTGCTGGTCGGCGCCGTGTCGAAAACCAATTTCCTCCTGACCGGCCGTGACGCTGACAGTGCGGGTTCTGCATTACGGTTGAGGAGGGACGGGTCGATCGTCTTCGGCTGCTCGTTGTCCGCTTGCGCATCGGCGGCGCCATCGTGCTCATCCTTGGGCTTTTCGGGAGGGATCGGCCGGGTTGTGACGACGTGTGTGATGTCGATGGAGAAGAACTTCTCCTCACGCTGTGGAGGCAGTCGGGTAAGCCTTCAACCAGATCAGACACGAACTGGACGTCTTCGCACTTACAGCACCGAGACGGCCGACCTGTTTCGCAAGCCTGGCCGCTGCTCGCTGGGATGTCTCGAAGTAAAACACCATCTTGGGGAAGCGGGCACGGATCTGGGTGTGCCATGTCCGGAGATTTGACGAGCTCCTCCTCGGTCGGCTTGTACTCGGTGGGGAGTGCTGCGTGTCTTGTGTGTCGTGGTGGCTGATGCCGTCGCTCGAGACGCGGAGCGGTGTGCCATGGTTCGGGTCGTCTTGGTCCGAGACGGCGAGGCTACCGAGCGCTCAATCATCTGGCGCTTGGCCGGGGGAGGCTGGCAGTATGCTTCCTCTCGGAGGGCCTCAGCATGGGAGCGGACGGCCTTCTTGGCGCCACTGAGGGCGGCCGAGGCGCGCATGGGCGAATTGGCGACATTGGGGTTGCTGTTGGAGAGGGGGATTCTCCTCGTCGAACATGGCAGAGAGCTGTGGTGGGGCTGAAGATAGAGATATGCTGCCATATGAATGCCCAGTCGACATGCTACGACCACTTGTTGCGGTGGGCCGTTTTGGTGCCTGTTGGATGGCGGGACCAAATGGGCGACGGACTGGACGAGCTGTGCTGGGAGGTGGAGGGTCGGGAGGGATGTGGCAGCAGCAGTGACGACCTGGCACTGATTGAGTGAGGTGAGGTAGCAAGCACACGCGAGTGACGTGCACAGAAACGCGTCCCTTGCAGAGGACGTTACTCGGCGCAGCATACGCCACAAAAGAGAGAGCGCTGGAGAGGTCGACGGGGAGGAAGAGACAGCCAATGTCTCGCGCCCACCAGTCAGCAGCTCTTTGGTCCACGAAAGGGAGAGGGAGTCGGGGCAGTCGCTGGGTGTCCAGTGTCGGGTGGTGCTCCTCGGTCCAGTGCCAGGCCAGGAAATGGTTTTTGGTGCAGTGGGCCGCGCGAATCTCAAAAGGCAGCAGAAAACGTCCGAGCTCCCGCGAGCTAAGCCTGCTTGGAGGGCAACACAACAAACTCAGGCCCCACAGACGCGGCTGTCAGCTGGTCCATTCTGTCGCTCACAGCAACGCCCCCAATTGGGCATACTGCCACTTGCCGGCACTGGCATGGCTGGCGGGGGTTGGCAGTTTGCTTTGGGATGCAGCGAGCAGGAACGGGCCAGATTCCTGCCTTTGAACAGCAAGAAGGAAGATAACATTTGAGCGAGAGAGGAGAAAATCGGTTGGTTTCGGTTTATCTTTTTCTTCTGATCGCCCCATATGATATATATAATGTATATAATATCTTGAAGGTTCAGGTGTGCTCAACTCAGGTGCTGTGGGGCACCAATATCGCTGCCTGGGATTGGGATTGGCCCCTGATCAATTGAGCTGCAAACTCTCAGTGAGCATCCTCCCACACATCCACACCCTGCGTCTTCACCATGAGGGCAGCGCGAGCCGCCCTGCGGCAAATAAGCAGGCCGCTTCACATCTCCACAAGACCTCTGCCAGGGACGACGCGGAATCGCCGCTATGTCACCGCCGTCTCGGCCGCCGAGCTCGAGTTCGGGCAGCCCGTGTATGAGACTCATCCGCACATTCTCAAGCCAGGTGAAGGTGTGTCATTCACAAAATCCTCTCTCTGATCAGGATTGTAACTAACCAATGCTGTCTAGTAACACCCGGCATAACTGCCCAAGAGTACGCCGACCGCCGCGCCAAGCTCGCCTTCAGCCTGCCCGAGAACGGCGTGGCCGTGCTTCCCTCGGCCCAGATCCAGTACCGCTCCGGCGCCGTCTTCTTCCCCTTCCGCCAGGAATCTAACTTCCTCTACCTCACCGGCTTTTCCGAGCCCGAGTCCCTCGCTGTCACCGCAAAACTGGACCCTCCCTGGGCGACTACAGCTTCCACCTCTTCTGTCGCCCCAAAGACGCCTTCGCCGAGCAGTGGTCCGGGCCGTGGTCCGGCCTCCGCGCCGCAGAAGATGTCTTCAACGCCGACGCCTCGGCTCGATCCACGACCTCGCATCCCTCCTCCCGCCCTTACTCCGCGACGCATCCCGCATCTACACCGACGCGCCCCTGCACCCGGCCTCTTCCACTTCCTCGCTCTCCCCCTCCTCTCTCCCCTCCATCCTCCGCTCTCTCCCCACCACCCCCTCCACCGCGCCACTCTCTCCGCTCGTCAACTCCCTCCGCGCAATCAAATCCCCGTCAGAGATCGCCGTCATGCGGCACGCAGGCCGCGTCTCGGGGCGCGCCCTCACCTCGGCCATGCGGCGCGTGGAAATCGGAAAAGGACCTGCACGCCTACCTCGCCCACGCCTTCACCTTTGACGGGCTGTCGGCGAGGCGTACGTACCTCATCGCGGGTGGGCCGCGGGGGCGCATGATCCACTACACGCACAAACGGCGCTCCTGCGCGAGGACGAGACGGTGCTGGTCGACGCGGGCGGCGAGTACGGGTGGTACAACAGCGACATCACGCGCGTGTGGCCGGTGGGCGGGCGATTCAGCGCCGCGCAGCGCGACCTGTACGCGGCCGTGCTCGCGGTGCAGCGCATGAGCGTGCGGTTGTGCGGGCGAGCGCCGGGCTGTCGCTGGACGAGATACACCGCGCGACCGAGGCGGCGCTACAGACGGAGCTGGAGAAGCTCGGGTTTAGCTTTGGGGTTAGGGGCCATGATGTGATGGGCATCCTGTTTCCGCACCATGTTGGGCATTACGTCGGGCTGGACGTGCATGACGTGCCCGGGTATCCGAGGTCGGTGCCGCTGAGGGCGGGGCATTGCGTGACGATCGAGCCCGGGGTGTACGTCCCCGATGATGAGAGGTTTCCGAAGCATTTTAGGGGGCTGGCGGTGAGGATTGGAGACAGTGTGGCCGTGGATGAGGAGGGGCCGGTTGTGCTGACGCCCGAGGCGGTTAAGGAGGTGGAGGATATCGAGGCGTTGAGGTAGGCTCCAGAGGAGCAGGGGCGGCTTGTACATCACCTGTGTAAAGTTATGCTAAAGACAATAGATATGTACGAACTGATGGATTGATGGGGTATCTAGACTCTCTTTCCTCCTTCCAGTTGCCATTATGTACCGCCCGCCATTTTTGCACTCGCTCAGTCCGACTCCAGAGTAATGCGAAATGAGCCACCGCCCGCCCAAATGAACGAATGCAGAAAGTATATCCCGCTGTCTTATCATCACGATCCCATCAATCCTCGTACGTATGTAGAGACTTTGTGGAGATGTGAGATGCGATTCCCTGCCGCCAAAATAAAAACCCAGAGCGCACGCGTTGAGCCACGCCCACAGAGACAGATGAAAGAACAAAGGAGACAGAAAACTCAGCGCTGGATAGCTAGTAAGACATGAAAAAAAATGCTCGAGCAGGCCGTGGCTAGTGTAGGGCCAATGGTGTAACGCTCTTCCTATTCCTCCCCAATCGTAAAAACCACTCCAACCGTTTTGATGCTGATATGTCGTCGTTAGGAGAACATAACACAATGCGCCGGCCCACACCGCAGAAGGAATGCCCAAGTCGTTTTCTCACTCCCGTTTTCGTTCCCGGACCATGCGAATATCGCAGAAACGACCGGAGTGACCAAGAAAAGAAGAGTGATCGAGAAGAGGGAGATATATACAGAAACAAAGAGAATATCGAGGTGAGTGAGATGGAGGATAAATCGAAGACGCGCTAGCAGAACCCTCTGGGGTCGAAGAGCGTTCTGCTGTAGCTCGGCATCGGGATTGCGACCGCGCCGTCGCGTTGAGTAGCTGCTCAAACGCCTGTAGCCTGCGCGAGAGCTCGCGGTGCTCCTGGACAATCATCTTGTTCTTGCGCTCGAGATAGTGTATGTACTCGGTTGCTTTTGTGAGGACGGTCCCCTGGAGCGTAAGTAGTCACTGCCACCATCTTCACGTTCCAACTTTACCCAGCTTTACCCACCTTGCTGACTTTGGCCGTCCGCGAAGGCTGCGTCTCGTCCTCGCCCCATTTTCCGATATTGTCCTCAGCGACGGCACCGCATCCCGCAGCTCCGAGATCTTGTCCTTTAGGTTCGTCCGGTATTTCGCTCGATGTCGTTATGCGCCGTCCGATCCCCGTCTTCGGCTTCTCCTTACCCTTGTCGCTCACGCTGATGCCTCCTTGCTTCTTCGGCTGAGTTGCCGGCGCAGGACGGGGCTGCGCGCGGGCGGCTGCGGTGGGGACACGGCTTCGGGCCTTGCGTCGAACCTGTGCTCCCAAACCCGCGCCGAAAGTCATGGCATGCCGGGGTCCAGGCCGCTGAAGTTTGAGGTTGATGTTCGAGCCAAGCCCTCCCATGCTCGGCCCCGGGTTCATGGCGATGGCGATCAGCCGCCTCTGCTCCGCTTCGTTGAGGGCGGGGCTGTGAAGCCCGATCAGCGAGTCCATGCGTATCCCCGGCTGCGGTCGCTCCCAGCTCCAGTGGGTGGAATAGAGACCCTCGCGTGGTGGTACCTCCTGTGGCGGGGCGGTGTCAATCCTGGAGAGCTGGTCGGCGAGATTAATCGAGGAAAAACCGTCGTCATCCGAGAGTGCATTGTCTAGCGCGCTGTCGTCGAACAAATTCATCACGTTTTATTGTGCCGACAGAAGGGGCCGCGGGATTGGCGGGTCTGAAGCTGTCAGTCACCGTGCCGTCACGCAGGCGGAGAAAGGGGGTTGACACCGGACGTTCCCTTGAGCGCATCCTCACTCACCGCGATTTATGGGTCGTTGCTCTTTACGTCGACGTTTTGCTGGGCGGTTCGAAGCCCTCGGTATGCTAGGAAGGCTCTCGTCCTTATCAAAATCGATCCAGTAATCCACCGACTCGAGGGCGTGCCCGAGTCCATGCTCAACCTGGACCGTTTTCTCTCATGCCCATCCCCTCTCCTGGGCCCCGGGCTGGCAGTACCGGCCGAGTCTGAGTCCCTGTGCCGTGGCCTTGATGTTGACGAGAGGTCGGGGGACATAGTTGTGAGGCCGGTAAAGGGAGACGGCTGTGGACGGAATCTAGTGAGAGCGTAGTCGGGGCTGTTGACGGCGACACGGCGAGGCCGGGTCGACGTTTAACCCTGTCGTGTCCCATAGTGATGGCGGTTGGGCTGACGTCCCCGGCCAGGAAGGGTGTCAACGGGGTTGACAGTCTGCACAGTGTGAGCAAGAGATACCATGTCGAATGAGAGTGTCCATACCTGGTTGTTGGGCATCGAGAAGAACTCGAGGTGTCTGAGTGGGTCCGAATCCATCATCACCTTCGCATGCCGCCTGGCGTGATGGCTGGGAGTGGGTTGTGGAAGGCGAGGAGTGCTTTAAGGCGTGTTTCCCAACTCGATTCAAATACCAGAGCCAACGGATGGGGAAGATTTCTTCCAAGCGACGACTAGGCCGCTAAGGCTCCAACCAGCGGCTGTATGAGGGTGACCTGAAGCCTGAAGATGAGAGTGGACAACGCCAAGGACGGGTGGCAAAACTGCCAGGTGCACAGAGCGTCCTCGATCTAAGAGAGAATCGTTTGAGAAATTGCCAGGGCTCCGGCATGTGACGGTTCGCGAAGAGCGTTTGCGCGCGGAGAGCTCGGGCACGGCGCGATGACGTGGGGGACGAGGATCAGGAGTCCAGGGGAAGCGGAGGCAGGACCGTGTGTTGTCGAAGATTGGGTGCTAGCACACCACCGTGGGCGGCGGAGGTTGAAATGCAAGATTGGAAACTTGCCTGATCGGGGGTCAGGGCACTTTTGGACAGGTGCAAAAAAGGTACTGCACGACGTTGTGCCTCGACTGTGGTTGGCTCAGCTTTGGTGAGGTTCACCAAGCGGAAAGGCCAGAAGGGAGAGGTGGCGGATGGCGGGATATTCTTGTGGGACAGTGCGGACAAGTACGGCTGCGCTGAGTAGGGACCTCGGATCCGGAGGAAGAGGAAGACGGGACAGAGAGAGAATGAATGGGAAGAATAATGAGAACGAGCGAACAGAGGCGCAGCTTCTCGTGGTGCGAGTGGTGCTGGTCCCGTAGTCTGGAGAAGAGTGTCCGGGGTATCAGGTGGTTGAGCAGTGAGAGATGGATCGAGTTACAAAACAGAGCCTGGGGAATCGGAGACGGTTGAAGATTGGAGAGAGCATGACACCCTGGCAAGCTGCAACTCGGGGCAAGGGCAGTCTCCAAGGTCAGGACCAGGTGACGGCAAGCATGAAGAACGACGGGGGGTGGTTGGAAAAGGCAATCAGCAGGAGGGGCATGAGCCCTCGATTCGCGAATTGGCGCCTTGGATTCTCGAATTGCTTCGCCGGGCTCGAGGCTCGGTGTCCTGTTCGTGGACAGAAGCCGAAACTTTTTTTCTGGTGATTGCGTTGGGGGCCCTGGCGACGGCAGAGCGGACCCTCGCGCAGACGCAGACCGATTGGGCTGGCGCCGTTCAGATAATGTTGAAATGGCCTGATTTTTGACATGGGAAGTTGTCGCGGAGACTCGCTCGCTGCGCAGCTACCACTGCCTGCCAATCGGGGGCGCGGGTGCTCCGACGCAGCGCTTTTGATGTTGGGCCCATTTGTCCGCAGAATCATGCCACTTTTTGTCTTGCAGAAGGCTGCGAGGGCGCTAGCGCCGCAAGCCAAGACGGCAGTGGCTGGTGCAAACAGCCTTGGTGATTGGACAAGACAGCCGAGTGTGGCTTTCAGCCTTACCAGCCGCGGCCTGCGCCCCTGGAGCTCAGCAATTGGATGCCTGCTACTTGCAAGTCTAGACCAGTTTTGGACCCGTAGCATACCCCACCTGACGCGGAAATCAGGATGGTGGAGGAGCAGTTGAACGTCGAAAGCATTCAGAGCTGCGATTGTTGGCTGTGAAGACGGAAATGACAGTATCTGAGGTCTGTGAAAGCGGTTGCTCCCAACTCCCAAGTTGACGCGGTGAGCTGGTAGGAATGACGAGTACTTGGGTCTTGTGTTTCAAACCCTAACCCTTGCCCCATGTAGGTTTCTGTGGGGCGTTCATGGAGCCAGGGAGCTCACCCGCTGGGCTCTTTCTGCTGCGCCTTTCTATGGGTGGAGCTGTCCAGTTCAACGACGACAGACTTACAACCAGACGAAGTATCGACGGCGGTAACCCGCAAAAGCTCAGAATTTTTACGCCTAGGTCTCCCTAGCAGACTCAACTGTCCCTCAAAGAGAACGGAGTGGAAATGGCCTCCCCGCCTCCGAGAAGGGTTCTGTCCCGAGCGGCCAGGGCCCGGACAGCAACAGCTCCTCGCCTGCCTCCCCTGTTCTCGAAGGGCGGGACTCCCCGGACCTGCCGCTCACCATGACGGCCTCCACCGTTTTGATGACCCTTCCGCGGGATGCCACCGCCGCGCTCGCTGCCGCGGGGGGCTTCCCGCAGGAGAAGGTCGTGGTGCGCTTCAAGCCTGTGGGTTCGGCGCCGCCCATCAGACGGGAGCTGGTCAAGGTCGCAAGCGCACACAAGTTTGAGTCTGTTGTGGCGTATCTGAGGAAGACGCTTAAGGTAACAGAGACGGAGAGCGTGTTTCTGTATGTCAACAGCACGTTCGCGCCGGCGCTGGATGAGGTCGTGGGTAATCTCTGGAGGGTATGTCTCGCCAGTCTGGACCAGGGGATGTCTTGGCGATGCTGATATCTCCCAGTGTTTCAAAGACTCCAACGATCACCTCAACGTCTCATACTCGGTGACGCCCGCATTCGGGTGATATGTTTGCCATCAAAAATTGCCCAAATCCTCCGGCGGCTGCTCAATTCAGTGAGCGGCCGCCTACCAGTCGCTATCAACAGATGGTATCCGCCAATATGCTATCAAAAAGCCGCCGACGCCACTATGCTCAAACACACACAACGCTGAACCCAAACAAAATATGCCAAAAAGACGCAGCCAGGAATGCTGCCCGCTCACATCTCCTTCACGGCCTTCTCAAATCCCTCCAGCTCCTCCTTGGCAATGGGATAGGTGTTTTCCGGCGCAGGATATGCCCTGCTCTTCACCTCGTCCCGGAACGCCTCGATGGCCCGCAGGCTCTCGGACCAGACGTCGCCGTACTTCTTGACGAACTTGGGGAGGAACCTGCCCGGCGGGAAGTTGCCCGTCATGTCGACCTGCACCAGAACTTGACCAGAGCAAACCGTTCCCGGCCCCGATTCCGATGGTGGGGATCGACAGCTTCTGGGTGATGATGGTCGCGACCTCGGCGGGGACAGCTTCTAGGACCATGGCAAAGCACCCGGCCTCCTGGACCGCGAGCGCGTCTTCGAGTACCCTCATCGCGCCGGCGGAGGTCTTGCCCTGGACGCGGAACCCGCCGAGAGCGTTTTTGCCGCTGAGGCGTCAGGCCGACGTGACCGAGGACGGGGATGCCGGCTGTGGTGATCTTCTTGATTGTCTCCGCCATCTCCTTACCGCCCTCCAGCTTGACGCCCTGCACGCGGCCCTCTTTGACGAAGCGGATAGCTGTCTGGAGTGCTTGCGAGGGGGAGACCTCGTATGAGCCCATAGGGAGATCGCCGACCTAAACCGACCGTCTGGTTGGCAACCAAAGAGAAGAGGATGTGGATGAAGAAATAAGGGAAACATACAATAAACGCCGACTTGGTCGCCTGGCAACAGACCGGCAGTGCATCAGCATCTCCTCGACGAGGACCTCACTGGTGTCCTCCATGCCGAGGGCTACCATGGCCAGCTGTCGCCGACCAGATGACGTCCATGCCTGCGGCGTCGGCGACGTGGGCGCTGGGGAAGTCGTGGGCCGTCATGACGGTGATGGGTTCGCCCTTGCGGTGCATGGTGCGCAGCTTGCCGACGGTGACCTTGGGCCTCTGGTTGGACGACGGCGTGCCCATGGGCGAGTGGGAACTCCATCTCGTTTGTGTCTGTTGTTGCTGTGAGACTGATAGGAGAGGTCTGGCGAGGTGGGATGATGGTCGCGTGCCTCGCCTGGAGAGGGTCGAAGCACACGACCGGACCAGCGAGGAGAGGTACATCGGTACTTAGGGTCTGCTGAGGGGTACAAGTGGCGCTGCAGGGTCTAAGCTGAGATGGAAATGGGGGGGAAAAATGCAGAAAGTGGTGTTGTGAAAGAGATAGACAGGTTGCGCTTGTAAGAGAAGGAAAGAGGAAACGAGCGGGACCAACAGGCGTGGCGAATTTTCGCGACTCTTATTCACCGGGTCATGATGGTTTTTGCTGCGTACAATTGAGTATCTCTGAGGATTCGGCTGGAGTTTTCCCATTCGGTGGCCAGGGCGGTACCCATTCTGGAAGCGGCACTCGCTGCTTCGGTTGATCGGGTTTTGTCCTAGAAAGGAACCCCACTGCTGTTGGGCGCCGCTGATTGGGCAGGGGCGATCTGGAGCGTATCGTCTGGGAGCCGAGGCACTGGTTCACTGATGGCTCTTGCCATTCCATTGCCATGTTCCATCCTGTTGGAGCCGGCCCAGACGCTTTCCTCTCCCTTGGTTGGAGAGCTAGGTCGGCTGAAGTTGGCTGTGGGTGCAGCCTTGCCCGTCAGCGCTTCAGCTCGCCTCGTCTGATCTCTCGGTTGCTGGCGCAGAGACGTTTTGACGGCTCGGCGTCTGAGGTCCAGAGCGGTTGACGACATCCTCTGAGTCGCTACCATCCATTACAGCTGCTTATACTTTGGGTCTCACTCAGGTTGGCCGGCGCTGCTGACGTCTCGCGACGGGGTCATCTGCACTCTCTGATGGAAATGAAGGATCCCGCTGTTGTCAATTATCCAAGCTGACAAGCGCCACACTGCTCATCATAAGATTGCCGGCTGGGTCGGCAGTCGTCGACACGGGAGGGGTTCTTGGCTCACCCCAGTTGATTTCTTTGGAAGTTCGAAGCGTTGCTTTTGGCGCAACGGACTTGGAGATAATCAGCTGCCTACTGGGTAAGGAGGTAACGACCGCATCCCTGTTGAGCTGGAAGTGGTATGTGTTTTATGGGTTGTCCGGACCAGAGAGCACACAAAGAAGTCCCCAGATCAGACCCCTGCCAAAGAGGGTTATTGCGTCACTTCATCTCCACAGAGCCGTTGTTGCCGACCAGGCTAGGTCACGAGGTTAGGCATTAGGAATGGGATGTCGGGTGCTGTCTCTTTTGACGTTATCCTCTCATCGCTTGCTTGTTTCATCCTCTCTACCAGCTTGCTGCTTGCTGCTTGCGCTCTACACCCTGAAACACGCCAACGCAGCTGTCCCCAACTGACTGGCTGAAGTGGATCTTGTCGCAGAGTGACAGTGATCACCCAATCTGGGGCCCTATCATTCGCTTGCAGGCGCAACATTCAGGTTCAAATCCCCAGTGATTGATCGCCCTGAATTCCGAGAAGCCTCGAGTGCAGGTTTAAGGCACAAACACCGGTCGTCAGGTACAGATAGGTTTGGGGCATCGCACCTGAGTCAACCCCTCACCCCTCCATCTCTCCGTTCGGTGGTCAGGGTACCTTGCTGGCCCAGTGACAACGCCCGCATTCCCCACCTTCCAGTGGTAACCTCCAACTTCCTATCCGCCACCGCCGCCGGACCGCTACTCCCAACAGATCTACAACCCGATAGCATCTGCTTGGACAAGCTCGATTAACCTGGCCAAGGACCACCCAGAGCGCCGTACGGAAGCTTGACGATTCGCAACAACACCCAGGGCACCAGACCGCCGACATGGCCTCGCCTCGCCGCCGTATCGAGACAGATGTAAGTCGCCCAGCGTCCGCGCAGCTCCTAGTTCTCGACTCACATGAGGATATAGGTCATGAAAATGTATGCACGTCCGCGCGAGGAGTGGCTGGATACCGCCCTCGAGCATGCGCTGACCGCACCTGCAGGCTCATGAGCGACTATGAGGTGACGCTGGTCAACGACAACAGTAAGCTGCCCGCCCCAGCATATAGGCCTCAGATCTTGCGACGCATGGCTAACCTTAAACCTTGATGCAGTGTAAGCGCGCCCCATCTAGACAACTCGACTTCACGCGACGACCCGGCAGGCACTGAGACGAATGGCATCGATACAGGCAGGAGTTCTATGTCCGCTTCAAGGGCCCTGCGGAGAGTCAGTGGCCCCTCCTTCCCCTCTTCCTCACCGACACCCTACGTACCGAACCCATTTACCGGGGCCGCTGCTCACATAGCTGTGCAAATCAGCCCCCTTCGAAGGCGGCGTCTGGAAAGTCCACGTCGAGCTGCCCGACCAGTACCCGTACAAGTCTCCCAGCATCGGCTTCGTGAACCGGATCTTCCACCCCAACATCGATGAACTGTAAGCGAGCAGAGGCATCACCACGGCGGACTGGACCGTCTGTAAGGAGCGCGAGGCTAAAAGAGTCGGAAACACACAGTTCGGGATCCGTGTGCCTCGACGTCATCAACCAGACATGGTCGCCCATGTACGACATGATCAACATCTTCGAGGTCTTCCTCCCGCAGCTGCTGCGCTATCCGAACCCGTCGGACCCGCTTAACGGCGAGGCTGCTGCTCTCCTGCTTCGGGAGCCGAAGAGCTACGAGCAAAAGGTCAAGGGTGCGTTTCCCCTTATCATCCTTCGATATTCTCTCGCCATGTTATGGCGAGAGACGCTAGAAAGCAAGAATAGGCGCTGACGGAGTGTGGCTCTCCAGAATACGTCCAAAAGTACGCCAGCAAAGAGGCCGCCGACGAGGCCGGCGCCGAGAGCGAGGACGATGACGACCTCTCCTCGGTCGCCAGCTATGACGATGACGACGATGACGAGGCGCAGCCGGCCGGGCAGATGGACGACGTATGATTGAGAAGGGGGAAGAAAGAAGCGGTATTTCGTAGTGGCTTTCTAAGGCATTGGCTTGGCTGTGGTATTATCAAGGAGTTGTATACGGTTGGCTTTGGGTTCCTCTGCACTGGCTTCTCAATTATCAACACTCCGCTTTTTTATTTCATCATGGGTTATCCGGATGGGAGACGGCCTGGTTTGAGCGGCAGTTTTGGCGTGTTTTAGGGTTTAGCTGAGGAGACTTGAGGGAGTCGCTTCAACAGACTTTGATAATAGGAGTTTATCTGAGAGTGACAACATGGGAACGGTTTTCCCGAGTGACGTTTGCGGCCGATGATTCGCCATTCTATACGGGTCCCAGTTGGCGCCCAACGGACAGTTTGGTTGAGAGATGCCACTGAGGCTTCGCTTCTATTCACTTGCGTTATGATCCTGCTCAGCTATCCATGCTAGGGGTATCAAGCTCTATCCATAAGGGTTTGCAATTCAATCATACGGTCGTCAAGCCAGAGACGAAGAAGAAACCAGCCGAGTTAGTCCGAGTCCGAGTCATAGCTCACCAAAGCAGTCGTGCCAGCCGGTGCTTTGGATGCATCCTCCTTATCGGTGCGAGAGGGTGCTTCTGTGGCAGAGAAAGAGGGATCCGGTTCATCCTCTTCCGCCCTCTTCCGTTTGAGGCCAGGGAGCAGGGTCGGCTTCCTCGGGGTGCTCTCTCTGCTGCTAAAGTCGAGGAAGGGGTCCTTGGCGGCTCGCGTGTTGCTGACGATCTCCGAGACGAGGTTGTCCCGCATCCTTGATGCCGCAATCTCCGACTTGAGCTTTCGAGGCTTGTGTGCTGAATCGCTACTGTCGTTGTTCTTCCTCTTCTGCTCCGAGCCTTTCCCAAAGAGTGGCCGCGCCAGCGCTCTATCCACCAGCTTATCCTCCCCAGCATCCGCACTCCCAAAGTCAACCAACCTCGCCCTCTTCGCATCTTCCTCCGTCTCCGGCAGCAACTCAATTCCCAGCCCCATTCGCTCCTTCAACTCCTCCGCCTTATCCGCCTCCCTCTCCCTTTGATGCCTCCCGACCCTAAACGCCTTCCTCAACCTCTGATTCTGCGCATACGGATCGTCCCACTGCCTATCCGCCGCATCCATCAACTCGCCAATCCTCTGCCTCGCCCCCTCCAACTGCTCCCGATCCGCAATCGTCCTCTCCAGCTTCCCAAACGCGCTCTCCCTCTGCTCCGCCCTCTCCCTCTCCGTCAAGATCCGAAACCCTTCACTCGCCACCAAACTGTCCTCCTCCTGCTCGTGTCCGTAGTCCCTCCTCCTCGCCCCGCTCACCACCACAAACTCGCTGTTCTTCGGATCCGTCTGCATCTCGATCTCCCCGCCGCACGCCCCATGTCGGAGCTTGAAGCTCCACACCGGCGTGCTGTAGTAGCCCCCGCCCGCCGCTTCTCGGCGTTGAACCGCACCCCTTGACCGATGAGAGTCGGCGCGGGGCAGTGCGCGCACCAGATGGCGAAGGGCATCTCGAAGCGCACGGTGAGGATTCCCTGGGAGGCGAGCTTGCGCGCCCGCGAGCCGAGAGGGTGTTTCTTGTGTAGGGCGTTGCCCGAGGTGAGGGATGGAGATGATCGGCGGCCGAGGGGGGGATGTACCGGCCCATGTTGAAGCCTTGCATTTTCGAGGTTGGGGCGCCCGGGGGCGCGCTGGGAATCGGGTTTTGGTTAAAGATGTGGAAGTTGGGAGCCGGTGGATTGTTTGCGCAGAGTCGGGCGTGGGCTGCGTCACAGAGAAGGTAGATGGAGGGCGTATGCCAGAGCAACAACTGTCCTCGGCGCGGTTGCGCTTCGAGGCGGCGGCCGGGGGTGTGATGGGAGGCTCGCTCGAGGGAGGGTGTTTGGGGCGAAGTTGAGCAAATGGCTTAATAACCCTAACCCATATCTTATCAGGTATCCGTGGCGGGGCAGTGACCCAGCGCCAAGACTCAGGTACTGCGAATCACCACATCACTCAACTTCATCTTAACTAAGTTACCACATGTCCCGTCCTCCTTGACCGGGAATCCTTAAAACTACCTGAGAGAGACGTTCTACGTCTTTCACCTGAATGCCTTTTCCATATCCAATCAACATGTCTTATTTGACCACACACAATAACGCGAGTTATGGAAAAATCCTCCTACTCCTTCCCTTACAGGATTTGCACAGGCCACACTCCTTTGAGCCAGGCACAGCAGGCGGGTAAACATTCCAGAGCAGCCCAAGATTGGCAGAGGATGTAACCTTGCCTAAGCTCTCGGGTTATTTCGACCAGGGGCCATGGATCTCGCTTTGTGTTTATTCCCCTTTACCCGGATATGCATCGTCCAGCCTCCCCGTCTGCGGGGCCGCACCAGTGTATTGGAGACGGTCACATACATATTGCCCAAGGTGAGCCTTTGCCGTAGACGAGTGCATGCAGCAAAGAGGATCCATTGCCTTACTTCCTGTAATGTATCCCGCTATCCTCCTACTCGCCCTCGCGGCCTGCTTGTCCGCTTCAAAGGGACATGCCCCTAACTCCACCTTTTACAACCCCATCTTCCCCGGCTTCTACCCGGATCCGAGCTGCATTTATGTTCCTGAGCGCGACCACGCCTTCTTCTGTGCCTCGTCGAGCTTCGATGCCTTCCCCGGTATTTCCCTCCACGCCAGCAAGGACCTGAGAAACTGGAAGTTGATCGGCCACGTTCTCAACCGAAGCAGCAGTTGCCTCGATTGGCAGAGACCAACCGGTCAACCAGGTGATGGAATCTCTGGTAGTGATGACGGACAGCTCACGACTGACTCCTGGCAGCGGCATCTGGGCGCCAACGCTCCGGTACCATGATGGTATTTTCTGGCTGGTCACAACGCTGGTGGATGATGACAGGCCTCAGACGGACTTTTCCAGATGGGATAATGTGCACCGCAAACCGCTGTTACCAAAGACCCGCAAAGTTCTGTAACTGACCTGCCCGGTAGATCATATTCAAGGCCAAGGACCCGTACAATTCCGAGTCGTGGTCGAATGCTGTTCACTTCAACTTCACCGGCTACGATCCGGAGCCATTCTGGGACGAAGACGGAAAGGTCTACATTACGGGTGGCCATGCTTGACACGTTGGGTGAGTATTTCATGCTGCCCTTAGCCAGGATGATGTTCACTCCCCCTTGAAGTCCGTATATTCAGCAGCCAGAGGTAAACCTGGATACTGGTGCGGTTGGAGAGTGGCGTATAATCTGGAACGGAACCGGTGGGATGGTATGTACCTATCACCTCTTTACGGGAATGCTTGCCGACGCTGCTGATCTAGGCTCCTGAAGGACCACACATCTACCGCAAGGACGGGTGGTACTACCTGCTAGCTGCTGAAGGTGAATTAGCCAGAACGCCTAGGGGAGGGCACGGAGCTGACATAACAATCCAGGGGTACTGGAGTACACCACATGGTGACTATGGCTCGGTCCAAGAAAATATCTGGGCCCTACGAGTCCAATCCTAGGAACCCTGTGTTGACCAACGCCAACACGACGAGTTATTGTAAGAGACTGATGATTCCTTTGACTTGGCAGGAGGAGATGCTCACCATTACTCAGTCCAAACAGTTAGCCATGCCGATTTGTTCCAGGATGGCAATGGGAACTGGTACGCCACGTCCACCCTTGGGAATTCCAATCGGAGCCTAACAGCAACCGCAGGTGGGCTGTTGCCCTCTCCACCCGCTCCGGTCCCGAGTACCTCCACTATCCCATGGGCCACGAGACCGTCATGACGGCAGTGAGCTGGCCCAAGGGCGACTGGCCAACCTTCACTCCCATCTCCGGCAAATTGAGCCGCTGGCCGATGCCCCCTGAGTCGAAAGACATCCGAGGGGTTGGGTAAGTGACCCCTACTCCACCCAGACCGAAGAAAAGCCAGCCACAGAGGACACTAACAGCTCCGCAGCCCCTACCTCAACCACGACGACCCCGAACACCCGCCCAACACCCCACTGCCTGCTCACCTCACGCGTACGTCAGCCCCAAGCCTACCAGCATCTCCCACCTTCCACCCCGGCTCCCATAATTAACCCTTCCTCTTCATCCACAGACTGGCGCTACCCCAACCCCGCCTGTTACACCCTCTCCCCTCCTAACCGCCCACACTCCCTCCACCTGACCCCATCCCGTCTGAACCTGACCGCCCTGAATGGAAACTATGCCGGGCCGTCCCCAGATTTTCATCGCCCGGCGGCAGCAGCACACTCTCTTTTCGTTCAGTGTCGACCTGGAGTTTACTCCCACGGCGGTCGAGGAAGAGGCCGGGATCACAGCGTTTCTAACGCAGAACCACCATTTGGACCTGGGTGTCGCGCTCCTTCCCAGGGCGTCGAGGACCACGTCTTCCCTTCCGGGGGAGAAGATGGGTGCTGATGCGGGTGTTTGGAGTGGGAACGAGAAGGAGGAGGAGGAGGAGGCGGTGTTGCAGGTCAGGTTCAGGGGGAAGTCGTATGTGCCCGTTCCGCAGCAGGTCGTTGCTCCCGTCCCGGAGGGGTGGTTGAACCGGGGAGGAGGGGCGAGGATGACGTTCGAAGTACGGACGTGTAACGCGAGCCATTATGTGTTTGGCGTGGGGCCGGCGGGGAGGCGGTCGGCGATGAGGGAGGTGATGGTTGCGTCGAATGAGCCGGTTAGTTGGGGGTTTACTGGTGAGTTGCTTGCTCTCGAGTGCGTCGGAAGACGGGGAAAGCTAACGAGCACAGGGACGTTGCTTGGGATCTACGCGACGAGCAACGGCGGGAATGGGACGACGCCGGCGTGCTTTTCGAATTGGCGGTATGTGCCGCAGGAGCAGTTCAGAGATTAGGTGGCATGGGAACGGATGGAAAGGATGGACTCCTCGAGTCCGCCCTCGAGGCGAAGAGAAGCTGCCTCTGGGAAGGTGCCCATGTGTCCAGGGTACATATGTATCTGGCCGGTCGACCCCCCTGCCACTCCCCCAAGTACCACACTTTGCCCGTGGCCCAGTGTTATTTGGGGGGAACACCCGCCCCGGACACCGGCGAGAGGTGGTGTTTGGGCAACCTCTCGGTTGCCCGTTCGAGTCGAAGTAAAACCCGCCCGCGGGTTTTAGTACCCGGTTAACCTCCCCTCGACCGACTCGGGGGGGTAGCCGGTGAGATTTTTGTTGTTTCCTTCTGCAAATCCTTTTTCGCTCAGTTGAAGAGCTCCTTTTGCAAATGTTCTGCTGTGAGAATGTCGTGAGGTTTCACAGAGAAGGTCAGCAGCAGCAAAACATCGATTCATCCTTAACCTGAATAGGACAGCGTCATCCATCATTGGCATTTCCGGATTGGCTTAACCGTCCATCTAAACCGTGCCTTTCCGCCTCCTAACCTCGATTTTGACATCGACTGGCGGTATCAGATTCCCCCGAACCAAGGCCCCGTCGGCTTCTCCGGCAACGGCTTGACCTCATAATTCTGAAGGAAGTAAGCCAGTATCATCTTCAGCTCATGTGCGACAAAGAACCGGCCGGGGCTGTTCTCTGTCAGTAACACGACCATCTGAACAATGTTCATGTGCGAACTCACCAAGCATGCCGTCCATGGCTAAATGGCAGATACTCCGCGCTGGTCGTTACCATTCCGAGCATCTTGATCCTCATCGCTTCCTCGGCATCCGTGTCCTCCCCATTCTCCATCTTCGCCTCATATTCCTCTCTTTCCCGCGAAAACCGCCAGGCATCATACTTGTCCGGGTCCGGGTACAACTCCGGATCGCGATGCGTCCCCCGCCAAGTCCAGCATCAAAAACGCGCCATACGGCGCATGCCACCCCTCAGCCGAGTTGGTTACGCCCTCCGAGGCGACCACCTTCCGGTGCGTGAGAGCCCTCGCGAAATGGCTGAGGCGCATCGACTCCTTAATGGCACTATCCGTCCGGTGAAGGCGGGATAAGCCCTGCTTCGTCCACGTGCCCGACTCTTCTGCAAACACGCGTGCAGTTTCCTCGCGGATGGTGTCGAGATAGCCCAGTGCCGGGTCCGACGAGAAGAGGTCGAGGAGCAGGTTAAATCCGGTCATGACGGTGGTGTGGATAGCGGCGAATTCGACAGGAAGGATCCGCTTCGAGAGCATCTCCGCATTCAACTCCTCCCTAGCCCTTCCGCCTTCGCCTGCCTTATCAACCAAGTGACCATATCCTCCGGCGGCTTCCAGTCCTCGTACTTCGGATCGACCTCCGACGCCTTGCGCGCCATGTCATACAGCCGCTGCTCCAGCACCGGTTTGGCCTCGCGGTACGACCTGCGCCAGTGCCACCGGTTGGACAGCACAAACAGCGGCGCGACCAGCGGCTGGAAGATGCGGGGGAACATGTTGAAGACAAAATGTGTTGCGCACGACGTCGTCGGCAAACGCGACCTGCGCCGCGAGGAACTGTTTGTTACGGCACAGCGGCGCGCCGACGATGATGCGATTGGTCACCCGCGGGACGATGCCCAGCCAGGCGTCCCACAGGTTAAGGGACGTCCACCTGGCGGTGTCGGTGCCGAAGGTGGCGTCGATCGCGCCGTGAACTTCTTCTTGTAGGCCGGGGATCAGGCCGACGATGTTGCGCGCGAGGTGCTTGTGGATGGTCTGGATGGGGAACTGGTCGTCGACGCCGAGGAATTGGTAGTCGTTGTAGAGGGTGTCGCGGTGGGCTTCTTTGGTGGAGAGGATCCCGTCCGGCTGCTCGAGCATCCAGGCCGTTTGGGAGCGAGGGACGACGATTTCTTGTGCACGGCTGGGGGCGGAGGGGACGACGAAGGCATGGCCGTGTCTGGAGTACTGTGAAACGAAGGTTAGCGTTGCGTAGAACGATGGGATCTCTTGGAGGGCATGCCTTCTCATAGCCCTCGGCAACCCAGGCGTTGTAGCGCGTCGCGTAGCAGAACCAATTCTTGATGGTCCCCAGGAAGCTGTCATCGAAGCCCACCCGGGGCAGGGACTTGGTGTAGCGTGGCTTCCATGTGAAGTCGACTATGAAGGAGGCGATGGTGAAGACAAGAAGAATCGCGGCAGTCCGGCCTGGAGTCAGCGACTCGAGTAGCTGGGAGCTGACCCCGGCGGCCATGACGATAACTCTTCGAGGTCCTATGTGTCTGCAGAGTTCAGGTCTGGTGGTTGGAGCTGAAGGGCCTTCTTCGCTGAGCCTGGCAGAGGCCTGTCCGACTCGGTGCTTGAAGAGCCAGGAGGGAGGTAGGAGCTTGCAACATGTTGCCACTCGTCTTAGCGCATCGCCCGAACCGGACGAGGAGGTGAAACCGGAGCCTGGAGCCTGGAGCCTGGGGCCTGGGCCGCTGACGTGCATTGACGATCAAGGGATCCAGGACAAGGGGTTGCTGTGGGTCTCTACCTAGCGAGTGGGTCCTGGGTTCGGGGAACCCGAGCAACGGCCTTCGCAGCTCCCACCAGATCTTGCATCACGATCCGGCATCCTCCTGATGGCTCGGTTGGTTTATCAAATCAGGTCGTTAGATCTCCGTCTGGCAGCCTATCGCGCAGTGAACAGGCGACTAACCGTACGGTGTACAGCCGGTTGCATGATGGTTGGCACCCGTTGCTCGTGCAAAATACTCCCGGACCAATTCCATATGCTGCAACGAACATCGCATTGTTCGAGTCTAGCAAGACTGAAGCTCTTTGTGAACTGGCTGAAGACGGGGATGATGGGACTGTTGGGGAATTGGGGTCTTCCTAGAGGGTGCTTTGTAGCGCCACTGTGTGGAGTCGAAGGGGACAGAGGGTCAAGGTGCTTGCTGCCTGGAGCCCTTTCCGGCTGATCGACTCATCCATCCACCCACGCCTTCACCTCTTAAACGTTGAAACCTGCCACTCACGGTTACGCCTCAAGTTTCCCACTTAGTAAATTGCTATTATCCTGCTGAATTGCTAGTCGATGACAGCTCCGCCCATCCACCATGTCGACCTTCAACGGCCTGGTGGCCGAGTTCCCAGATATCCGAGGCAAGAGCTGCCCAAATTCAACTAAGGGATACCATCTTTGGATTTCACCTTTGACTGACTGCTGGCAGTCGACTTCTTCCGCCCGCACCCCGAGCTCCGGCCTCCACTGGCATGCTTTTTGAGTCACATCCACAGTGACCATCTCGCGGGCTTGGAGAACCTCCGGTCCCCATTGTACCGTCCTGGCTCAGCAGCCTCTTACAACGGTGGTTTCTGACACGAGCCACAGCGTCTACTGGTTCCGCCGCCACAAGGCAGATGCTTCTCCGCCTAGGAGATACCCTTGCCGAAAACTATGCCCGCGGATTCTCGAGGCGCGATCCAGAAATATCGCCATCTAAAGAACTTGGTTGTTGGTATTCCCCGGCAGTTTTCTTTGGGCAGCTGCTCACTCTCTTCAGAAACCAATACCCCTAGAGACGCCCACCCTTCTCGAGCTCGAGCCTGGAAACCACCTCCAGGTCACCCTCTTTGATGCGAACCACTGCCCCGGCGCAGTCATGTTCTGTAGGAACTGGCTAGACTTTGACCTAAGCTGATCGTCTGCTTACCTCCGAGAACAAAGTATTCGAAGGTCAAGGCAAGGCCATTCTCTACACCGGGGATATCAGGAGCGAGCCATGTTGTGAATGCCATTGCGAGATCGCCATTTCTGATCGAGTATACTTCCGGGTTCAAAGCGCTGGATACCATCTATCTGGACACGTCGTTCATCGACAATATCCGGTTCCCTACCAAGTCCGAGGGAATTAGCGAGCTCTTGCAGAAGGTTTCGCGCTACCCTGCCAACACCATCTTCCACTTCCAGGCTTGGACGTACGGGTAGGCCTTCCACAGGATGGAACTACCTCTGTCGGCATCCTAATTGCTATGCAGGTACGAGGACGTCTGGCTTGCTCTGTCAAAGGCTTTGGGATCCAAGGTACGGCAGCCATCAGGCATTGGCATTTGCGGGCCCTAACATGGACTTCGCAGATTCATGTGGACGAGTACAAGATGTCCATGTTCTGCTCTGTCGTTGCACAAACCGGACAGCAAGTTTGCGCCGTCTTTTCACCTTGCCCGGAAGCCCTGGACTGGTCGGTTTCATGTGTGGCAACACTATCACGTCGGCTGCCTGACCTCAGACGAGACGGTCCGCATTCACAGCTGCGAGAAAGGGAAACTGCGCTACTGTAAAGAGCTCCCAGTTGTCTGGATTCGCCCTATTATCACACGTCTCGCAGATGGCCAAGATGTCGCCGAAGTAGGAGTTGGAGGAGGAGGCGACGCTTTGGAGAGGGAAGCCGAGCTGGATTATCTCTCACCAGAAGATGTTCAGAGGATCTTGGATGCGTAAGTGCTGTTACCCTGGTTATTTGGAGCCTCATCTAACTCGATAGGCTCTCTGTGTTCGAGAGATTGCCTGATGAGATGCGAGACCAAATTGGTCAGTTGCTGCTGAGCGCCATTGCCAACGGCCAAAAGATCCCGCTAGACATCGAACGGGCCGCGTTTGGGGAAAACAACCAGGCGGATCTTATTAGGGGCTTGCAGGCAATCACCAGCAAACTTAGGCTTCCCGATCTGCAGCCTCAGAAAAACAGTCCGGACAGGGGCCTGCCAAAGGTGACTACATTCCCCTACTCCCGGCATTTCCTCCTACCCTGAGCTCTGCGATTTTGTCGGAGCACTGAAACCCAGAGATGTTGGCCCTGCACCGTTGATGCCTCAAGATGGTTGCGAGATGGTTTGATCCCTCAGTGAGACCTGATGATTAAGAACAAGTACTAACGCATGCCCAGGCATCACGGTTGAACAGCTGTTCTCGGAGTATTGCTCCGGTGACAGCTTTTCGACCGACCAGCTGCTGAAAAAGCGGTTTGGAGACTACGACAGCAATGTGATCAGCGACCCCAGCAGCCAGCTTACCCTCTCCTTCACCAGCGATGACCGCATTCTCAGCCTTCAATGAACGAGTCTGCACCAGCTCACCACAGCCAGCCTGTCGCGTTGGGCGGCCGGTGGTAGCCAAGCCGATGCATCCCTTGCGCCTCCATTGGCCCCTCGCGTAGTAGGATCGAGACAGACGAGGCTCGATCCCCGGAGTCCGAGGAGCACGAATCCACGAACGGGTAAAAGCCCTCTGTTTGACCCAACAATCCAGGACTCGCAGAGCTCGACAATATCAGAACTGGCTCTTGAAATTCGCTTCGGAGCCTTCAAAGCGAGTCTCATGATGCCCAGGGCAAGGCTCGATTGGATATTAGCTTGTTGTCGACAACGGGCCACATACCATGGTCGACAGGAGCTCTCGTACCCAGGTCTCGCCCCAGATAATGCTAGAAAACGACACAGAGAACACGACGGCACCGCTGACGATGATGGGGGAAGAAGAAGATTGAGGTGAAGGAGGTGCGAAGCCACATGTGAAAGAACAGCACACCGAGGGTTTCACCCAAACCCCCTGCACCCAGGATCCTTCACCACCACAACGGCAAACACACTCGACCCAGTTCAAGCACTCACACCAAGTTCCAGTCCCATTCGGGCCACCCCATTTTGAGTTTCGCGATCACCACCCGGCCGGGCACCCGACTGCCGATCCCCGCAGAGACCCCTGGCCTCGCCCAAACCCGGGCGGGAATATTACCTCCAGAGCCGAAGAACATAATTATCCCACAAATCCACGGCGAGGTTGACCGCGCCAAGGCTGGTGATGATGGTTTATGGGCATCAGTGCTCGGCGCCGACACAGCCAAAGGAGATTGTTGCGACGCAACCCACCTTTCGGCGACCTCTCTTCAACGTTGGCCGATACGCGCTCAAATAATATGGCGACATTTTAACCCGGCTGTGGGGCACCTGTCGGGGCTGTCAAGCCTAAATGTGACCCGACCTTCGATAAGCGACAGTGGGGAAGCCGTTACACGACAGGCCGAGATGGCTGATGGGAGTTGGTGATCGAAGGAGCATATAAGACTGCTATTCTCGGCAGCAGCGCGGCCCTGCAGCCACTACTACTCCCCGGTAGCTGGTTCTGGCATCCATGTCAGCACCAGGCCGACCTTCCCAGGAACGCCTGGCTTGGTCTGCTTCGTCACAATGGCTTGGGTAAGACCTGGCTCAGTTTTCGTCCTTGCGGCTGTCCTGTCAACCTGGGCATGCCTCGTTCTTGGGTTGGCTGTCGACATCTCGGGGTACAGTAATGGGTGACAAAGCAAGCCAATCTAGGTCTGGCCGGGTACTTAGGCGTGTTCTTCCTTGGGCTGACCCCTACGTCTACTTCTATCTGAGCAATGGCAACGACCCTCTTTCCTTCAAGGCCCTCAACCGGGGTTCGCCGATCATTAAGCCGACGAAAGGGACGGGAGGCGTGCGAGACCCTACCATCGTCCCCGGCGGTGGGAGTGAAGCAGGGAAGAAGTGGTACATCATCGGGACGGACCTGCACATTGGAAAGGTGGGTTAGGGCCAGCGTTACGGTTGTCACAAGCATCCTGACGCTGCAGCAGACAAACTGGATGCGGCACAGCGGACCGGGTCAAGGGGCATCTTCGTCTGGGAGAGCACGGATCTCATTAATTGGGGGCATGAAAGACTTGTGACTGTGGAAGATGCCACGGCTGGGATGGTATGGGCTCCGGAGGCGATCTGGGATCCTGCCAAGGGTATGATATGCGGAGGCCAGATCAGGACGGCGTTGAGCTGACTGCAACAGGGCAATACCTCGTCCACTGGGCATCCAGATTCGTCGCGCCTCCTCCTCAGCTTCCCCGCCCGCTACTCCCACTCACTTTCTCACAGTACTCCTCTGCCGACCCAGACCACGCCGGCACCCCCTCACCACCATCATCCGCTACGCCCACACACCCGACTTCAAAACATTCACCGCTCCCCAGGCTTTCATTGACAAATCTCCCACCAACATCATCGACCTGACGATCCTCTCCTTCACCCTACTAACTCCTCCTCGAAATCCTTTCTCCGGTTCATGAAAGACGAAACCCGCAAGACGGTCTTCGTTGAAGTGTCCGATACTGGGTTATTCGGAAAATGGACGCGCCCAGGCGGGGACGGGGCGATCATCCAGCGGGATGTGGAAGGGCCGCTGCGTACTGGGATAATAAAGCGGTTGGGAAGGTGCACTTGCTGTTGGACTTTTATGGGAGTGGCGAGGGGATCGAGCGTTTGAGAGCACACAGCCGGGGAGGAATGATGGGTGGAAGGAGAGTGGGAAAAGGTGGGGATTTTCCGATGGGTTTGAGGCATGGAAGTGTACTACCTGTTGGCAGGAGGAGTGGGAGGCTTTGCGGGCAAGGTGGGGGTAGACCGGTGTGGAAAGGGTGCGGAAGGAGAAAGGAAGAGATAGGATGCGAAGGATAGAGTCGTTGAACGGGCGTTTGGATTCTCGATGACAGCTGGGAGTCTGAACCACGGAAGACCGCTCCACCTTGTCGACATACCGAGAAATACCGCCGTCGTACGAGACGGGACAGATCGGGATGAGCAGGGAAAAACTGCTGGAGCTCTGAGACAGCAAATAGAAAAGCCGTTCTTGGGCTTCCAAATGTGATCCGGCACAGCCTGCAGTCATCCAGAAGCAGGCAGCCAACCTTCTTATCGCTCTCGCCCAGTCGCGGCTGCCTTTCGGGTTTACCCGTTGCCTACGAAAGACCAAGTAACAACTCGACTTGACTCATTCCCGACCGGGTCTCGGGAAGCGTTGCGGGTGCATGGGAAGAAGACGGGCTGGGCAAACGACCCCAAGTGATCACATCACAATTGTATCATGGGCCTGAGACTTATTATCCCGGTATTTTGATAATCATCCCAAGGCAAGGCTTCTCAAACTGCCGAAACCCCACAGGTTTTCCCTTCCGTTAACCGGTGTGTTTCAAGTCGCACCGCACCTGCGAACACAAACAAACAGAAGCCACCCAATCATATTACACCATTTTTCCAGCTTTCAGGGGCTGCGACGGGTGTGGCGCCACCACTCACATCTCAGTTCCCCCCCTCAGAGTGGCCTGAGGATCGTGGAGCGAGGAGGATCGGAGCAGATGCGAGTGTTCAAAGATTTCAGAGATTATCACTACCAAGCTAAACTAAGCTAACTTCCAGTGATCGGTCCAGCTCAGCATCCCACAAACAGTGCGTTAGAGAGGTGTTAGTTCCTCTCCTCCCTGAAGGGTATCTCCAAATTTGGATATGTGTATGGGTATCCTGTTGCCATGCTGTTGTTGTTGCTTGGCCGCGCTCATTTTCGAGGGAGGGCCGGCAGGGGGATAAAGCAAAGACGAGAAGAAATTGTGTGTGAGAACAGGGGAGAAAAAAGAAACAAAGCCAGTCCGAATCCACGTCCATGTCCGTTGTCCAGTCCAATCCAATCCAATCCGGGATATCACTTGAGGTATTCGCTCTATGCTCTTCCCTGCCCTCACCTTGCCTCGCAGATCCGATGAAATGTGATGATGGGGTATGAGGATGAAAATGAAAGAGGAGAGTTAGAGAATATTGAATGGGAAGCGTTTCTCCAAAGCATCGAGCACCCAAGCACCAACCACAGCCCCGGAGGAGAAACAGAGCAGAAACAGACCGCCAACCTTGCTGTGCCTTTCCTGGATGCGTTCCAACCCTCTCTTTCCCCTGGTATCAATGTAGATCTTGTTATTCCCCGCCCAAGAAGCAAACCCAATACAGACAACGTACCACCATCCACAGCCACTCACACACTCTAACCCCCTAGAGTTGTGGTCTCAGCATAGCTTCAGTGTCTCCCCCATCCAACTCCAACCCCATGCCCACGCCGCCGACCCCCACCCCACCAATCCCCAACGCATTCACCTCCGCTCCCGGCCCCGGATGGAACGGCAGACTTGTCGACACCGACGACGTATACATCCCTGGCACGGTCTGCTGATGCGTCTGCGACGGATACGGATACCTACCCCCCGGACTCCTCCTGCTGCCAGGCGAGAACGTCGACGTCGCAGACCCTGAAGTAGGGGAGTGAGGGGGGAGGTGAGCGGTATCCAAGCGGGGCATGGATGTCGCGTACGGGGAGGGCATGGAGGGGATCGGCAAGCCGGTGAGGGTTGGCTGCGAGGTTGGGATGGAGTAGGGCGTTGTGGTCATGGGGTAGATTGCGGCGAGGGTGTCTGGGACGGTGCGCGGTTGCGGGTGGTGATGGCTGTGATGGCTGTATGTGGTACGCCGTTGTGTCGGTGTCGTAGCCTCCGTTGTGTGGGCTGTCGGGCGTGGCGCCGTCCATGCGGGCGCGTTTGTGGGGTTTTGTCGTCGTACCCGGTGGTGTAGCCGTACGAGCTGGAGGTGTAGTCGCCTGCGGAGCGCAGCTGCGGCGGGTCGGCGTAGTAGCTGCCCTGGGAGGTCATGGTACCGCGGGCGCGGTCGAGTTGGCTGGCTGCATCGTGCAGGCTGCTGATGCGGCGGAGGTGGTGCGGGGAGTGACTGTTTGGGCTGAGTTCGTGGGGAGAGTCGTGCGGGAGGTAGCCGTGCATGCCTTCGGAGGCGCGGATATGTTCGGCTTGGCCGATGGTTCGCTTCTTAGTTGAGACGGTCCGTGAGTCCTTGCGGAGGCGTAGGCGCACGCCTTGGTCACTGAAGGAGCGAGTGAGGAATGTGGACTCGGCAAGCCCGGGGAAGGTCTTGGTGGCGTAGACGACGAAGGGGTCGGAGACGGTACGGGAAAGCAGCCAACACTCCTTCTCGGCCAACTTGAGCTCGTACAGGATGAAGGCAAGTCTGTAGGTGCCCACCCTCCTAACGGACAGGTCGCCGAAAACGAAGAAGCCGCCTTGGGTGTTGTCTGTGTCCTTGAGGCTGTAGAGAGATGATACCAGCGTCCCTGTCAGATCGCTCTCCTTCGGCCCCGAGTTCTCGTCATGCTCGTCATCACCCTTGCGAATGAGCTGGCGGTCAAGATGAGGTATGGGTTCTGGAGGAAAGTTCTTGCCGGGTCTTTCCTGGGGTTGACCGTGAGCTGGACGATAGGTGGCGGGTCGATCGGTTTCCGTTCTGCCCTGCGTCAGTTTTGTTCGAGACCAGAAGACCAGAGAGGTTGAGAGATACCTTTACCCTTTCCGATGGCAACGCAAGCATACTTTGGCTGTTGCCGTACCGCCAACTCGAAGTCACCACCTCCCAATGTTGACATCATGGTGAAGATATTTATTCTGCTGCTTATGTGGTTGTCGTGAGCCGAACTACGGCCAAGCACTTTGGCGAGCCAAAGAGTCTGACAGGCGGAGTCGTATAACTCTCTTCGCTGTGGGACGGATTGGTCTGAACGTTATGGTTACGTTGGGGGGCAGTCGGCAATAAGCGGACTGAACAAGCACCGGATGCTTCTAAAGCCGATCAGTCAGCAGTGCGGAGGGTAGAGGGGTGGTTTCAGGTGAGGAGGAGGAAGGATGGGGAGGAGCGGAGGTGGCAGGCGTGGCGTGGGTGTAAAGGAACTAACCGAAGGAAGCGAGCGTACAAGCGATGCAGGTTCCCCAAGACAGCGTGATCTTGCCCGCGGCGGGTGTTCGCAGCGCAGCACCCGGTGACTGGCTCGGTTGCCGGGGGCTTCGGTGTCGGTGGGTGGAGCAGGCCGGTACTCGTGGGGTGAGGGATCGGGTCGAGAACAGGCGCCAAGCGGGTGACTGTAGGGCCGCGTGAGGATCGCAGGTGCTGTTGCGCGGCTGCGTTGCGGCCGCTTGTTGGCTCGATGAGTTCGCCCTTCCGTGCTCCAACGAGGATTCCCAGCTCTTGTTTCTAGCTCTTTGCCCTTCCTCGTGTCTCTCTTCCTGTTCCTCCAGCGCGTAGCACGTGGGGCTCGTGGTCGTCGACGTAGGCCACCCAAAAGAGAACTGCAGCGAACGTTGCTAGCAGGTTTGTCAATCGTCGGAGACTCGAGCCAGAGACGGAAGGTCAAATCAAGGTACAATGTGAGGATGGTAGAAGATACGGTTTGGTCTGCCAGTGCCTGTTTCTGGCAGGGAACGGTCCGGCAGAGACGGGCGTGGTGATCGTCCGGAACCAATTCCACCATGAATGATGTGGATGGACAAGACAGATGGGGAATGGGGAGGCAGATCAGATAATAACTCGAGCAGCAGTGCTAAGATGCAGCGGGGACGCGATGAGAAGGATGGCAGGGAATTGCTGAATGACGCCCGGTCGGAGCCTATCGCTCAGTCCGGTGCGGAGGCGGACATCAACAATAATAGAACGGACAGCCAGTGATATGATTGACGACGAGGGGGTCTGGAAGCTCCCGGAGGCCGGTTCTTTCAACGGTACGTCTTTCAGGGATGTCCCAGTGCCCCAGGTCTCGAACCTTGAGACTGCTCAAGGACCAGGGACTTTGCCTCTCGCATCCCAGGCAACCAGGGTGAGGCGACTCGGTGATGTGCGGGCACGGCTTGGAGGGGTTTCTGTTGTTGCCGGCCGGCTAGCGTCCTCTGCCATGGCCCCTGGGCGGCAGAACAGCTGCTAGCATCGCGGCCGGCAGGCCACCCGAACGGTACAGGGGACGGGTGAAGACATGAACAGGCAGGGCAAGGGTGGGTCGAAATGCCAACGCCGCACAATGGTTGATGACAGACGGGAAGTGCTTGGCGGCGTTTGCGGTCCTGAATCTCGTTTCCTTGCCCACATACCCGCTCCCTTTCCCGGAACAGCTTCTGCTCGCACCAAACAGACGCCAGTCCTGTCAGAGCAGAAGACGTTGGTTGCTGATCTGAGACATCTTACCGACACAGGAAGCAATGGAAGGTCTTCCAAGCCGAAGAAGCAGCCCTACGGCTTCCGAGAGCCTGCCGCCGAAGGCAAGTGCCGGGTGCCCGCCAAGGCGACGATGCCCTCTGCCTTCTGGATAAATGTGCCGGAAGCCGATCAGCGACACTCCGTAGCTGGTGGAGCCCGCGGCCCCCAAAATACCCACCCTCTCCTTTCCCCCAAGCTACAGGCGCGCTAGCATCAGCTAGCCTCCTTGGGCCATGCTTGACCTGGAATAGCATCAGGGAAACATCCGAGCGACCGGGTACTCTGTACCAGGGGCTCTTCCCGTCCTCCCGGCAGCAGACTCGGAACCAGAACGTGTCATACCACGGCGCGGTATGAGCAGCGCTTTGTCGATACCTGGGAGTGAGGTAGCATCGCGACTGCTTGATGGGGTTTAAAGAAGTGGTTTGTCGCTCGCTTTGCCGCCCCGCGTTGGCGCCCGTGTTGGCGCCCGTATTTGATACTGGTGGTCTGTTGTCGTTCATCATCCTCGTGTCTTTGGACCTGCTTCCCCCACTCTCCTAGCCCCACGCCGCTGCTGACCTGCTGCAGAGCGGTCAGGGCCAGGGTGGTGAGTTGGCCGTCCTTCTCGAACAATGGCTTGCTCGGCATGAATGATCCAATGTCCGACTCTTCCATTTTGAGCCTGCTGTTGTCTGTGCGCTGCATGCATGCATAAACGCAGGAGCTGCGTCTAAGCCGTTTTCAGCCTTGCTAACTGGTCTTATCCAGCTCGTTTTGGATGTTCGATATCCCACCCGGATACCCGTTAGTCCGAACTCCTAGTGTCACCCTATCAGCCTTGCCCGAGGCTTGCCCTTCCTTCCCCAGGTTCCGCCCCCTGCTGGTTCGACTTGTGAGAGGGTTCGAAGAAACAAGATGTGGCTGGTGCTGGAAGGGCCAGGCGTTCGGCGAGCCACCAACAGCCTCGCCAACTGCGCTCTTCTTTGAGAACTTGACGTCAAGCCACCTTGCGGGAGAGAAGCCCTGGTTGCAGGTGCAATTCTCAACGATGCTGGGCGATTGCAACTGTCCAACCTACGTGACACCCGATATTAGGAATGTGGTTCGGCCAGGAGTCATCGGGTTGGTCGAGGATGAGGGACTGTCTGTGCCCACGTGCCCAGGCTTCCAGAAGGTCAAGCTCTTTTCGAGCAGCCACAGCTCTCATTCCGAACGTGTGCGTGGATCCTGACATTGAGGCGCATGGCAGAGACGCTATTCAGGAACAGGCCAAGACACCCCACTAATGCAAGAGCGGCACGTCGAGGTGGAGGTGCCAGTGTCTCGTCTCGTGCCTTACTGAGGACACGAGCTGAAGGCCCGCCACTGCCCACATCGGGCTGGGGAAGCGGTGCTGATGAAGTGCCCCTCCTCCATCCCCGCCCAAAGAAAGAGAGAAGGGGGGAGGGGGAAGAATGAGGTGACCTCTTGGTGTCACCGGCGTCAGAGAACTTGCGTCAGGAGCAGCCAGCCCGTCCACCTCCTGCGGCGGCTAGCAAATTAATTGGCACCGTCGCATATCAAAATCCAGACATCCATGCCCTTGATATTGTATCCATCAAGATCGTGCAGAGAGGCGCATGCGGACTGAGTCTTGCATCGAGGGGTCAAACCGTCTCGTCTTCGGTCTGCTGACGCGCGGAGGATCAAACAACCGCCCCGGCTCCATAATGGGTGGCTTAATGATGGAATCATCTGTCATCGATACCACCACCAACATCAACCAGCAACGAGGCGGAAGGATTCGAGAAGCATTGGGCAGCATTGTCGACAAGCCCATCTCAGCGGTTGGCGTCTTCGAAGCTCAGGAGAATGTTCGAAAAGAGGTCAAAGCGACGGAGAGGCCGTCTGCATCTCCTGGATGGTTGAGGAGCATGGTGCACACTGACATCGGACCAGGAACAGGGCTCAAGGTTTCATGCACGTAGGCCCTTGTCCAACGAGACAGCGCCTCCACACCTCCATCAGGAACCATGTCATCAAACCTCTGGCTGGATTCTGGTCGTGGAGCTTTATGGAACGATGTTGAGGATGCGGCTGGGTTGTCCTTGTGGAATGCTCGGAATCCGGAACGCGGGCGCTCGGTCCCGGCGTGCAACATGCAGTGCTGCCTCAATCTGGAAATGGTTTCGTTTGTGTGTTGTCTCCAGGTGGCCAATCG
Source organism: Achaetomiella virescens (assembly GCA_031001845.1). NCBI lineage: Eukaryota > Fungi > Ascomycota > Sordariomycetes > Sordariales > Chaetomiaceae > Achaetomiella > Achaetomiella virescens. The sequence continues at coordinate 279,538 of JARNGD010000003.1, forward strand.
AATGAAGCTTTTCGTTTCATCGGGTAGGTGTCCTGACCAAGGAACCTCGCCGATTCCACGTTCCCTCAGCCGAGATGACTGCGTGGTCTCAACCCGTTTTCTCTGGATCTTGGTTGCCCATGCATCAGGCGCAAGTCGGGCGGAAGGGATCCGCCGCGGGTGCCGTGTCCTGCAGAGACCAATCGCTGGCGGCGGCAGCGGGAGGCCGGTCGGTGAAGTTGAGCCGGATTGGGCAATAAACAAATTCCCGGCGCAGGGAGTCATCATGTCATCGTGTGACCTACGTCGCGACTTGCACTGGCGAACAACCGGGTGGGCAATATCGCATCCCAAGCCGTGTGCACAGCCTGTCAGCAGCCATGCAATTCGGCCCTTCACCGCCAGTGGGGCTTGCTGGGAATTGGGAGGCAGAAATGCCAACTGCTTTCTCATCGCTCGCCAATGCGCCACGATTGCTCGGTTGACTGATCTCGTTGCTGATTCCGTCGTCGTGGTCGTGTTCGTGACCGTTAGTGTCGGATCATGGATGTGGAGGGGCCAGTCAAAGACCGAACTGCAGTTCCCCCACCCGTGGAGAAGGGGTTTCCCCGCCCCTGCAAGGAACAGCAGGAGCACCTCCCAATCAGGAAAGCGATATTTCCTCGATTGGGACACCTACGGTGCCCACGACGCCACTCCCGGCGGTGAGAAGCTGTGCCTGTCCTGACGAAAAGATAGGAGGGAGGGTTGGTCTCAAGTCGTACCTCGAAACCATTTTCATCGGAATCCATCAAGAACCCTAGCCATTCCGCGCTCACAGTCTCATGAGGACGGCTCTCGAAATTCAGCATTCGTCTCGTCCGATAGCCCAGAGTGGCCCCTGAGCTTCCAATCGGCAGATTTCCTTTCCCTCCACCCCTCTGACACGAAGAAAGAAACCGCCAACGCCATGACCCCCATCTCCAAGGCGAACTCCACATCGGCAAACGGCCATCCCGAGTCGCTTTCGTTGAACCCGGGCAAATGGAGAAGTTGAAGACGTGCATGGGTCAGTTGCCCAACCTCGGGTGGGTTTTGCGCCCACGCACTCAGTCCTCGGCTCATGCATCGGCGGCACTTTGCCGCAGCCCTGAGAGACTCGACTCTGGCTGCTCTCGGCGACCCACCAAGTCCCGTGGTACCTGCTCTCCTCCTCTCGCGCGTCAGCAGGGAGCGAAATACCGCAAGATCTGAGGAACTGGTCCTGCGCTTTCGTGTTCAGCTTCTTGAGCATCGCTCTCACCCAGGCCCGGTCTTCGTTCTGGGGATCCAGTGCTCTGAGTGTCATGAAACCTAGACTGTCCACGACATGAAGCGCAATGAACTGACTCTCGCTGGGTCCCAGCAACGCCTCTCGGGGCTGGATTGGGAGACATGTGGCTTCACTGGCAGGCGCCATCCGGCCTTTTGCCTGCAACAGACACTTGTCAGAACAATGCCCTCCCCGTCCTCCACTCTGCCCCTCAACACCACAGCATCCTTGTCGGATACTATCACTTATTTTTCGATGCAGCAGGCTCACGCCTGCGACACCAACCATCAATGTCAAGTCAGCGGGCCCTCCGTGTCTTTCATCGCCCTGGACATCCCTGACCATTTATGCACTCTGTTTTGTGTCCTAAAGGCGGAATTTCCCTGGCATGGGCGAAAGTTTACTCATTACATGTAACATACTCGGTCTCTCGAGGATGCGTAACAGTATTATTGTCTGCATCGACGACGCAACACCGCACACCTCTTCAGGGGTTTTGTCACCTTCCCGCCCTACCTCCTCGTTCGTGCCATCAGGGGAACGCCGGGCTTCATTGGGAACAAGGTGCCCTGAACCAAGAGATCCTCCATGCAATGCAAAAAGCTCGCGCCCAGCGGGCTGTGGTCCTCCAATGCTCTCCAGTTTTTTGGTTTCAATAACCTGCTCACTTACAGTAGCTGAGTCGCACCAACAGCAGGGAGGCTCGCTTCGACTGGCTACGACAGCTACATGGCACTTCCTCATGCAGAGGCTTACAATGTCTGACACTGCCAGAAGTGGAGATTGTGACCAATGGGAAAAGGCATGCTTATTTCCATGCCCTATAACTCACGTATTATGCCCTGTCCCAACCTCGCCACCGCCTCTTTCGGACATTCGACTTTCTGGACTTGGCCACACCGCCCTGTCGACCGCCCCTGTTCATACCTCTCATCCCTTTTCGTCACTCGAAACAGGCTAGCGGTGGGCAAAACGGCCAGCCCGAGCTCCGCGCTGAGCTTCGGCCACCCCCGAGCCGGCGCGAATTGGGCACGGTTGTCTTTCTCTTTCAGTATTCAAGAACCTCGTTGTCCATGGGACTCCGGACAAGCTCACCGGGAGCGTTGCACGCATCGTAGATACAGTTGCATTTCCTTATCGTTTCCGGCCGCAGATCGGATTTCGTCGGGAAGGCTTCTAATTCTGGCTCCCGAAGTTGCCCTACCCTCGAAGCTGTGAGGAGGAACAAAGAGAGGGTGCTCTTCCATGTGGCGATCCATGACTGCTCTTTCACAGACTGTCCCGCGCGGACGTTGCGAATCTGGATATCAGCCTGCCGTTGGGAATTCCAATTACCGGACGCAACTCACACAACGCACCTTGGACATTACGTTTTTCAGTCTCTTTTCTATGCAGGTGGACTCACTGCAGGAATTGTCTCCCAGAGTTAGACCGCATGCTTAGTTAATCCCGACTCTTCCTCGAGCGGCCGGGCCATCACCATCGCCACGAATCCTGAACCGGAGACAGCTTCAAAGCCGGTCCGTCGCTTGTTGCCTTCGTCCCAGATCAGCCTCAGACCCATAAACGTCCCTCCTTACTGGACCCAGAACATTTCCCGAGTCCACGAATTGCTAAGAGGACCCTTCGTCCCTTTGTGCCGCGGTCTCGACTCTTCCAAAAATCTCTTGGTACAACAGTTGACAAACCCAGCAATATTGGCAGAGAGCGCCAGACCGCCTTTGAGAATCACTAAACGAATCAGGACACCAACTCGCAACTCTCCATTTCGTCGTCCCTTCCGCTTCTGCCGCAACTCTGCTGATGGGACATTAAATTGCTGCCCGCTGGGAGAGGGCCAGCTTGGCCCGGGTCACCCCTTGCTTGCGCACACCCAAAAACATCGCGGTAAATATGAAGTGAGCGGCTGGCAGTGCGGGCAATTTATTTGTATATTCGGTGAGGCTCTCTCCACACGGAGCTGACGGCACCATACGCTTGTCGGATCCTTTGCCACAATGAGCCCTTTTCTCTCAGCTGATCATTGAGTGCCAACAGACGGCTTAATGAAGTCTGGCTGTCTTTGATGCGGATCCAAAGCCATCCTTGGAAGCAGAACGAGTTCGTAATGAAATATGACCCCATTCTCAAGACGGAGGGTCCTGTAACGCTGTGTCAACTCGTTCCGGCCTACTGGTGCTGGAACATATTGCCTGAGCCAGGTTGAACTCTGGATTGGGACTGTAGCGTCCCTTTACGAAGCTGACTACTTTTTCGGGATCCTCTGCGATTAGGCCTTTTGAGCCATGCACCTTCAACAGCCTCGTTCTTGCGTTTTAAATTCTCCTCGATGCGTGAGGATAATACAGAGCGATATGTGAACGATATTTCATGGTTCAACGGGGATGCGATGTTGTAACCGATCCACCCTTACCGTTATGGACCCAACGGCAGGCAGGCCCCCGCCTCCGCAAAGCGCGCTTGCCTCGGAATAGCCAACCATGGAACCAATCCTGCTCCTGTGGGTTCTGGATCCGGGGAAGACTTATATCCTGGTCAAACATCTTTTGAAATCTGGATGTTTAAAGCGTTTCTTCTGCACTAGTGTCCCCAAGACTATCGTTATAAGTCTGTATCGCCGCGAAGTTTTCCTTTCAGATAGAGCTAGCATCATGTATTCGGAAAGGTTGGGAATTTCTGGCCCCTTAACGTCCTGGTTGATATGTGAGTTTGTTATGATATCGACCTTGTTCTAAGCACTAATTCGGCCATGTGCATACAACCTCTGTGTGCCGTATGCATGTTTCAAGTGTCGCACTCAACGCAAGACGGCCGGTATGCCCTTTCCGCTTCTGAGCGAAACCGGGCTGCTTCTTCCACGTGCGCGTTGAGAGTGTTGATTTGCCTCTCTCGCTCCATTTGAAGCATGCATCCAGGTACATATTTTTTTAGCGCAATGTAGCACTTATTCACATGGAAACGACTCGGTGGACACTGGTGCTTGCTACTTTCTGCTACTCAGTTCTTACTGATACTCTATCTGTTGCAGTGATGGGCTCAAATGTAGGGAAAATTGGTGATGTGTTTTGCCTATGGAAGTGTTATGTTGAGTTGAAGAAGTGGAAGAAGTGGAAGATGGGCACAATGGCTGCTTAATAGCCATTGCGGGCAACAAAGACAGGCGGAGCGGTCTGTAAGTTTGAGAGGTCAAAGACGTCTTTGCACCACTATCTAATTTCCGTGAACTCAAAGTAGAAGCGCCAGGGCTCTCAGGTGCACAGTTTGCTGCTTACCTCCGCTTGCCTCGACAAGATACCTGCCCGCATTGTTCAACTTATTCTGCCGTCTTCTCTACATCAAATTCTCCTGCTTTGGGTGGATTACATTTGGCCCACTCGATGCACTCCGTCATTCCTTGACTGTTGTTTCCTGAGAGCATGACAGGACCTTGACTCAGGGGTTGTATGGCCCCAATACCACCAACGTCACCTCCAGATACATTGGACTTCCATGGGGAGGGGTGTGAGGCTCACCGGTTCGGTAGTGGCCGTTGGAATGAACATTCCCTGTTTCCAATTGGCTGTCATTTTCTTGTGTTACCCTTCTCCAGGAGCTTTACAAGACGTTGTAAGCTTGAGGGCTTATTCAGCGGGGTGTGGCGTAGTGTCAGCTTGGTAGTGACGATTCCTGTCAGTTGACGGACGCACGTCGTGTACTTGCATGTAGTGTGGCATCCATAATCCTTCTGCTTGATGGTAGGGCAGTCTCAGGATCGGTACCGGGTCGGTTACAGCATCATTTAACTAGTGGCACCAACTTAACTCCTAGGTCAACCCAATGCGGAAAAGAAAACGAAAAGAAAAAAAGAGAGAAAGAAAGATAAAGAGTGAAAGTGATGTCCCATAGCTTATTCGGGGGCGGGGTATGAGAGGGAAGTCACTTGCTCCCAGCCATAAGACTCCCAAACTCGGTCAGGTCAAATAGTTACCAAATTTGCGACCTCCAACTGCGCCGCAGGGTATATTCTGATGGTGGAAGCGTCGATCATCATGCGCAACCACTTCCCTCACTCGCGCAATCCCATACATCCAATCACCCACGTCTATCGACAGACAAGATTACATGCAAGCTCAGAAACTCGCTGGCTGCCACCCCTACGGAATACAACAACTGGCCAAGCGAAAGCCAAGATATAGCAGAACTGGGGTAACGCAAAAGGGCCGAGTCGACAGCGAGACTAGTGCTAGCCTACCAGGGTTCATGGTGGTTTTGAATCGATCGTGAGTGTCCGTCTCTGGCAATGTGACAGGGTTGGGTGGTCGCGTTCGATGCCGGTACCGAACTGGGTTGTCGGGACCTGGAAGTCAGACGTTTCAACGGTTGATGGGAACCTTGAAGGGGTTGGAGTCGAACTGGTACCCGCGACAAGAGCCTGATCCGTTTGCACAACTCGCACTTGATCAAGAATCAACTGGACGGATCTGTTCCTTGTTTCTTGTCACGCGCTGGAGCAGTTCCAGGTTTAGTTTCCCTGCAGCGGAACGGATCCAGGGTCAGATGGATTCAATGACAGTTGTCCTTGCTCTGGTGCTTCGAGCTTCTGAGGACCTTCGGCAGCTGTGATTGGCTTCGATGCATGTCCGGCGCGATGTACTGTAACAACGGCACAGGGGATGTCTGTGTGGAGGGCTGGACCCCTGGGCTCTTCGGGTTGTGGTTGCATCGCCCATCGCCGCAGTTGCAATGTTCTTGACCGAATCTCGTTCTACTACCACATTATCGATTGCAGAGATGAGAAGATTATGCTATTTTGGTCTTGATGGAGTAAAAATTAGCGGTGCTGCCTGATGATTTCAGGGATTGCTGATGCTGTCCATGCTACGGTGAGAACGGACATGAATGAACTGCAAAAGAGAGTCTATGGGGAGGGCCGTTAAGCTGTGGGGTAGAATACCATCGAGGACGCGGGGAGCGAATCAGGGGGCAAATGCTGAGAAGTGGCCACACTCCCGGGTTGGTCGGGGTGTCGAGCTCGAGGTGGCAGCACGGCTCCTGGAGGTTCATCGATGTTGGGCATCTCGACGGTCCTTGCAAGGTGCAGGTGCGTTCCGTTGTCCCCTCTTCGAAACCCAAACGGTGGGCCTAATATCGGCAACGGCTTTTCCCTGCGCAGTCAACTGGCTCACGGGATTCCTTCCCGGTTCCCGATTGCCAGAAGAGGAAGGTGCAAAAGTCGCCCAGCGACTCAGCTGAACAAACAAGGAGCTGCGGCTCACAGCCCTGACTACCCTTCTCCAGGGGGTTGGACCGGGTGGTCCGTTAGGGCTGGATAACGGCGCATGCTAGGAAGATCCGGTTGTGGCCCGACACTGTGAGGCCCTCGTTGTCACATTGTGGACAAATAGTTGGTATTCGCTGCAACATTATGTTCAGTTGGGACGAGCCCAACCTAGAGATCGCACACCGGATGCAGGATGGTTCGACGGTTTGGCTCCTCTTTCGAGATGTAATGTCCAAGTTGGCTGTTCGCATATGCAAGCAATTAAGTGCCACCCCGTACTGCACCCGATCTGATTGGTCTTTCAGTCCGCCGACTGTCTCGAGAAACTGTGTGTGCACGTCCCTGGAGCTCCAAATCGGTCAGCGGGAGGGAGAGAAGCCGCCTTGGCACGCCCGTTGGGGATTCTGAATTTGGCATCAGGGCGGGCGTGACCAACAGCGGACGCAGGGTCTGGTTGATCGAAACGGTGGAGATGTCACGGTTGGTCGATCTGGGGATTGGGGGTCGCAGCATCCGGATTCTGGGGGCGGATTGTCAGTTATTGAGGCTCGTAATCAGCAGGCAGGAGTGACACACAGCGCACAGAGAGACATTGTATTGCAGACTATAATCGAGTCTGCTAAGACTTCAGAGCGTACGTGGCCTCGTGTGTCATGTCTGGTAGGTCACACCGTCGCTGTCATGCCATTCCCCAGTCGTGCTGCGCAAGGCGAGGCGAATGCATTGGGAAGATTTGTGTTGGTATTGGAACAGCTCCCGTGGCGGATGCTCTTTCCTGCCGGGGAGTTCGACTGAGTGTTGTTGCCTGTGCAGAATTTGCCACTACAGCTTCGCTGGCCAATCTCGCATGGGCTTTCACCTCGATCCTTCCTGGAATCATCTTCCCCGGTCCATCGCCATATCTCAGGTTGAAGAAAACCTCAGGCCTCATGCCGTGACCCATGCCCGGATCTCCAGGTGCCATTGGTGAAACTAGGGAATTCTCAAGCGAGATTCATTGAGATGTTTGGCTGTCAAATCGGCGACCAAGAGTAGTCCAGAGACTCTGAACGATGTCGAGGCGAGAGCCGCTGTCCAGTTCTCCCCGTACCGATGGAAGACTTCAAAGTGAAAATTGCTAGGCATAAGAGCCTGGAAAGAAATAAGCTCCGACTACGATGCCTTAACGGCGCTTGAGCGAGTGCGATGAAAGGGAGATTAATTACCTATGTGCTGAAGTCCATACTTAATGCACGGTGATACCAGCAGTATATCGCTGACGTAGTAATGCTACCGAAACAGAACCGGTGACTCGGCCTTTGCTAACGTTACGTGCTATAATGAATCAACTGCTATTCATTGGTTTCCCCATCTCGTCGTGTCGTCTCTAGGAATGAACTCAGTTGGACATGATTACGAGATGAGAGTGACCTAACAAGACAATTAGAACAAAAGAGGCACCTGAACAATCCAGGGATTCTTCTGATGACGATCACCCCTCAATCGATAGCTAACTAGGTATCATCGCAAGTTAGGTATTGAAAACAACCTGGAAAGAGTCAAGAAGCGGTGTCAAAGTCTGGGAGACTTCTTCCTCAATGCCTAATTCTTCCCCGAAGCTGTTTGAAGATTTTGCTACTGTTCTGTGTTTCAGCACTAGGCTCTTGTATCGAGAAACAACACTCTCCTTCCGCTCAACGCAAAAGGACGCCTCATCCGAGCAAGGCGCAACTTCCAGACCAGCCAGATCTCAATTCTTTTCTGAGTTTGAATCGTCATGTCGGCAGCCCAGAGCTTCTTGTACGGTCCCTGGTCAGGTCGAGCCTCTCACGCTCCTCCCTGCTCCTCCCTAGAACAGATCGAATGCCGTCTCGAAACACATCTCCGCCGGGAACTTGCGCCGCCCTACGAAGCCCTCAGCCACGTCTGAGGGAGAGGACCAAAGACAAGACCATCTTTTGCAATGACCGCTCCTTCTCCATCACCAGCAGTCTGGAGCACGCCCCGCACCGACTGCATGCCGATTGGCCCCGGACGCTGTGGCTCGACCAGGTGTGCGTCAACCAGGACGGCCCGAAGGAGCGCACACCAAGTCGCCTTGATGCGCGGTATCTATGGGGGCGCTGAGACAGTCGTAATTTGGGCGGCCCCGACTCGGAAGGCAGAGCAGCAGCGGCCCGCAGTCTCATTTCCAAGATAGTGATCTCTTTTTCGACCCAAGGGAGGAGGTCAATGGCATGCAATGGCTCCCCATGGACGCGAAGCTGGCCAAGCTCGGTTGCTTCCCAAGTCGTCACCAGAATGGAAACAGCCGGGCTTCATGCCCTCGCTGCCATACTTTGAGCGCATCTGTGTCCTCCAGGAGGTTTATGCCGCGCGCGAGGTCATTTCTTTGGGGGGAGACCGAGATTCCTTAGAAGGAAATCAAGCGGGCATGCTATTATGCCTACAAGAACTGCTTCTAATATCAAGGGCCGCATCGGCCTCCGCGAGAAACCTGTCTGCATCAATGTTGTCAGGCCCATAATTCTATCCATACCTTATGACGTACCAGAGGTTGAGAGGACATGCTTCGCCATGCCCATTTGTTCAAGGCTAGATGCTAGTGACAAATTTCGCCCCGAGTGGGCTCGTCAGCGACAGATCTGCCGTGCTGGTAGATTACACCGAGCCCGCAAGCAAAGTCTACGCCCAGGTAACCGTCGGTATATTCAATCCTCGCACAACTTTCGCATTTTGTCCTTTGCCGTGGCTGAACCAAGGACCGGCTCTACGGCGAGCCGCCGAACTGGATACCAGATTGAACAGAGGGGAGCATCCCGTAAACTTTTTCACGTGCGACTTTACCCCGGCGCGCGTGACAAAGGCAGAATTGCGACGAACCGCTGACTGGAGGGTCTTCTGTCTCAAGGGCGTCTGCCTAGTGACTCTGGAGACTGTCGGGCCGCGTCTCACTCACTGCACGACTCGCTCCGGGCCAAATCCCACGTGGTACGACCACGCCATCCACGAGTCCTTCGGCATTCTGCAGAAATACCGCAGCAAGGTGGCGGCCAGGTACCCTAGCCATGTCCAACCTCGTCCCGGCCTTTGCCTCGGTCCTGGCCTTTGGTTCCAGATTAGGCGACGGCGCCATGCCCCAGTCAGCGCCTGTAGGCAGCCAGGTCTCCATGCCGCTCAGCTTTCTTTGGGGCGAGTTCCTGTCCAGGACCGCCAAGATTGGCCGCAATCTCCACAACCCTGAGGAGGACAGACACCTCCTTTACCCGAAACATTTGGTCTTGCTGGTGGAGTGCATCTTTCAAGGGTGCGTGTCCGACTGCAGAGGTGCAGGGCCAAGGTGGGGAGAAGACCGAATTTGCTATGCCTTCTGGCCCGAGAATGCGAGATTGTCTTGGACCAGAGGGCTCGAGAGAAGGGGAGCAGACGGGTCGGGCTTGGTGAGCTTGCAGGAGAAAGACCCTCGGCCGGTGGGATAATCTGGGAAAGGGGGTTTGATTTTGAAGGGGAGAGGGGTGAAGAGGCTGATGAAGATGGGGACTTGGAGGGGTTTGGAGCCATCCGCGGCGGGCACATGCGTGAGGGCGACTATGGGGAAGTTGGAGGCGTCGAATTTGGTTGGGTCGTGCATTGATAGCCCGTGGGTTTGCACGTGTGCCTGGAAGGCGGCTGCTCTGGAGAGTACTTTGGGGTTTTAGGCGCATACGGCGATAGCTGCGTGTAGAAGGGCGGCGCGCAGGGCGTGGGAAAGGGTGTTGGGGTTGTGAGATGAGCGCAGGAGGGTGGCGAGTTCAGTGGATGGTGCGTCGGACGGGCAGTGCGGGACGGAGCATTTGATTTAGCCTCGACACCCAGGTTGCGTCACCAGTCAGTTGAGAGGAGGAGATGATGATAGAAGGGCAGCAGGCGTCGCAAACGTATTGGTGGCAGCAAGGGTGCCACCTGTGGGTGGGCAGCTGAATTCGCTGATGGGAGTGGTAGGGATTTGAGGACGGGACTATGGATTCACTTGCCGGCGAAGGAGAGGGGCGGGATGCGTAGGAACCGTGGGCTTTTGCAGCAAGTAGAGTGTCCAAATCGTTGGGAACGAGTGTCTTTTGCTGCAGTTTGCGGACGCGGCTACTGGTCTCTCAGCACCTTCAGGGCCAGCAGCCCTCAGATGGCCAAAGCATGGCCGATGGATTATGACAAAGGTCGATGCTTCTAGGGATACAACCAGAGATATTGGATGACAGATTCCCAGTTCGGCTCGACGTCTGATGGCAGCTGACACCGATCAGGCTCAGAAGAGTACCGTCGTCTTCGTGAAGAGCTCTCCAGTTATTCGACTCGCTGTTCCGAGATCTTGGATATTTCTGTATCCTGCTCTGTGGAACGTTTTCCTACGATGTCATCCACATTTAGCTTCAAGTTCCAGTTCTCCCTCTGCCAACTGTTCGACATCTGGTAATACCCCGAACTGGTGATTCACTGGGTCAGGGACCTATCCTCTCTCGCAAACAATCAACCCAGTTCGCAACTCATGAGACACCTCCTGCAAGCGTCAGTGGCACGGCATTAACGCCACCTTCTTTTCGGGTGACCAGACCTGGCAGATCCGCGAGTTCCCAACCCGCCCTCTACGCCTGTCGTGTGTGAAGGTAGAATGAACAGAGAAGAAACAAGACAGACAGTGAGAATAGTAACAAGCAGGAACGCAGGAGGCGACAGAAGGTAAAACCAGTGAAGATATCATGTAGAATCTAGGGTTTCAGGCATGAATACCACCGGGGTTTGATTTCACCTGTCCTTGAGACAAATGTGTGTGCCCTGTCGCTCGGTCAACCCTGGAACGTAACAACCATACAATACAGAGTTCATAGCTTGCGAATGAACTAATCGAGTTCTAATTTATTATATAGTCTTTGGTCCGGGCTTGTGTTGACTTGCTTGATCGGCAGTGCGTCCAGCATCGGAAGGGAAGAGCGGCTCATCTTAACTACTCATCGCCTGATTTGAATTGTGTCCAAACTCTACGTGGCGACAGTATTCGACTCCAGAGTCCATTTTGATGTAGTGGGATGGTTGGATCTTTTTGGTTGGGTTGGTGGGGGAGAAAGGGGGAAGGTGTTAATGTGGCATGTTGGTGTCGGTATAAGAGTGCGCGTATCTACGTGAGATAAGACTCTGCTACATCCTGCATGAACATATCAACTTGTAATTTTCAGCACAAACGCTCCCTAAGGCTTTCTTCCCTTGTTCTCAACCACAGCTCTCCAGTTCCAGCCATTACTCCTCCAAGGGTCTAAAGTCGTCACGATGCTTCTAGTGTCAGTAACCGACGCCAAAGTCGCGAACTACGGGAAGATCTACTGGCTGACGAACCAGTTGTATGTCATTCCCGCGCGCGATTTCGCTCACCTTGACCTGGCCATTATCCTAGTCCCGGTTTCCTCCTTCTGACACACCGCAGGAGCTAGAAGGAATTGGCAAATGCCTTGAATATCTATGCGGATGGATCACTTCCGGAGGGAGCAGAGTCTGAAGGCGTGGAGAGGGAAGCCGAGCGAAATTCGGTGAGGCCTGATGAACCGCGAGTGCGCTGCTGTTGCCGTGTGGGCGGTTGAGGCAGGTTCCGCGAGCGAGAGTCCCATGGATCGCTAGTTGGGGGTGTTGGAAGGCCCGCGGTCTAGCAGGTACCAAGCTTGTCGATTTGACGGACCCTCTGTCAGCCGGACGTCCGCCTCTTCCGCACTCACCCTTCCTCAGCCGACAGAGGCTTCACTGCACCGAATCGGCTGCGAAGCACATAGAGGAGTCTGGGCTGTGGCTCTCCCCTTTCATGCCGGCATTTCAGGTAAAACGTGATGGTGACAGCAGCCACCATGACATGAAGACCTCCAAGAAGGACCTCCTCCATGAAGCTGAGGACCATCGCGTTCACCATCCTGGTGGCAATCCAGACAACGAAAAAGAAGAGCGAGCCCGGAACGACTGTGGGGACTTAAATATGACAAAGTAGACGGCATATTTAAATAATTAGAGGTCCATAAAAAAGAAGCAAAGGAAAATCCTTCCAGGATCAGAGGGGCCGGCAGATATACGTGTCACTGCACCGTCCTCGTTAAAATGCCCCTTCTTGGGATGCATCGTCATGAGCATCTTAGTGTTAAGAAACGAAAGCGCAGCTTTCAGCGTTGAGGTTGACGACGACTTTTCCAAGGAGGGACTGGAAGTACCGCCCCGCGTGCGGCGCATTTCTCAATGTATTCCTTTGTTGCCTGCGTTGATAAGAGACAGCGGTTTCCCAACGGTGCAGCCGACACTGACATCGGTTTCGGCAAATTCTCTTTCAAGAAAACATGGGCAGTCTCACCCACGAGCGCTTCTGCCGGTGTGTGGTGTGATCATATTGGCGACTTCTTGGGATCTGGTGGTTCCAAACCAGGTTGTTTTGGGTGAGGGGAAAATGTGGGGACATTGTGAGAGGGATTTCAGATCAAATGAGAATAAAGGCATGCGACGTGAGCTGGAATCAAAACCGCATGAGTGGTGATACCTAAATTCAACCTCCAGTAGCCACTTTTCACCACGCACACAACAACAGTTGGAACAGCAACATACAGGCTCAAATTCAGCTCAATTCCTCTATCACCCCTCCCACGACCAGGAGTGCTATAATACATTCAAAATGAAGCAAAGCCATGATATGTACAATGAATCGAACATCCGTCATGCAGCCCCCTCTCACAAGGAAAGCCATCAACAACCTAAACCGCCCCAGCCGCAGCGGGCCCCAGGATCAAAGTTGCTCTAAACTTAGTTCTTCGCAAGATCCCTCGCATGCCGGCGCTTCTTCCCCAGACCAGGGCAGCGAGTCGGGTGCGGGCCTTGCTGCCAGTCTTCGTCGGAGCTGCGGTCTGAGCAGGGGGAGCCACAGACGTCGAGGAGGCAGCGCCGGCAGCGGCAGTGGTGGTGGTGGCAACGGTGGCAACGGGAGGAGCAGCCGTGGCGGAGCCGGTCACAGCGGTGGCAGAGGCGGTGATGGCGGAGGAGCTCTGGGTGATGCTGACCGCACCGGCAATGAGGGCGGGACCCGGGATCTCGTATTTGACGGGGGAGGTGTAGATGTTGGCGAGGATGCCGGCATCCGTAGCCTTGTACAACTCGGTGCCCTTGACGCCGGCGGGAGTGTCGGTACCGGAACCAGTGATCTGCAAGTTGAAGCACTGCGGGTAGTTCTGGGCGCCGTTGGCCTGGCCGGCGCTGTGCAGGGCGATGATCTCGTGGCGGAGGACGTAGTTGCCCGGGGCGATGTTGGGCGGGATCTGGACCATCCAAGAGTTTGTTGTTGGCGATCAACTGGTCGGAGCCCCACAAACCGGGCGCGTTGGTGCCGTCCACCAGGCCGACTTCGTCGATCTTGAAGAACTCGAGCGTGGTCTTGTCGACAGTCTCGCACCCGGCGCTGCCGCAGTTGGCGAGATAGTCGATGACCGGGCCGTGGTGGGACTCAGGCCAGGTGTCCCACTGGATGAAAATCTTGTCGCCCGCCGCAACGACGGCGTGGCCCTTGGCGTTGGTGGCGGACTTGTGGCAGATGATGTCGGGGCTGCCAAAGGCGTCAGGAGCAACGAAGCCGTTGTCCGTGTTGCTGGCGGTCCAGGCAACGACGGCCGGCGGGTTCTGCATGTAAGGGAAGCTGTTGATGTCGTAGCCCGGTACGAGAGGCGTTGATGACGATATTCTTGACGTGGCCGTGGGCGGCAACCGAGGCCGCTCCGGCAACGGCAGAAAGGATAGTCTTGGAGGTGAAAGAAGGCATCTTCGAAGCTGTCGCCAAGCGGTTGGGAAAAAAAAATGAAAGTGTAGTCGAAGCTCAGCACCGTCTAGCGGAGAGAATGGACGAGTAGTCAATGAAAGGAAGAAAAGTCTTCAGTCAATGAAGCGAATGTAAAACAGGGAATGAATGGAAGAATGGGCTTTGCTCAAAGGTCGCGTTGCGCCAGGTGAGAGCAAAGTCAGTCCACGACGGTATCGAGCCGCATCTTATATCTCTATGGCGCTCAGAGGTCGAGTACTTTGATGGTACCCCTGGACGGATCTTGCCGACTCGGCGCCAATGATACTCCATCAAGCGACACGAAGAGCGCGCCCCCATGGCGACGGAGAGGGGGAGTTCTGCCCTTGGCAGCGGGCCGGACGGAGAAATCTGTTTGTTTAGTAAAATTAGCGGCTCAGGCAGGCGGAGAAGCCAATGGTGATGACGAAAAGACGGTGGGGCGGGACACTGGGGAATGCAGTGGAAGGAAGCAGCATTGCGTGATGAGGGAACAGGAACGGGTGGGGGAGCAAAGGGGTTGATGCCGAAGGGGGCCATTCCGGCCGATCTTCAGGTGGCGCGGCGAGCAGAAGCGAACCGTTGAGGTAACCCGAAGCGGCTGAGAACAAACAGAAACAGATGTCATGGCCGCGATGTGGTGGAGAAGACCCAGGGAGACAAGATGGGATGCCAAGAGGATCCCATGCGGTTGTGGGTGATCTGAGCGACGCTAGCCCGGTATCCGGGTCATCTGTGAGGCTTCTTTGGTGTTCGACCAGCGTCAACATCTGCCGCGATGCGCCGGAGGCGCTTCCTGGAACACGGCGCGAGCGGGGTCAATGCTGGCGTTAAGATTTGGGGGCTCTTTTGTGGGGCGCTTGGAGACGCAAGCGAGCCTCTGTCCCTGCATTAGCCTGCCTGATTCCTCCCACTTTCTCGCCCCTGAGCAGCCGCACCACCACCAAGGGCCCCGCTTTCGACCCATCACTAACGTCGCCGTGTTTCATGCTGTCCAGCACCCCAGATGACGCATCGCTGAACAATTGGCCTGCCCTGGCTCGACCCGCGTTCACCTCATGTGTTGGCAGCGACATCCATGGCAGACTTTCGGAAGGGCGGGCCGAGTGGTTCCACGAGGTCGGCGTCGTCTTCTTGCAGCCCGTCTCACCCTGGTCCTCGGCGCAGCCAAGACGGGCGGGCTGTTGGTCTTGCATCTGCAGCCATGCTCGAATCGCCCTTGAGTCAGGACAAGACAAACGATGCGCGAGAAGTGGTGCCCGTTGTTAATATTTGTGAAACATGGAAACGCGCGCGGCTCGTGTGCTTCGTTCCGTAAGCGCCCCAATCGGGCGAAGCAACCTCGACAATGCTGCTCGAAATTATTTACGGCGACGTCCAAGGACCAATGCTTGCGATGGGGTTCGTGGCAATGTGCCGCAAATATTTGATCTCATTCAAGCCCGCCTACCGGCAGTCGGATTCAGAGGAAGATTGAGGCATATGCCTGGCCTCCCATGACTAAGTGTGGCAAGCCAAATAGTTGGTCCAAACGTAAAGATGAGTCCAAAGGACAGACATCTCGCGGGATTTATTTATTCATTCATTAATTTGATTTTTTTTGGTTGGCTTCTGATCCATTCTGCGGCCTTAAGGCCACACTCTCCAACGCTGTCTCATGTGACTTTGTGGGAAGGAAGATGGGGCTTGGAGCTTCCATCTGATCGCCAAGGAGCTTTTGGAAGGAGCTTGGGGCAAGTGTTCGAGAACACGGCCGCGATTGGTGGATATGGCAGGTTCCACAGCCCTGTGGAAGACCCAGGAGCATGGCGCCGGAATATGCCGTGGCTAGCGGCAGTTATCACGGGCTCCACCGGAGAACTCTGACCTCACATCGCAGCTTGCTTGTGGCCCGTTGCCCAACGACGCTGCTGTTACCCGTCCCGTCCTTACTGCGGTGCCGGCTCAGAGGACGGGTTCGAATCGGCGTTCGCATCTGGTGCGAGTGAAATAAGCTCCGGCCCCGCTTCCCCCGTCCGCCGAAATCACCGTGGAATCCGGTGCCGCGACGCGGGCCGTGATGCTCGAGGTTCAGCATCTTTGATCTCGAGTTCTCGCCAAGTTCGAGCTCGAGTCCGAGTTTGAGGTCGGGTTCTTTCTAAGGGGTAGCTTATTCTTCAAGTTTACCTCGGACTCTCTTACAGCAAAAAGGTAAACCGTCAATAAACCTTCGCACCGTATTCGACAATTGCTGGACAAGTGCTGAGAGCGCATTTCTGCCGGATGAAGAAACCGAAGCTCGCCTTTGTGTTGCAAATTTAGACTGCGATTGAGCACATCCGAGCTTCGTTCGAGAGTTGCGCAAAAAGCCGCATGTGGCCTCGCAAGAATCTGTCCAGTTGGCAGGAGCCCGCCCCTGATGCCTACCTTGCGAGCAACAACGGGTATTTTCCACCAGAACATTCCAACTCCACATTTTCGCATCAAACCAGCAGCCCAGGCTATCTTTTCGCCGCCAGCCTCTGACCGTTCGAGGTTTTCAACAATAAATATATTAGCGTACCTTGATCGCCGCCTCGTTCTCTCGCCCGGATACTCGCTGACCACCTTGCAGTCGCCTGCGAGGACAGACCTTCGACAATGGCGCAGCTTCCAACAACCCCCAGAATTGGTCTTGACGCCCGCGCGGCCGAGCTGAAGGAGAAGCTGCTCAGGAGCCGAAGCCAATCCCGCGCGAACACCGCCGACCTTTCGAAGACAAGCACGGATGCCTCGAAGACAAGCACAGATGCGGCCGCGGTTACCTCAGACAAGTCCTCTGTCGGGGGTCCACTTGCGCAGCCAGCACAGCCTCCATCGACCAGCTTCGGGGCCCAGGTCCCCCGACCCCTTGTCCAGACTTCGCTCCCAGCCGATGCAAACGATATTGCAGCTCTGATCTCCTCTATCTCGTCTGGATTCGACGAGATTCCCGCCTGGGCGTCAATAACTCGAACAGCAGTGATTCATGCAACCAACCTCAACGGCCCTGCCTGACGTTTCGCTTCCAGCAAATGCTACCATAGAGACAGAAAGTACAGCACCAGCAATCTCAACTGCCTCAGTGGAAAGCAAGCAGCGCTCTCCCCAAGAAATGTCTGCGCCCAAGTCATCCATCTCAGCACCCGCAGTGCCGCCTCTTGAAGGAGGAAACATGCAGGCCCATCAGCCTAGCGAAGAGACGAAGGCGCCGGCAAAGGTGTCCTTTAAATTGTCCAACAACCTGGCCAACGTGTCTCCCAAGGGAGCGGAGCTGCCGTCCGCGAAACAACCGAAATCGGTGACAACAGACCAGAAAAGCGGCCCGGCCTTCACTGTATCGCCTTCCACCGCAACCAACAGTCCTCCACAACCGAGTCGCGCAAAAACCGAGCCGACATCTGAACAACCCTCCCTTCTAGAATCAACCCGCTGGGAGAGCGGACTGGAGCCGGGCCTAGCCGCGCCGAAACCAGCCCAACAGACTACCAATCCATATAAACGATCCGAGGAACGCATCAACGGCAGAGCGGGGCAGTCGCTGACCACTGTCAATGCGGCCAACAATAGCATGGCGGAACAAACCCTTCCTGGCGCCGAGCCAGGTAACAATCGCGAGTCGGAACAGGCACTTCCCAGCCTCAAGGGCGACGACGGAAACAGATCCCTTCCCGCTATCGGTCACGTTGCGTCTGACGACTCTCTCGCACAACTCCTGAACAAGGTCCCCGACGTCAAAGACTGGCTCGAATGACTGACTACTACAACGTGCAGCTTCGGACAAGGAAACTCGAGCGGTTCCGAAGAGTAAAAGCCCTTGCCGCCGAGAAACTGAGGATTGAGGAGGAGGAGCGGCGACTCATGGAAGAGGAAGAGCTGGACATGGAATTGCAGCGATCAACCATGACGCGGCTGACAACCGTGGTATCGAACTCTCTGTCGATCCTCGAGAGCAGCGGTTTACTGACGCCCGCCACCCCCATGTCAAAGCCTGTGGCCGAGGCTAAAGATGCTCCCGCCGTCAATACTCCTGCCAAAAGAGCGCTTGATGAAGAAGCTGCCGCAGACCGCAAAGAAAAGGTCCCGAGGCTCGAATCGCCCACGGAGCCGCTCGGAGGACGCTGACAACAGGTCTCGTGAGAACGACCGCCGCGACTCTCAGCATGACAAGGCAGATCGGCGCCCACCCTCACCGTCTACTCGCCACAGCTATCGCCAGAGCCCGCCAACCCGGCCCCGGGAGTATTCACCCGCCGTCGGGTCAGCACCCAGTCGCGCCGGGACCACGACGACCACGACGACCGTCCGCGCAAGTACGACCGGTACCAAGGAGATAGCGGGCGGTATGATTCGCCACGCCGCAAGGATTCCGGCCACAATGCAGTATCGTATCCGATCCGTGTTGATCTGGGCCGCAAGGGCGGTGAGTCTTTTTCATGCTGCTCCCGCCTAAATGCAGTTGTTTGACCCATCTCGCCATTGTGACGTTGGAAGTGTCCCTGTGATCATTCCTTTTGCTCTCACCCTTTCCCTTCCTTCCTTGGCCCTGCCATCCTCGTATCAAAGATGCCTGCCCGGATATGCACCAGCCCAATTCGCTCGCTCTCCAATTGTCTTCCATTCACCAGGGCTGATGACCGAGCAGACACGCGATTCTTCATTATGAAGTCGTTTAACGAGGATAATGTACGGGGATGCATGGAAAATGTTAGTTCCTGTTTCTCCAGACTCCTCTGCCCAGCCTGCTGACTGACCCCCCTGCGCACAGAACGTCTGGACCACTCAAGTCCACAACAGCGAAGTCCTCGCTGAGGCATACGCAAAATGCAAGAACGTGATCCTGTTCTTCTCTATCAACAAGAGCAGAGCATTCCAGGGCTACGTCTGTTCCCGCCCGCCCCCGCTCCCCTCCGTTGTTCGCGGGCTAACTCTTCCAAAGGCACGCATGGCATCCGCCCCGTCCTCCTCCATCCCCCGCCCCAACTGGGTCAAGGGCATCCATGGGACACGAGCGACCCGTTCAAGGAGCAGTGGCTCTCCAAGACGGCCGTCGAATTTTTTAGAATTGGACACATCAAGAATCCTTACAACGAAGGGCAGTCGGTGCTGGTGGCCCGCGATGGGCAGGAGATCGAGGAAGGGTGTGGTGCAGAGCTGCTGAGGGAGATGGAAGCTTTTGCGATGGAGCTCACGGGAGTAAGGGCGATGGGGGAAGGTTTAGGGGCGGGAGGAGGGAGAGTGGTGGGTGGTATGGTGGTGCGCATGGTAGTTATGGTGGTGGGAGTGGTTATGGTGGAGGCGGTAGCGTGGCGGTGGCGTTGGCGGTGGGTATTTGGGGAAGAAGAATATCAAACGGGAGGGGTCGGTGGAGAGGAGGTGAGCATCTCGCTTCTCGTTGAGACTGCGTCTGGGCGAGGATAGGGTTGGAGTTGGGGGGGCAGAAAAGAAGGTAAGGGGCCCAGAAAAAAAGCTGAGCGGCCGCGGAGAGCGCGGGGGAACAGTGAGATGCAGGTAGTGTACATGAGGATAGTCCTGACTTAAATACAGTCTTTCGATTTATTCTTTCGCCCTGCAGCCCATCCCAAGGTGTGGTCGCGCAGGGCGGCACCTGAGCATCCCTTTGACGATACGAACAAGCTTCATACGGCCAAACTGTCCTCGCGCGCAAATGAGGGCAATTGGTCCGCAGGTCAGAGCTGCGGGGTATATGGTTGGGTCAGTCGGGCAGGGCCGAACGGGAAGCCCCCCCTGCGACCAGGATACGGGGCCATCACTACGTCCAAGCACTAACTATCCCGTTTGCCTTGCGTGCAAACCGAGTCTTTTGCCCTTCAAGCTTGGGAGCGACTCCGCCGTGAAGCTAGCCCTGCTAATGCATGCATATCCAAGAGAGTTGCAACGATGGTGGTCTCCTAGCGCAGCCCGACGCGAGAAGGGATGGAACGTCGTAAGACGGGGGCTGCTGCCGCAGGCGATCGGCCCATCATACCTTCGTATGCGGCCCAGCGCCGCGAAATTGAGGATGCTGCCTTGAGGTAGTCGACCTGGAAGCAACGAGGCAAAGATGGGGAAGGAAGCTTCTGCAGAACCGGAGGGCCCGGATGTGGGACCCGGCGCACGGCTCGGATGTTGCAGATCGGCACCGGAGACGAAGGACGCACTTGAGGACCGGCTGTCGGTCTTGACGGAGGGAGGGTGAGGGCGTTTTGGGTAACAGGTGCAGGAAAAACGGTTTGTTGTATTTGCAGGTCTGCGCAGGATGCGGGGTGTGCATTGGGCATCAAGAACTTAAGAACTTCGAGGAAGGCCTTCTGGCGACGGTCGAGAGCAGAATCTTTGGCCCCAACATCGTACATTATTAGAGTCACAGTCAGAAAGTAGATTCACACTCCCTCCCCCACCCACAATCGCGTCGCGTACAATCCTCCCCAACTACCCTCTATCTGTCAACCACTACCACTTCGTCAATTTGAGGCCAAAATGAGGGCCTCTGGCCTCGAATTGTCGCCAAACGTTCGCTCTTCTACTGGCAAAGGGAATCTCCTTATCCTGACCGGATGGCTGCAACGGCGGCCCCTCGAACCACTGGGCCAAACGCAAGGACCTCACGCGCGAATCTGACTGTAGTTTGGCTTGTATAAGTCGGACTCTCAAGCGCTGTACTACCCGCAAGAGTGTGGAAACAAAGCCTCTAGTGGCCAGCCTAGGAAGGTCAGCCCTGCCAAGGTAGATGCAAGGGTGAAAGGACGGCACAACGGCCGGCGAAAGTGGTGATTTCGCTATGGTGTTGTGGTTGTTGTTGTTGTTGTTGGAAAGGAGTGGAAGATGGGCGAACTCAGGGGCAGGGGGGTGGATGGCTGAGATGAAGGTGTGGGACCAGTGGGTCCCGCACCACAGTAGATATATAGACAGATGATCAAACGGAACCCCCCGATCAGTTGAGCGGGGCCCTGTTAAGAGAGGGGCCTGTTGGTGTCACTAAAAAAACCATACGCAAGGCTTTAGGACCAGCTTTCTGGCGCAAATTCCGTGCAATTTAAGCGGCTTGCATTGAATAATGCCTGGGCGGCCGATCGGCTTACGCATGCAAAAGATCTCGAGGGCCAGGATGCAATGTTGCTTGAGGTAAGTGGTCCTAAGGGTGGTGCCTTCCTGGTCGCCCGGCCGATATTCAAATCTAGGGGGCTACTCTGACGAATCAACAGTCCAGACCGCGCCCCCTAAGGATAAATACTGCAAAGACCTGGTGAATATCCAGGCCCACATCAAGGCTGAGATATCTGTCATGGTATGGAGGATGTGTTACGAGTGATGGGCTCAAGTGTAGGGAGATTGGGGATGTGTTGTATTGAGGTGTGTTGAGTTGTTGGTTGTAAGGTTGAAGTTGTGGAAGAAGTGGAAGATGGGGGCAATGGCTACTTAATAGCCATTGCGGGCAACAAAGGCAGGCAAAGCGGTCTTGTAAGTGTGGGAGGTCAAAGACCTCTTTGCAACAGGATGTGTGTGGGCCCCCAGGACCCCACACCTCTTGCAGCCAGCCTCTCTTTCCCTACCAGACCTTCAGAGCTTCCACAGTTAGACCAGAACACCACGAATACCATCACCAGTTTCCACACCCCACCCGCCACAAAGGATGATCTGGAAGGGGGGGAGGTCCCTGCTCATGATCAGGCAGAGGGATCCAGAGGCCAAGCGCCAGGGCTTTTCAGCGAATAGCCATATCTGGGCTCTAGAGGAGGGTCTAGCACTCTGCTACCGCCCAGGTACATTTTTCTTCAAGATAACGCAAAAATCCATACTGCGGCCATCACGGAAGAGTGGCCCGAAGAACATGGAATCTGGATTCTCCCGCATCCATCCACGGCCCCGATCTCAATCGCATTGAGCATGTGTGGAAGGAGATGAAGGAGATCCTGCGGAGAGACTTAGCTACATAACCTAAAGAAGAACGAGGCAAATATCAAGGAACTGGAGGATGCCCTGAGGGTTGCATGGGAGAGGGTGCCAGAGGATCTAGTTGATAAGTTGATAGATTCAATTGCCCGTTTGTAATTTGGCCCTGATTTTGGGTGTGTGGTGGTGGTGTAAGTGTTACGGTGGATTGGGCTCAAAGTATAGGGGAAATTGAGGATCTGTGTATTGAGTTGAAGTTGAAGTTGAAGTTGTTTAAGAAGTGGAAGATGGGCGCAATGGCTGCTTAATAGCCATTGCTGGCAACAAAGGCAGGCAGGGGCGGTCTGCAAGTAGGTTGCTCTTGCAATAGTGTGGAAGGTCGCTCTTGCAACAGTAAGTGATTGGTGTGTTAATTTGGGTGGGAGGCCAAGAAGAAGTGTGATTACTTTTTGATCTACACTTTACCCGCGTGCCATACCCCACTTCTCAGGTCTGCTCACCACCAATACAACCAGAGCAGCAAAACAACCACTTTTTCAACACCTTATTCAATATCGTGAATTATCACTACCACAACCACCTTTTTTGAACAAACGAAGATAAAATCACGCATAGAGAGGCTATACAGTACCTGCAAGATATTCCGGAAGCAAAAGTGCCATGGTTGCCCGACAATTTAACGTTCCCCGAACGCGCCTCCGCAACCGCCTCGATGGCATCGGATCAAAGAAATGCTGCCCTGCCCGCGACACCCTCCTGTCGGGCCCAGAGGAGATTGCACTTTGCCGGTATATCGACCGGCTTGATAATACCAACCTTGCGGTACGGGTCGCATTCATCACCGACGCGGCCAACTACGTCTTTGCCGAGCGAACCAGCCGTTCTGAGCAGCCAGACCCTCCAACCGTTGGTTACAACTAGACCAGCCGCTTCATCAAACGCCACGGCTACCACAAGCGCATGTAGAAGAGGCTCCAGGCTGAACGACAGGATGCAGAAGACCCGATCCGCATCGTCTAGTACTTCCAACAACTCCAGAACACCTCATCATCACCATCTAGGGAACAGAAGGAGTACATGCTTCCCATTTTCGGCCCCTGTAACGTTAAGGCAAATCAAAATGGTGGCCCGGGGCCTGGAGACTATGCTGAAAGAGGATGAGACTCTGGATCCTCGCTTTGCTTACGACCTAAGCAGGTTTATCCGGGGGTCGCTCATCGATGCTACCAAGCTTGTTCAGACAAGGAGAGACCCTGGGAGGACCAGCTTGTAGAGGCTACCGCAAGGGCACGTTGGAATTAAAAGAACACTCCTCTGAAGGCCGGGGGGTGTTAACTGTAGGCATTAGCCGTCGGATCATTGCGCAAAGGAAGGAGGATGATCTGGCTAAGGCTAGGAGGCTCATCGAGGCGGCCGAAACCCAAGGCCCATAACGCAGTCAAGCGCAACTTTGCAGAGGCTGCAAAAGTGACCAGGAAATGGAGGCTTACTAGGAGGCTTGCCCCTGCAGAAGTGGTGGATTCAATGGGTGGAAGGAGGTTGTTCAAGTCAAAGGTGTTGAAAAGGTGGTTGTTTTGCTGCTCTGGTTGTATTGGTGGTGAGCACCACTTGGGCGACATGTGGGAGACCAAGGAGAAGTGAGGCGTGGCACGGATAGTAGGTACGATCTCCTCGCCTTTCTTCTTTTCGTATTTATTTTATTTTAAATTATTCCCTTTTGCTTGTTTTTTTACTTCCTCTCTGCTCCTTGGTCTTGCCCTGCCTTTTCTGTTCTTTTTTTTCTTTTCTTTCTTGTGCTCTTTTTCTATTGACGATCACTGGCATGAAGTACCTGACCCACCAAAGGTTAAGGCGTTGAGGTCACCATCACAACAACCACTTCACACTCAATTTCTTCAGGTCCCTCGCCGTATGTGACAAAACACGGATTGATTTACTACTACTAGCTATTAATAATACTAATGTTTCCGCGCCTCTCCCTCAACCGCATGACCCGCAACTACCGCATCCGACCTTCAAGCAACGGGAGCGTAGAAGCTGAACCGCCCGTTGGGGTCATACTTCTGCTTCAGCGCCTTCAGCCGGTCCTGGCGCCACTGCTCGAAACCGTACCACTGCTGCGTGGTCTCGTCGCCGTACCCGTAGTTGACGTACGTGTGCATCTGCGTGCGCCCGCTGCCCGCGTGCAGGATCTGCCGCAGTTGGTTGCCCAGTGCTTGGCCTGCGCGTCAAGGGCCGCGCCGCCCGCCGGGTTGTACTGGATCAGCGGCGCGATGAGCAGGTTGTCCTCGCGGAAGGCGTACGCCGCCGAGTCGGCCGCCACGGCGTCGACGCCCTGCGTCGAATAGCCCTCGAACATGAAGAGCGAGTTGGCGAAGGGCGAGGACGCGTTGGTGGCCGACGCAAAGAGCGCGTAGAGCTGCTCCTGCGCGTGGGTTGTACGCCGGCAGGTAGATGGGGAAGCGCGGGTTGGCCATGCCCGTCTTTTGGCATGGGGGCCCGTCGAGCGCGATGCCGACCCACGAGGAGATGTCGCGGTAGGTGCCGTTCTTGGGCGTGATGGAGACGGGGCCCAGCGCGTGGAACGGAGCCGTGTAGGCGGGGTCAACAGCCGACACGCCCTCCTGGATGATGTAGAACTCGATGACCGGGCCGTTGGGGTCGACCTGCGGGTTGTTGAACCAGTACGACCAGTTGATGAGCTCGACGGGCTGGCTGCCGTTCTGCAGGATGTGGTCGTTGGCTGCCTGGTAGAGCGCCTTGACCTTGTCGCCAGTGAAGACGAGGGTCTCGATGGCCCATTGGTGTGGATCTTGGGGTAGATCTTGACGGTCACTGACGTGACAATGCCAAAGTTGTGGCCGGCGCCGCGCATGGCCCACCAGAGGTCCGAGTTGGTGTCGATGGTCTTGACGGTGCCGTCGGCAAGCACGATCCTCATGGACACGAACTGGTCGGCAATGAGGCCGTAGTGGCCCTGCAACCAGCCGTGGCCGCCGCCGAGCGCGGGCCCCATGTAGCTGACACACTCGCAGGTGCCAGTGACGGTCTGCTTGCCCGCATCCCAGAGGGTGTCAATGACCACCTTGGAGTTGGTGCCGCCAGCGATGGTGGCCGTCTGGCCGTCGGACGCAATGGTCACGCCGGCCAGCTTGCGCAGGTTGACGGCGATGCCCCAGTCCATGCGGCCGAGCGTGGTGAGGGAGCCGTGGACGCCATTGTAGGCGAGGAAGGGGATGTTGCAGCTGTTTGCAATTTGGACCTGGGAGGAGGGTCAAACAACACGCTACCACGAAACGAGGGAGCAGGCACGGAGGCTTACAATAGCGACCACATCGTTCTCGGTGGCCGGGAGAACCGTGATGTTCACGGCAGGGGTCTCCAGGTTAGACCATCTCTGCGAGAATTGGTTGAAGCCGTTGGAGCCCGGGAAGTAGACCTCAGCGTCCCTCGAGAGGCTCAGGGCGAAGCGCCAGAAGTCGAGGATGCTGCAGGGACGGGCTCCCGCGATGAAGCCAAGCTCTGGGTCCGAGTCCACCACGGCAGACGCCACGGCCCAAGCAGCCGCGGAAGCAAGAAGGTTGGTCCAGCGCATTGTTGTGGTTCGATGGCTGAAGGGGTGAGAAAAGGGGGAAGGAGGGGGGCCACGTGAGAACAGGGACTGCGATGAAACACTCCCAAAGCCACGCCTGCCACGCTGCGCTGTGATTCTGCACAACGAGCTGCCTCTCGCTTATTATATGTCTCAGCAAGCCAGGTCCCTGGATCCAATTCGCCGTCCCCGTTCGCCAATGGCCCTGGCCTGTCTTTCTGCGCCCCACGCGCTGCTGCACCGGTGCGGCCAAACCACGCGATGATGGACGGAAGAAGTCAGGCTCTCTTTCTCCTGATCATGGTCCCTGGTCTTTCTCCATGTGCCAACCCCGCTTCGCTTAGACGTTTGCAAGCGATAATTTCCTTGCTTATCCGACACAGGGGGTTGCTCAAATCAACCAACAATAGAGGAAACCCAGATCATAATATCAAATTAATTCTCCAAGCAACTTCCTTGATCAGACGCTGCGCCAGGTTGCAAATATGTGGAGGTATCGCGTGCTGGTCGATACATAAGGTGGCTTCTTCATCGGCCCATGTGCAGAGACACCGAACTCCGACTGGTCGGAACGTTGCATCGACGATATCAACACCACCCTCGGCTGTGTCCCCACTTACATCACTGATCGTTAGCGCGTCCCACGACAGGGACCCTTGTCGCTCTCCAACTCTAAAGCTTAAGAGAACATATGCCGGTCTGTGTGATACCCCAACGGTCAGGGGAGCAACTCCAGCAGCAAACAATAAGGCTTGACCTTCCAAATTAAGAGTGGCAAAACAGCCCATGTCCACTTGTTTTTTTCCTGTCTTTGAATTTGTGTGCTGCGGGATTTGGCAGCTGCCTTCGCCACCCTGGGCCCCTGTCTCAGGCCTGGGAACCCACGGATTGAGTTCCGCATGAGTAGCGCTGGTACCTAACCCCGACACGACTAGGCCGCGCACTTAACAAGGATAGTTCTTGTCTGTGCGAAGCTATGAGCTTCCTTTCAGGGAGTCCGGCCTTGGCACTCTGCAGCAGGCAGCTGGCCGACGAACCAAAATTGGGCTGTCCAAGGATCCGGAACAGCCTCCCGGCAATTCGTGTTGCAGTCGTCGAAGCGACTGTCTCTGCCGGGATTCCCAGGCACCGTTCCATAAAAAATCTCGCAGGCGACGCCGCCTGAAAGCGATTGTCTTGGACCGAGTCATGTCGAAAATGGCAATGCAAAGCGGTCTTGGCGAGCTCCCCCTTCTTTCCCACCAATCCCTGATACCCCGGCGTTGCCCCCAACAGGGAGGCTTTCGTCAGAGTTCAGCTGTCCTTGCTGCTGCTGCCATGCGTCGCCTTGTGTGGCCCATCGATTTTTTTTCAATCGAAATACAAATGGAACCCATGTCTCCGTCTCCTGATCTTCGTCCCCCTTTGCCTTCATGTCGGCTTATCGAATCCTTAGTGGACACCGCCCAACAACTTAATCGACGTAAGCTTCCCCGGATTTGCAGGATCGGCGGTCGGTTCATGTCGAGAGGACAATGTCTGACGCCGCAGCGGAAGCGGCCGCCATCGAGGCCGGGATTGCTACCGCGCGCGCGTTCAACATCACGCTATGGACACTCTATGCCTTTGGCGTTCTCGTCACGGCGCTGAGGACGTATGCCCGCGTCAAGGCCGTGGGATGGAAGCATTTCGAGGCGGATGACTACCTTGTGTGGGCTGCTGTTGTAAGTATGCGTCTTGCATGTCGAATGGCAGGCTGCTGACCATGGCACGACGGCCCCTCTCCAGCTGCTCTACACGATACAATCCACCCTAGGCTACGAGATCGGTCACCTTGCTCGGGCATGGCAAACAACGGCATCACGGACGCGCAACGCGCCGCCCTCTCGCCAAGCGACCCGAGTACGAGATGAGGGTCATCGGCTCCAAGATCCAGGTGGCGGGGTGGTCCTGCTACGCGACCTTGATGGCAACGCTCAAGTTCGCCATGCTGTTCTTCTATCTCCGGCTGACGGTTCGCTGCCCCTGCCCACGACCATTACCAAAACGCCCGCGAAACTAACCCCTTTGCAGAACGGCCTGGGCCGCCGCTACCGCATGCGCGTGCACATCGGCTTCGGCCTCGTTCTGGCCGGCTGGCTTGCCTCCATCGCCGCCGCCTTCTTGTCCTGCATCCCGTTCCATCGCAACTGGCAGATCTACCCCGACCCGGGCAACTTCTGTCAGCCGGCCGTGTCCCGGCCCATCGTCTGGGCGTCCTTTGCCGCCAACATTACAACAGACATCTACCTCATCATGATTCCCCTACCATTGCTCTGGGGATCCCGCCTGCGGCTCGTCGAGAAGATTGCCTCGACGCTTGTTCTCGGGCGGGTATCTTTGTCCTCGTTTGCGCGACGCTCAAGACCGTCTTTGTCATCGTTGTAAGTCCCGGTTTTTCTACTCCCCCTGAACCACCCCTGCCAAACTAACCCAACCCCCCCGCCAGGACGAAATCAACGGCGCTGAACTCGCCGGCGCCTGGGGCACGCGCGAAGCCTTCGTCGCGGTGATCACCACCAACCTGCCAATGGTCTTCCCGCTGTTCAAGACGTGGCTGCGCCCTCTGCTCGGCAGCTCGCAGCGCACCTCCGAAAAGCAATACAAAACTCCCGAGGGTTCCGGAGCATCGGCGGCGGCGGCGGCGGCGGGGATGACTCGCGGAGCAATTACCGCCGCGGGACGCAGGGCACGAAGAAGGGGTCAACCCGCTAACGAACGTGACCTTCACCGAGAGCGAGGAGAGGATTGTAAATGAGATCAAGCTGCAGAGTATCAAAAGCACGACGGCGGCGACGGGCGGGAAGGAGGGGCACAAGGATGTGAAGGGGATTATGGTTATGACCGAATTTGATCTTTCCGAGGATAGAAGTAGTGGGCATAATGAGCAGGCACCAGCGAGGGTGCATGAACCGTGGTAGACGGGCATTTACGGGCATTTGAGGGCGGCCGTGGTGGGCGGGTTCGTGTTGATTTCATGGAGTTATTATGGCTTTTGTTGAACTGGTCTTGAGCGGTGACCTGGCAGACAAGGAATTGATTTGATTCGATGATTACACGTGCCTGTTAATTAGTTATCTTTGCATAATCTCTGCCCCTCTCCAGCCTGCTATGACTCTCACGAGAGAGAATCCCAAACTGCTTCAGCAGCCCTTGTCTCTAAGCCTGCTCCAAGCATCCCATGCTCGCCGCGAACCTCTCCGCCTCAGTTGCCACATCTGCTTCCATACGAACCCGTCCAGAGGATGCCGATAATCCCCTTCCAGCATCCGCATAACGTACATTATCAGCGAGTGGCCCATATCAGTGAGTGGCCCACTCTAGCAAATTTTGGTGGAGCTGTACGCAAAACGATGGTAGAGACTGGGAAGGCCTCCTAACAAATTTTTTAACAATTTTCGCGCTGCAACTCACCCAAATTCGTTAGAGTGGGCCCCTCACTGATATGGGCCACTCGCTGATAATGTACGTTATGCCACTTTTTGATTTAGCCCCAGCAATCGAGGAACCGAACGAAGGATCTCGTTGTGCGCCGGGTCCATCACTAGGGAGGTCGAGTGTCAGCTTGCGCTTGCCCACCTCTTGCGGCTCTCGAACTGGTTCTCGATAAATGCTCATGGCCCTGCCCAGTCGATCCTTCGGTCCTCCACACCCCCCGATTTCCTCTTCTTTTGGGAGTGCTCGAACCATACACTGTCGTGAGTTACGGTACTGCCCTCGGCGTGGGATTTGCCGGAATTGTTGAGGTCCACGTCAATGTGGAAATACGGCGGAGGTGGTTATCGGAGCGTCACGTGGATGGATGTTACCTTAGCAGGCTTGGAATGGTTGTTTCTATGGTCGCCCTTCTCAGGGATCATCTTCTGGGGAACAGGTGGTTGTTTTATGCACAGATTCGATCCATCCGATATCTGACCTCAGCCCAACGCAGTAGATAACCAACGCAGCGAGATTCACCCTAACTCGGTGAGATCTGCCCTGCTTCAGCCATCAAGCAGGAAGTTCATCATCTCGTTGCTCTCCTGGAACCAGCTGCCCAATTGTGCACCGAGAGGGTCCAGCTCCATGCCGAAGTCGTTGGAATACTGACCCTCGAACACGTTGGGTCTATGCTGAAAGCTTCCTGGGGGCGTGATGTTCTCAGGCGATAACTTGCTGCGGATTGTTCCTTGCAAGGCGGTCAAGGACTCATCCAAAGGCACAGTCCCAAATGCCTGCCTCTCAGAGTCTCGAGTCGGCAACGACTGAGAAGCCGCCCCGGCGCCATCTATACGCATGCAAGCGACCTGGGAAATTGCAGTGTCATTTTGTCCCTGTTTTTTGGCCTTGATCTCCACGTATTTCGAGGCGACGTTGAACAAGGCTCCAAAGATGCGAAGTTGCCTGGTGCAGCCGGAGTAACGCGGAATCTTGGACAGAGCCTCGAGAGCCTCTACCAGCTCCTGGAGAGACCCCAGATCAGACCGGTCAACCGTCTCGACTATGTTGCAAAAGAGAATATTGAATGGAATGAAGGGCAGCAGCAAGAACGCTCCATTGATTCATAGATCAAGATAAAGCGAGTGTGGCGGTTCATCTGTGAGCATGGAGATGCATTTGACATGCTCATGAAGCGAAACTCTTGCCATAGACAGGCATTCCGCGGATATTCCTGATCCGAGGGAGTTGTCGAGGGGTATGCATCGGTAAATGGCCGTGAGCAATGCGTAGTCGCTGACTCTATCCGCGTGCTTGAGGAATCTGAATAGCACGGGCTCGACGTCTCCGCAAGCCTCTCGTTCTGCCTGTTTCTACAAAGCGTCAGATCCGAGAAGGAGCTCGAAATGCCGATGTACTCACATAGTATTCTGCCCTCTTGGCTATGATCTGCTTCCAATCACTCGCTAACGCTTTTGCACGACCAACGCGGGTGGGCAGGGGCAGTGCTAGAGCGCTCGGACTGAACATATCATCGTACAACCGGCCGTAGAGGCTCGCTGCATCGATCCAGCTGACGGACCTGCTCTGTAGTACCGGCCTTGACCCGCGCTCTATTTCAGGCCTGGGTATGGTAATGTCGTGGTCGCGTATCGTCGATGCTCTGGTGAGACGCAGCGAAACCGCTTTCTCCAGGGCATACACTGCCCAGAACAAGCAGCTCTTGCGACGTCCTCCTCGGAGGTCGCGCTCGCCATGGAAAGCTTGCTGTGTAAACCCAGGCCCTGGGCATCAATGAGGCCTTGCTAATGAAATTCCATGCTACAAATGGTTTGCTTCTGTGCAAGCAGTAGAGGGTCTTTCTCATTAGTAGGGAAATACTGAGGGTCTCGGCTAGGATGCACTTACTGCCATGTACATCGCGTAAACGTAATCGATAGTCATCGGTACATGGAATGAAAGGCATGAAAGCACTGTTTCAAGACTTTGCATGCATATCAAGGCCTGTACTTGAAAGTCCTGCTTGGCCTCGTCTTCAACCATGATACTGGAACACTCAGAAAACAGCCAATGAAGGCCGGTGTGCACGATGATCAAGTCGGCATCCGTGACAGGACCAGGCGAGCAGACTTTTATGACATACTTGGTAAAGTTGCCCAAGGAGCTGACTTCCTGTGGCCAGAAAAGCAAAGCACGTTGGTGCTCCTGAGCTACCCTCAAACACGCCATAATTTTGGCCAAAGGTGGGATGGGTAGGTTGCTCATGCTGGTGCCCAGCGGGAGAGGCTTTGCAAATGGGTCTGACTGCTCGTAAGCATCACTTTGGCGTTTTTGAGAATCAAGGACCGATCGCAATGTGTCCAGCACGTCTTTCATCCCGGTTGCGACATTCGAGACGGAAGGGTCAGCGTCCACGGTATCTTGCAGGAATTTTGTGGCCATGACCGCATGTACAAAGAGGGGCGAATCGATGGCCTCTTGTTCTGGCAGGGAGAGATCGCTCCGTTTGGTGGGTGGTCTGGCGGTGGCCGCAGCCCGGGAGAGTGCTTCACAACGCAGACCTGCCGGCCGAGAATCCGACGCGGGCTGGGGCAGAGCATCGGCACCGCCTAGTTGTCCGTGGCTGAGGCGAGTCATCATCTCGAAGATCATCAATCTTCTTGGAGATATGCTCCATTCTACTCTCGCTGTGACAGAAGTCAGACTGGGCCATTGGAGACCCCCGGCGGTGACACATACTACACACTGGAGATTAAGACGCGTTGCCTCTTTGCCCGAGGCTGCTGGGGCGTTTCGTACAAACATTCCGATCGGGCCTTGATGCAGTGACTGCAAGGGTGAACTTTGTCGCATTTGATCTTCAATCCCAACTCTGGTCAGCCAGGTCAGGTTCGGCCTGAATGCGGGTTCTGACCTTTCTGCGACGACATCGCTGACACTGTGACCATTAGCTTATACTACTTTTAGGGTTTGGGGAAAGAATCTTACTGCTAGCTTCTCAGTGGGAAAACCCTCCTCAGCGGGGCTGGGGCCTTTATTGGCATTTGAGTCGACGCCTTCTTCCATAGACGCGTGATCACGCCTCGTGCTGTCATCAACAGGGGTGGCCGACATGGCCGGCCGTTCCTTGGTGCAACAGTGGCCAAGGGCGGCAACCGGAGCATGCAGTCGTTGACAGCGGAGCGGACGGACTCTTGACGATCATGGGAAACGGACATTAAAGAAGTGCGTCCCGGAGGATGAAACAAAAATGTTTTGAAGAGAACTTGCCTTTATTCTCCACTGTCACGGACAATCTGCCTGACTAATGGTCCGCCTAGCGGAGGTGCGGACCGCTAAGACCCGCTGTCCGCTGCGGAGCTTCTCAACCATTGAGGTGCACGTACAAAGGAAAAGTAGACGGCGCGAACCATGGCACAACGAATTATCCACGACGGGATGCGGGAGCCAAGACTCCGTACTCCGTGATTTAGGGTAGTGCCATGATCTCTGAGCCGGCTCCAATGTTGATTTGGGTTTGTTTAGTGGCGACACGGAGGCAAAAAACAATGGACCATGTTGATACATGCGTTTCTATCGGGACTCTTAAATAAAAGCGCCTGCTGAGGCCGTTACCTTCCTTCTCCTGTTGCCTCAGTCCCGCCCTGTTCTACTCAGTTTTTTGTCACTCCTTTGCTTCTTCTTCCTTATCATCAAGATACACGGTCTTTTCGTTACCAACCAGATCCAACATGGCGGCTGCGTCAAGAGTCCCAGGACAACAAAAGTCCGCCGCAGAGAGCGGCAACTTAGTCAACATACCAAAAAACGAGGCTGGAGATGTTCGAAGGCCACAGAACCCCAAGAGCCATCATCATTCAGAGCTTTTTTGGTACGTGGTGCCGGCATGCATGAGGACCACTTTCAGGACACGGCGTTGACATTCCTGATCCACAGAGACTGTTCACCTTTGGGAGCCCGTGGCTCTACTTTCTGCTCGCCGTGAGCGTATTCGCAGCAGTCGCTGCAGGTGTTGCTTTGGCCATGGTCAACGTTGTTATGGGCGAGTTCATCAGGATTCTCGGGACGACGATGAAAACTCTGGATGGCGCCGGAACTCTGGATGGCGCCGGTGGTGCCATCAGCACGACAGCGTATGTGTCTGCAGCCATTCTTCGGTCCCACATATGATGGTCGGTAGCTAAACATTATTCTTCACATGAGCAGCCTCTACTTCGTCCATATCGGAATCGTGCGCCTCGTCTGCACCTATACCTTCGCCTCGCTCATGACCTACGTTGCCTACCACCTTGTCCGAAACATCCAACATGCATATCTCCGCGCAGCCTTCAGTCAAGAGATTGCGTACTACGACCATGGAAACTCGGGATCTATCTCTATGCTGGCTACATCCAATGGTCTGCTCATCCAGGCTGGTATATCCAAGAAGCTGGGTCTTTTCATTTCTGCCGTTGCCACTTTCGTTGCTGCTTTCATTATTGCTTTCATCAGCCAGTGGAAGCTTACTCTCATTCTACTCTGCTCATTCCCGCTATCTTGATTATCATAGGTGGCGCATCTGCCTTTGACACTGTCATCAACACGAAGCTCTTCAAGATATACGGCGACGCAGCCAACTACGCTGAGAATGTGCTGAGCGGAATTCGGACCGTCCACGCCTACCGCTTGCGGTCGAGAGTTGTCGCAAAGTACGACGCCTATCTTCAAGATGCTTTCGCGCGCGGGCTGAAGAAGTCATGGCTCTATGGAGTCATGTTTGGCGGCCAGTATTTCGTCATCTACAGTGGTATGGGTCTAGCCTTCTGGCAAGGCTTTGCAATGATCGGCAGAGGGGAGGTGTCAGATCTTAGCACAGTGTCCGTGTAGGTCCCCCCGGCCAGGGCTTTGCTCAATTCTAGCTAGGTTGAACCCAGGCTGACGTCGCATGCAGAGTGCTCTTCTCCGTCATCATTGCCGCCTCAACTATTATGCAAATAGCGCCACACTCGGCCAGCTTTGGTCGTGCTGCTTCAGCGGCAGTCGAGATGTTCAAGTTGATCGACAGGGCATCAGGGATCAACCCATTCGACGACAGGGGAGAGAGACCCTCAGACATCGCGGGGAATCTGGAGCTACGCGGCATCACGTTCAGCTATCCAACCCGGCCAGACGTCCAAGTCCTCAAAGATGTAACCTTGATGGTGCCCGCCGGTAAGGTCACAGCGCTGGTGGTCAGTTGCGAGCCCAAACTTGAATGATGCCCTCTAGGCTAACCCCAATATAGGGCGCTAGTGGTTCTGGGAAAAGCATCGTTATCGGTCTGCTCGAAAGGTGGTATAACCCCGACTCGGGCTCTGTCTTGCTGGACAACAAAGATCTCCGAGACCTTAACGTCAGATGGCTTCGTACAACTGTTCGACTTGTGCAACAGGTTTGCAATCCGCTTGTCTCTGGTTCTTTCACAGGTCTGACGCACGTTAGGAACCAATCCTCTTCGACGGTACTGTTTTCGATAATAACGTGAACGGCCTTGTGGGAACGCCTGGAGAAACTGAATCACACGATCTACGGATGAAGCGTGTGGTGAAGGCTGCAAAACTCTCTTTTGCCCACGACTTCATTATGACCCTTCCTCAGGGATACGACACACGTGTCGGAGAACGTGGAGGGCTTCTCTCCGGCGGGCAGAAGCAGAGAATCGCCATCGCAAGGAGCATTATTTCGGAACCAAGATCTTGCTACTCGACGAGGCCACAAGCTCCCTGGACCCCCACGCTGAAGGTGTAGTACAGAGAGCCCTCGACAGCGCTTCCCGCGGCCGCACGACCATCGTCATTGCCCACAAGCTTGCCACTATCCGCAACGCTGACAATATCGTGGTTTTGACCGAAGGTCAAATAAGCGAGCAGGGGACCCATGACGAGCTACTTGCGCGAGATTCCACATATGCACGTCTCGTGAAGGCCCAGGACCTCTCATCTCCAGAGAGTGATAGAGCCGACGATGACACCT
Organism: Achaetomiella virescens; assembly: GCA_031001845.1. Lineage (NCBI taxonomy): Eukaryota > Fungi > Ascomycota > Sordariomycetes > Sordariales > Chaetomiaceae > Achaetomiella > Achaetomiella virescens. The sequence goes on from JARNGD010000003.1 coordinate 314,774, forward strand.
CTTTGCATGGAGAGACACCCCTGGAAGGCGACACGTTAAAACTGACGAGGCGCCCAAGAAGCTCCCCACGAGGAGGGCCACAACGTTGCTGCTTTGAAGGACCGGGAAGACCACGACCTGTGCCCAAAAGCTGGCCTCATTCAGAGTATCTGGAGACTGGCCAAATCAATGCCACAGCTAATGCCCTGGTATATCTTGTCAACCTGTGCGTGCGTTGGAGGAGGTAAGAGTCATTTATCCCCCACAGGACGATTGTCGCGGACTGACCTCTGCAGCTGCCGTTTATCCCCGGCAAACCTTGCTGCTCGGAGAGATGATGGACCTGTTTGGGTCTGAGGGCATGACCGATCGTCTAACTTCATCGCACTGATACTCTTTGTGCTGGCTATTGGTTGTCTTGCATGCTACTATGCTCTAGGCTGGTCAACCAATGTGATTTCTCAGTGTGTCTACCTGCCCTTCGTCTTTTTCTACCTGTCGACTGACTCGTGTAGACGTTGAACACGAAGCTGCGTTCCGAAATCCTCGCCTCTTACCTGCTTCAGGACCTCCGATTCTCGATCGCCCCGAGAACACTGTAGGGCCTTGACCAGCCGTCTTGATTCGCACCCTCAGGCCATCTTGGAGCTGATGGGAATCAACATTTTGTTCGTCCTCGTTTCGGCCATCAGCGTGCTGGCCTGCAGCATCATGTCGCTCATCGTGGGCTTGGAAGCTCGGCATCGTCGGCGCGTCCTCGTTGGTCTTCCCCCCCCTCGTCCCTATCTGGCTGGGTGAGAATCAGGCTTGAAACTAGGATGGGTGCAGATATTAGCAAGGCTTCTCGCAGAGTGCGTTAATTGCCTCTGAGCGTCATGGCCATCCGCACAGTCTCATCACTGGCCATCGAGAGCAGCAACCTGCTGCGTTACACGGACGAGCTCGACGGCGCCATCAGACGCTGTACCCCTCCACTGTTTCACATCATGGGTTGGTTTGCCTTGACCCAGAACGTGGAACAGTTTGTCCTTGCTCTTGGATTCTGGTGAGGCGCAACCTAACAGCTCCATCGAACTGTGTCAGTTGCTAATCATACAGTCAGGTGGGGTTCGAAGCTGGTGTTTGACGGCGAAATCACTTTTTATCAGTTCATGGTCTCTTTTATGGCGTTATATGTCCGGCATGGCGGCTGGCACCATGTTCAGCTTCGCGAGTAGTGAGTATCCGGGCGACAGGCCCCGTAGTATAAGTGCTAACATGAGCGTGAAGGCTTCACTCGAGCCACCGAAGCTGCCAACTACTATTTCTGGCTGGTCAATATGAGGTCTCTGGTTGGAGAATCCGATCAGAACCGAGACCAAGGACCAGGCAACGATTGTGGTTCATATGAACTAAGGGACGTGCAGTTCTCGTATCCTCTCGCGCCAGACAATCTGGTGCTCAAAGGAGTCTCAATGAATGTAAGCTAAACCCATAGTTTGATCGAACAGTTTGTTCATATGTTACTGACGCCTTTACCAGATCCAACGAGGCGAGTTCGTTGCCTTCGTAGGCGCGTCAGGCTGCGGCAAGAGCACTATAATATCCCTCCTGGAGCGGTTCTACGACCCTAGTAGTGGCACTATTAGTGTCGACGCTTCCCCTCTCCCATCTCTCAGCCCCATACGGTATCGCAAAACACGTTTCCCTCGTCCAGCAAGAACCGGCTCTATTTCCCGGGTCCATCCGTGAGAACGTCCTGCAAGGCATCACTTCAAACTGCCTCTGATGAGGCGGTTGAGGAGGCATGCCGCGCCGCCAACGCCTGGAATTTCATCTCCTCTCTTCCCGAGGGCTTCAACACCCCATGCGGTACTAGTGGCACCAGCTCTCGGGCGGCCAGCGGCAACGCATCGCTATTGCCAGGGCGCTCATCCGCCAGCCCAACGTCATCCTACTGGACGAAGCGACAAGTGCATTAGACACAGAGTCGGAGCGCGCCGTCCAAGCTGCTCTGACGCAGGCGACCGCGGGCGGCCGGATCACAATCGCTGTGGCGCACCGACTTTCGACAATCAAGCAAGCTGATCGCATTTTCGTCTTCTACTCGGGCAGAATCGCAGAGGCTGGAACACACGAGGAGCTTGTTGCGAAGAATGGGATGTATGCAAAAATGTGTGACGCGCAGAAGCTTGATTGCGTGATAGCTCAGCTCCTCTTTTGAAGCCGAGCGAATCGGTCCTGGCAGGGTAGTCTCGTGTTCCAGGCCATGCCAGCGGCGTTGAAACTGTTGCTTGCGCGTGGTGGGCGTGGAAGGACGTGAGATATTCCTGAACAAGAGCATCGCGGCCGCATTCCTTGGCGCATGGAATAAAGCTTGGGAATCAAGATCTCCTTCTGATAGCGATACCAATCAACACCAGAGCCTTCTCGTCGTGTATACCGCTTCCATTGAGCTCTACCGCCCTGATTTTGTCGTTTTAACCGCCTCATCTTCGTTTCTAGCTCCCATGCCCCTCATAATGGGCTCAAGCCGCGCATTGAGCTCAAGATCCTTGACCGCATCTCTTCTTTTCTTATACAGTCTTTGGATGCCAAATATGGCAAGAACCCTTGGAATCGTACATACAACACCCCCAGAACTGGAACTCGGCGTATCATTTCCATCGCTCGCAAATCACTGACTTGACAAACTTCTCTTGAGGAATCCTCCAATACCGGTAACCACCACGGCGATGATTAAGAATGACAGATGTCTCATCAGACCAGATTACCTCGCTTCCAATCTTCAAGAGTCCAGTGTTGATGGAGGAGACAGAACTCGAAGCGGTCTCTCCTCATCTTTTTTGTCAAGCCAGGTTTACGTGTAGGTTTTGACTTCTTCATCCAGCGGCACACAAGATACGCCGGACCGTCATGAGAAAGATTATGTTTCCTAGCTCGGCCTAATATAAGCACAGGTTATCTCGCGGCCGTAGCGATTGTTGCGAACCTTCTCGAGAACCGTATCCTTGTGGTCTTTTTGTTTTGACGGACGGCCTGACTTTGGAGCATCGCGGACATGTTCGTCGAGGATGACGGGCGGGGAACCTTGAGGATCGAAGCCACGTTCGAGAGCTCTGTTGGCCAGGTCGTTGATTGTACGGGACTTCATACCGGTGATAGCTTCAATCTGTTTATTGTCCAGTTGAACAATCAGCTTAAGAGTAAGCGCTTGAGCGCGCGTAGCAATATCGTGGTAAACCATGGTTAAAAGGCTTGCGAAGTAGTGTAAAAAAGGGCTGTGGATGGAAAAGATGGAGCTGAGGGAAAGGGACGTAAAAAGTATCACACTGCGGGGGAGTTGAAACCTTCCTATTTAGGAAGACCTCCAATGCCGGCAGTTGTACATCTGTAAGTAAATACTGGTTGCAGTGGGTTACCGGCTAGCCGATTCTGCCGGGCAGTATGTGGAAGGCGGTGAGGGGATTCTAGGAGTAGGGGGCTTCTGTAGTCTCCCAAAAGTGCAATTCTGCCTAACCTCGCCTAGACTCTCAGACCGAATGCATCGCTGAGCCAGACAAACTGTATTTTCAAATATCGCTCCAGTCTCAACGAGGGTGATCTGGTTTAGCTTACCACGACTACAATTGATCTAGTTTATGTCGAGACAGCCACCAAGAGAGTGTCTTTCAGCTAGAAGCATTTCGACTGGTTCAAAAGTAGAACGGGACATCTCGAAGAGGGTGGGAAGATAGCGGACAGCGGACGCAATATTTCGTATTCGTCAATCTTCTGACCAGGCTCTTGCCCCTTACCGGTGGGAGAAAGATTGGCCAGGCCGAACTTTGTGGCTGTCCTGCATTTCTCGTATTGACAGCGCCACAACTGTTCTTGGGCGCCAGTACACCAATGAGGGATATCACCCACGTTCCAACTGCTATTCCAGAAGACGTCTGACGTGTATATAGCTAGGAGTTCCCGTCATCTCAACCCGGCCTGTGACTCTCTGTTGAGGGAATGATTCAGCCTGCAAAAGTACGCTGCTCTCAGACAATTCGGTACTCGTCCATCCAGAACACAATGCTTCCCATTGTTTATGCGCTCCTTTCCGTCTCTCTCCTCCTCGTCCCCCGCATCTCCGCCGCCACAGGCACAACCACCCAACTCCCAGCCCAGTACACCATCCCCTGCACCGTGGGAGATAATGCCGCCTGCTCCGTCTCCCCGGGCTGGACCTGCACGCCCACTCAGGTCTGCACAACTGACATCCCCTGCGGCGGCCTCTGCATCAACCCTTCGCCGACCGCCGCGCCTGTGATTCCCTGCACGGTTGGCAACAACGCGCCTTGCCACCAGGGAGCACCTGCACACCCACGACCTACTCCACATCGGGTGTGCCCTGGAGCGGCCAATGCATCGCAACGCCCACGCCCGCGACGATCTGCACCGTGGGGAACAACGCACCTTGCTCGTCCGGATCGACCTGCACGCCCACCATGGTCTGCACAAGCGGCGTCCCCTGCGGCGGGGCATGCATCGCGACGCCGACATCGGTTGCCGCGACGGCATGCACCGTTGGCAACAATGCGCCGTGCGGCGTGGGCTCAACCTGCACGCCGACGATGCCGTGCACCCCGAGGATCCCGTGTGGTGGGGCTTGCATTTCGGCGCCGACCCTTTCGACGACGTCAGAGGGGTTGTAAGCCAACTACCAAGAAGTGCGGTAGGCGGCATTGCCAGGAGTGAGCTGAATCTTGGGGTGGTGGCTGAACAAATTGCTATGGGGTGCGTGGGATGGCACAAAGACGTCGTGAATCAAATTGGTCATGTTATGCCTAACTTTCAAGGTGACCCCATAAATAAGGAACAGTTCTACCTGCGATCCAAATCATTAGCCTCATAGCAATGCAATGGTTTTGATGGTGATCCAGGTTCTTCGATGTGGAGCGTTGGGAAAGGCACAAAATGTCTGCAGGTGCCTTCGCGTTGGGAGGGCATCCTCCACTTCGGTGGTGTTGACTGGCCAGACACTGGTATTGGTGATTTAATGCGAGGATCAGCCGGAAATGAGAGCTTGTCCACTTCAAAAAAAAAAAAAAACCTGGTCTCCCAGGAGAACCTGAACTGACGACCCAGGAAAGCGGGGGCCAGCTTCACTATCACACTGGCCGAGGTGCAGATTCAGAGCAACTTGTACAGTGTTGCCTTGCTGATCTCAAACTCCGAAATTGGGACGGCGGAAAATTCGAAGACGATGGCGAGCTTGGCATGCTCCTGATGTAGGTGTCCGTCCTTGCTCGCATGCTCTACGAAGCGCTCGTAGTCGAGAAGCGTAATGAGGCCCGGTGCGGGTTCGGAAGAAGCGCAACAGGAGGCGTGTCTCCAGACGGCTCCCCCATGAGATAGATGCCGGTGTAGCCTTCTTTTCGAGCAACCGACCACAACATGGGGAACAACTTGGTAGTCTTAGCCGTTATTGTGTAACCACCGACATACATGAGGGCCGGCGACCGGTCGATCTCGATGAAGTCGCGGAACTTGCTGTGCTAAAGCAACTGTTGTGGCTTCGCCTCCCCAGTGCTGGTAGGTTCTATGGTTGTTGATTTTAGAGAACCTGATGCGCGCTTAACGTACATTATCAGCGAGTCGTGGGTATCAGCGGGTCGTGGCTTTCTTGGCGCAACGCGCTCCCTCGCTACCCAACATCAGTTTCCTCTACCAGCACAATATGCCGCCGCCTTCAAAGGAAGCTAAGGTTATCTTAGCCCTTGAAGCTCTTGAAAATGACAAGCGGCTAAGGCTTGAAGCCGTAGCCAAGCTCTATAACGTACTAGCTTCCACCCTCCGTGACCGACGCGCTGGCTGGCCTATACGACGCGATACTCCAGCCAACTCGCGTAAGCTTATAAACTTAGAAGAGAAGACGATAGTTCAACACGTGATTGAGCTATGCGCACGCGCATTCCCGCCTAGATTGTGTAGTGTGGAAGATATGGCTAACCAACTACTATGTATACGCGGCGCGCCCCCTGTCGGCAAGCTCTAGGCGCATCGGTTTGTCAAACGCCAGCCAGAGCTCTACGCACGTTATGCCTGTCGATACGACTACTAGAGGGCCAAATGCGAGGATCCGAAGGTCATTAGCGAGTAGTTTGCGCTCGTACGAAACACTAAGTAGACCGGCACTCTACAACCTTAGGTTTTCTAGACATTATACAACCCCCGAGAAGCCGAATCGTAGTCAACGCTCATCAAGACTCGCATTGCTAACTACCAAAACAGCTCCCCAACCTCAATGTTGGCTGCTGTAGACCAGCTTACCAAGGGTACGACGGCTGTAATGCACCAGGTAGCTCTCCTTCAGGCAGGTCTCCACGCTCATAAGGCCAATGAGGCACTAAGCAAGCGCCGGAAGGCTAAGAAAACACGTATACGGCTTGGAGGCTCACTTACCGTGCAAGAAGCATACGATCTACTGGACTAGAAGGTCGTAGGTGGGGAGGTAGCACAAGAAACACAGCCGGATAGTAGTGGTGCAGGGGGGTCACGTGCGAGGATTCGGTGCTGTGGTGTGTGCGGCAAGCCTGGCTATAATGCGCGCACTTGCTAGGAGGCTGCAGAAGCTTCAGATTCAGCTATTTCTGATGTAATTATAGTTGGTTGCTAGTGTTGTTGTATTATAATTGATGGTAGTGTTCGTAGGGTGGTGGAAAAGCCACGACTCGCTGATACCCACGACTCGCTGATAATGTACGTTATTGAAAGCATGAAGCAGATAGTTAGTTGGGGGCCTTTTTTTTCCTTTCCACCAGGGCACTTATTACGAATCGCGTTGCAGCCGCCGGCTTACCAGACATGAGCTTTCGAGGGAACATGCAACAATATCCCACACTGGCGACTAAATATAAAACCCAACAACTCCATCGCAGACTTCGCGCCCATCCTACCTGGTGCTCACCACATTCCCTTTTCACCCATCACTAACGTTGTAAAATTTACGTTTCCTTGACAGCTATAGAGATGGAGAGCAGCCAGCAGAAGGTTGACCACGACAATGAGGCAATTGCGGTTGCGATCCGCGAACGCCGCGACTTCGTCCTTTGAAGAATGAAGACGATCTATTGGGACATGAGAAACGACCAGTATCACGCCGACCGCATGGCGAAGGACGGAGAAGCCATCCTAGTCTTCGTCGTGAACGACAAAGGCTTCGACGATCCCAACGACGTCCTGGGCGCCGACCTCGTGTCCTGGATGGTCAATCGACACTTGTGAAAGCGATTCGAGCCGATCCTGAAGAGGCAGTTCTCGTTTGCGGACAAGAAGCCTGGCCTGCGCGCTGGTCCGTCCTCCACCAAAAATGCGCGACTTTATTCTTACGCAGTCGGCCAGCGAAGTTGCCGAGAAGGTAGCGCTGTCTGCCAGCGTTACCAACCCAGCCTCCCAGCCCGCACTCCCACCACTCTGCAGATGTCTGCAGATGGCGGCAGATGGCGGCAACCGGCGCTCGCAATCTCGCCCACCCCCGGGGCAACGGCACGGAAACTTGTCAGTAGACTGAGTGATACACGCTATTCAACCATAACAATATGCACATGGACCTCGACAGAGCCCTGCGAGGGGGCGGCTCCGGCATTTATCAGATCTGGGTCCGTCGTGTTGCCTAGAGCAAAGGCATGACAGCTGGAGCGCAGCACTTTTTCTGTTAAGTCAGCACTGGCTGCTGGCCCGACGGCAACGGATCGTCTTGGGAGTTCAGCAAGCTTTCCCTATTACACGTAACAAGACTACGGGTCGAAGTGAGTTGTCAACAATAGAGTTTAGAGATGATAGAGGTGAAGCGGAGTGGGAGGAGAAGGAGAGGGCAGACATACGAAACGGAGAAGCAGGAGGGCTGTACAGCATCGACACTGCAGCTAGGACCTGCTTGGTCACTTCCATATCGCCCCAGTTTCGAATCAATGATCAGTCGCAGATGCCTTAGTTACCCCGATTTGTTAGCGGTTCGGGTTGCTGCCGTTTGTTCTAACATCGCATTTAAGCTTCGTCGGTTCTGCAAGCGACGACATGTAGCGTCACTCGTACCTGCAGCTGGGCATGTGAACCGGGGGAATCTTTTTTAAGCCACCACGACCATGCTACGCTTTCCATAAATTCCCATTCCTCCCTGCAGCTCTGGCTTCTGCTCGCCATCGTTTACATCCATCCTTCACCATTCCTGCAACGCAGAGAGCCGCGCCAACAGCGCAGTCTCGCGTCATCACCTTCCCAGCACACCTTTTCTGGACTCCTTTGACGAAACAAACGGCACAATGGTCTGGATCCAATCCAATCCCCCGCTCAAGTATGTCGTCTCGACGGCCATGGCCTCGACTCGGTGGAACTTCACCAAAACATCGTCACCGGAATGAGCGCGGCCTCCCACACCACCAATCCCCAAGTGCCGCCAGCCAACACCCACGGCATCAAGGCTCCCACAGCAAAATTGACCCCCATCAACTGCGCTATCTCATCCTTGTCCAAGGCCTCGGAGCCTTCATCATTGCAGGTGGCATCAACTTTGCCTGCGGATACGGTATGTCCTCCACCCGGCTCCCCATGCACCCGGCCCTTTTCAAACACTCAAACTAACATCCCTTCCCATCCAGCCCTCTACGCAACCCCCGCCCACCCCCCGGCCTTCCCCCGCAGGAAGCATCCCGCCCTTCCTCTTCTCGCCGCCCCTCTCATTCCTCGGCGACGCCGTCATCACCACCCTCCTCCAATCTATCCTCACCTGGTTCTGCTCGCTCCTCATCGTCAACCGGGACCTGTCCCGCGGCAAGCTGGCGCCCACGACCGCCGTGCTCGGCAAGAGCCGCCACCCACCCAAGAACTGCTTTCTCGCTGGCTGCTGTTCCTCGATCACTACAACCAGAAGCGGGGGAGCCGCGTGTTTGGGTGTTGCTTGGGGAGGAGGAATAAGTTTGGACGGACGGTGGGCATGGTGCTGGCGGGGTTGGGAAGGGGCGTGATGGCGGCTGTGGTGGGATTTGCCGCGCTGATTGGTCCCACGGTTGGGATTTTGATTGGGGTGGGAACGAAGTTTGAGGGTGACTGGATGTTTACGGAGAGGTGGGTTGGACCGGTGTTTAAACTGTTGTTCGGAGGTTTCTGGGATTGTTGATGTCGCCGCTGCTGGCGTTGATGTGGATGGTGAGGGCAGGGTGGATTGTCGGTGGAACCTAAGTGTGTGTTGGATGTTGCTGCGAGTTGGCGGTTTGTCGCTGGCTGATGGTTGTTGCTGTTACTTGCTGCGTTGTTTGGCTGTTTGTTTGCTGTATTGTTGGGTTGCAGTCCTACACGCGTATTGGGCATACTCGGGCTGACGGAAGCGAGTGAGCGGTCGCCCTGGCTAATTTGATCCTCATTGAGGCAGCGAACGTCGGGAGGGCAATCAATACAGAGCCCGTTAGCTTTGGTGGACGCCGGCGATGCGTAGAATAGAAATCTAAATTTGAATACTTATTTCACTTCTACCCATCGCCAGACGCCCCTAGCACACAGACGAAGGTTGTGCGAAAGTAAGCCAGCACTTCGACCCATCGGCATCGCCAGCGGAACGATATGAGACGTCAACAGCGAGCATAACACGACCGACCACCATCTTGGCTTCAACACCCACAGATAGGCCACGAGTGTCTGCCCTGCTGAGCGCCAATGGTGGATGACGGCGATGGCATGATTTGCCATCAGCCTGACACCCCTGGCCGCTGTACAAGCAGCAGTGTGAGTTGCCAATTCACACCAGAGTCCAGTAGTAGATACGGTGATGGTATCAACACCATTAGCCCGACACTCCGACTGCAGACCGAAGAGAGTGGATGGATGTCTGCTTGCCTTAGTTGCCATGAGAGCCTCTGGAACCGGACAAAAGCCACCACCCATTGGCAGACAGCAGCCTGTAGGCTGCACCTGTGGAAGTGGCGGATGACGGCAGTGGGTTACTCCTCGTAACCGCCATATGCGTGACATCTCTCCACTGGCAGGCAGAGGTTCGCCCACAAGCCGTCCTCCGCCTGCCCTCTCAAAACCATTCAAGCCACCCAGAAACACGTCATATGTGAAAAGTAGCGCCCCACAAGCTGCTGGCTCCTTTAACGCGGGGGAGGTCGATCGACGCGTTCAGCCTGGCATCTGCCTGACACCTCCTCCTGGCCCTAGCGGCGAGCAAACGGAAGCGCGTCCATGAGTGAATGTCTGGCCTTGCCCCGGGCAACACGGCAGTTGAAAACCCTCCTGAAAACGGGTTAGCGAATGGAACTGCCGGCCCATGAGCTGCTCTTTCCAGCCTGGTTGAAAGGTGGACGGTTGGCAGGGGTGCCCTTCTTAGGCGCTCCTGCTGGGTTGACGCCTTCCCGGATGGGCAGATGGGACGTATGTCAGTAGGTGGTAAGAGCATGGCTATGAGGCGGCTAGCTGGGTAGCAGCGTTCGAGCTGCGGCTTTACAGCGAGAAGGTGGTGGAGGACGGCTTGTGTGTTTCGCGCTTGCCTGACGCCACCTTCAACGGGGATGCAGACGGAAGCGCGTGAGCAGACGTCTGCATTCCTCGCCATGGATTAAGTGGCTACGGGGAATATCTGGAATTGTCCGGGGCCAGCAGAAGCGGCTCGACAGTCCGCGGCTCCACGACGGTGGTGATGCAGTGGGAAGCGCGAAACTCGAATCTGGCCTCGTTGGTCCCTTCCGACAAGCCCAGTATGAATATCCTCACTCGCCACGGTAGCGACCTGGGTAGACGGCGGTGCGTGAGCTGCCTGTCCTATCCTATGTAAGGAGGCGGATAAAAGGGGAAATTCAGAGGCACCATCGCCCATATCGGCACGACAGCCTTGGTCCTGGCACACCGAAATGGACAGTGATGCTTGAGCTACTTGTCAGGGTGGTCTCGACCGGGAGACGTACACCAAAGCAGGCGCCGGCGCGTGAGCTGGCTGTCTGTGAGACAGGGCGGAGGAGGAACGCGACGAGCCACACGAGATCAAGAGGTCTCATTTCCGCCTGACACCAGCCCCGGCACTGCAGATTGACTGAAGCGTGTGAGTGGACGTTTACCTCTCTCTTTCCCTTTCTTGATTCGTCAGAGATGGGAACGACGACATTAAGGATGGCAGTGCGAGAGCTGTCATCCGCCATTGGCACGCGAAGGCGAAGGGGCCCCTGCTCTCTTGGAACACAAGACCACCCACATCAAGGGTGTGGACGACGGCATGGAGCGTTCCTTCCCTACCATCTGCCTGATATCATCTCGGAGGGAAACGAAGGCACGGTGTTGGGCTTCAATCTTGCTTCGCCGATCGAGTGGTGGACGACGGCCCAGGAGAGCGGTTTCAGAGGACCTGCTCTCCGGCCTGACTTGCACCAGAGAGGCGATGGGCGAGCGGGTAACTGTGGATGTCCCCGCCGGGCGTTGGGTCGTGAGGATTCTGAGATGGAAGTCGGGTCCGGAAGTAATGTTTAATGTGCGAGGGGAAAGTGAACGGGGAGGAGCACGTGAGTGGACGTCCTCTCTACTGATGTTTGAGTTGGGCGATCTTTTGGGGGGAAAAAGGGGGGGGCTATTGGAACAACAAGAAGGATACCAAGGTACCGTGCAGAACAGCAGGTGCTGGCCGACGGATAATAGTAACCATAGTGATAATGGTAATCGGTGAGGGTTACGAGTAATGATAACGATAATGGTAGCTTGCGTGGACCGAAGTGCGTGTGTAGGAAGTCTACTGAACGAGCGGGCTTGGGAGCTGGGCTGTTGTCTTCTTGGATATTCAGGGCGCATTAGAGACGGTTGAACGGAAATATCCTGCAAGATAGGGGTGACTACAATCTGTCATTAGATATGCTTTTATGCTGGCGGAAGAAACGACGTAAACAGCGCCCCCTGGATGGACGCGTAGATGACCATGAATATGACAATGCGACGTCCCCTCTCCTCTCCACGGACAAGACGTCCAGCAAGCCACCAGTACCACAACGGATACCCTGACGTTATCCTAGTTATAATCTGGACATGATACGTCGTCGCAGCAAGCACCGCCAGCAGGACTTGCACGGCGGCGGTAGACTGGAGAAGCGCTACTAAGCGAGCCGACTCAGCGGGCTTATCGGAGAGCCCGAGTTGCCGATCTGTGAGGGTCTCCACTCCAGACTGGATCAGCACCACCAGCATTGGGGTGGCGAGTAGGAACAGCGGGATGTTGGGCATCACCCAGTAACGGAGGAAGCCGGTATTCCTATTACAATAATCAGCGTTTTCATTTGCCCACGGGATGTTCCGGACCAGCCCTACCAATAATGCTGCTGCACAAAAGTGTAGATGCTCGGCAGATACCCCTGGCACCACGGCCTGGGCGGGGCTCCTCCGGAAGCGCCGGAGCAGAAGCGCACATAGGCGACAGCCTGGGGCCCGACAGAACCCGCCGCCACGCAGACCCCACCCACCCCAAGGGCCAGCAGCCGACGGAGGGTGTCGGTGGGCCTGCGAGGCAGCCTCGGCAGCGCCTGCAGCACCTCCCAGGCGAATGGGAGCCCGTTCAAAATACCATTGCTGCGGAAGGCCGTGGCAAGACCAAACAGGATTCCTGCAGAGATCGCGTACAGGTCGCGGCGGATTGGGGAATGCTCAGCCCGACAGCCCAGGGCGAAGAGGAGGTAGCCTGAGAACGATAGCAGAGCAAAGGAGCTCTCGGCGTACGGGGCGGGAGGAACAGGCCGGCCGGGGCGATAATGTGCAGCAGGGCAGCAACGAATGGAGGCGCTTGTCGCGCCAGATGACCTGGCTCAGGCGGTAGAGGACCATGGCTGAGAGGAGGTGGGCCGTGTTGGCGACGGCGATGCCCGCCAGGGCTTCCGGGGCTGCTCCTCCGGGCGGATGAACTGACAAGCCCGAGAAACTCGAGGCCTGATGACAGCCGATGACAAAGGCAACGGTCAGCGCGGGAAGCTACGGAGAAATGTGATATGATGGATGGGAAAACAGAAGTCACCGAAAGCTTTACAATTCCATGATCACAAATCTTTCGGACGACAGACAAACCCATCACTCACTCACCTCTGAGCAACGCTCTCACAACAACCGGCAGCCCCGCGCCAAAGGCCCATTCCTGCTCGAACAGATAGTCGCGATGGGCGACACTGACAAAATAGATGGCGTCCCAGCTGGTGAAGCGGGCGATCAGCCGGGTGCCGAGACCCGCGGTCGACTGAGCTACGTCCGTGACATCGGTGCTGGCCAGTCCCTGCACGACCAGCTCTGCGGATGTGTCGTAGGCTTCACCTACAAGGGTGCTGCCGAGGGCGATAATAAACAGAAACAGCTTCCATGCTGCGAAGGAGGTGAGGAGGGTGCGGTAAGGCCCGGAAAGGACGCCGTTGGGAGAGGGCATGATCCAATGACCGACAAGGCGAACAAGAGTAGGAGTGGAGTTGCTGAAGCAGGCCAAAGCTTCTGATGTTGGCGCATGCCGAATTCGAATCGAGACGAAAACGGGCCGTTGCTAAATCTGAACCAAAGGCATGAGGCGTGCTGCTGTGCCGGCTGCCGCGTGTTTCTGGTGTTGAAACACCAGATCTGTTGGATCGTTGTTGACAGTTTGACGAGCTTGGCAGACGCGGATCGCGGGTGCGACCTAACACGACAGGTGGCGTAACCTGGCTGACAAGGTGAAGCTGTGGGTCACCTCGGTGGGCACCACAATCCGGTTGCCGAAGTCTTGACGCAGGCGTGGAAAGCCGCACGCGATGCAACGCACCTTTCCGAGTTTCCATGCAGTTGGGAGCTTCGGGAAATTTGCATCGTTGGTCTAAAGGACACGAAGAACTGGCATCAACCATCAGACATCGATTCCCCGTTCAGACAAGCGACCCTAACCCTTGATCCTGCACCCGGATTCAACGATGAGTTGAGGGTGGCTTCTCTTGACTTTGTCTGGCCAAGCCTCGGGCCCGGCAGCTTTTTAAGAGAGAACAAAAAGTCACGCACTCCAAATTTGCTCCCTGTCATTTTGCGTGGTTTTTTTTTTTTTTTTTTTTTTTTTTTTTTTTTTTTTTTTTTTTGGTGTTCGGCCGGCGGGATTCGATTGACCGATCCCAGCCCGATCCCAGGCCCGGTCCCAGGCCCTATCTGTGGGCGGCGCTGGCTCCGATCAATAATCATTCGATGCCATCGCCAGTCCTGCGCAGCCGCCTGATGGCAGTCCGAGATTGCCGGCGCGCGCGCGGACCTCCAACCCTGGTAACGCTACTGTCAACTGAGACAGAGGTCACTTGCCAGTGCGACCCAATTCGCTGGGAACCTTGGAGGAGTGTCTCCAAGCAAAACAGCCTCCCGCCAGTTGCAAGCCCACCCTCGACTCTCTGCGGGACTCAGCTGGCCGAGGACCCCGCTCAGCCGCGGTGAAAAAGAAAAGAGCTGAAAATGCCCACAACATCCACCTCTCAGCCACCGGGAGACATCAAAATCGATGTTCCTTCCATCGCCTTGTTGATCCGTTGAGGTGGTTCCAAAATCTGCAATTGCTGGCGGGCCCCCTTTCCGAGCGATCTTGTATCATTTTTTGAATCATCACTTCACAGTGCGTGGTGGTGAGATTGGCAGCAAAGGGAGGGTGCGGTAGACCAACCAGCAAGGGCCAGCAGCCCGCGCTCGCCCCTTCGAGCTCCCACTGGCTGGCTCCACCGACCACCTCGGAGTTCAGGAAAGACCCCGTCCCCGGGCGGGGCCCAGAGCAGTAACACCTGACACAGTACAATATCACACTAGAAGCTCTGTACCATTTCCCTTTCGACATCATCTCCTTGCCCCCGACCGCCGCGCCTTTAAACGTACGACTCTGGCACCAAGACGTGCCCTTCTTTCTCTTCTCGACACTCGTTGATTTTCGTTTCGCTCTGCGATTGCATACGTCACATATACGCAACATTTCCTTTTATCAATCCAAGACTCCGACTTTTGCATTTCGAGGCGACTGGACCGTGGTTGGCCTAAGGGGTGAAAGGAAAGCTGTACTCGCTGAGTGGGCATTTTGTGCGAGACTCAACGTCGACCCTTGAACTGGGGGATTCAGGCCATTCAATGGCAGCTCAAGTAGCTGCTTGCAGCTCTTGCATTCATCAGCGCTGTTGTCGCCACGGAGTTCCGTGCCTCATCTGCACTGCGGGTGGAGGTTGCTGCAGGCAGTGGACCCCTTGACGTAGACGCTGGACCCCAGGTAGCTTCCCGTATCGCGGGACGCCGATCAGCTCACCCGTGGACCATCAGACCGCGGCCGGATCACCACGGCACCGCACTGCCTCCGGGCAGCTCGAAGCTCCCAGCGAGGCCGGTCCTTCGCATTTCCATCATCCGACCGTACTTTTCTCCTTCTCGTCATCCTTGTTTTTCTCTCCCAGGAGCCTGGGAGCATCCAAGCCTTCAAAACGATGTTCTTACACGCCGGGGCGAGCCTGCACGGCCACGAATACTCCAATCGTCCCACACCTCAGATTCAGTCTCCCGCACACCTACGAACTCCTCTCTTGCGATCAGCCCTCTCTGCGCAAAAACAGCGGGTGCACACTGACACCGACACCACACCCGCGCCCTCCTTGCGACAACGACCTGCTTCAGACTACGTCCCGCGCGATCCCTCCCCTGTCGTCCGTTTCCGAGAACCGAGGATGAGCCGCCGCCCACCCCGGCAACGACACACGACGAGTCGATCTCCGAGTCCGAGCTTAGTGATGCCACCCTCTCCTTCGACGGCCCCGTGTCAAGACGGCCTGCCCGCCGCCGCCAACCGCACCGGGTCCAGCGCAAGACGACGTACTACCTGGGATACCCGACGCCGAGGATAATCGGCAAGACAAAGGTCATGCAGAAGGTCTTCCTCCCAAGGTTGCTCTTGCAACTCCAGAAGGTCGGGGAGGATGGGAGGCCACAACCGGTGCTAGAGGTTTTTCCGGCGTCGCGGATCGCTGGCCGGTGGTAGCGCCCCGGCTATCCAAGAGGTTTCCGGGCATCTTTGGTGTCAAGCGCCATCTCGGGTACGATGACATTGTGTTGGTGAGGAGGGACGACAGCGTTCCGAACCCGATGGTGGGGAGAGCGAGCACGAGGAGAGCCTGGAGTGGAGGAATCTGCTCGCGGTATACAGCCCTCTGAAGCACTCGGAGGAGGCCGAAATCGTGCTGGATGACGGATCGTTATGGGTGGCCAGGCCGTTGCCGAACGGGTCGTTTGATTTCGTCTACACGGACGCCGAGGGCAACATCACAACCGCGCGGTGGGCGCGCAGACATAGTCCATCCGTCACCCCGGCCACAGACTCGTCCAGTTCATCCACCGCCCCGCCGCAGCCGCGGTACACGTTCAGCATCCTCAACCCCTCACCCGCCGCCATCCGGTCTTGGCAACACTCACCCCTCCACTCTCGATGTGCAAGATACATATATCTCCGTCTCCTCCTCTCACGCGCTACACCCACCTATCACACGCATCGGCCGCTCACAATCCGTGACTACGTCTTCAGCGCCATGCCCACCGCCAAGACGATCCACCGGCGACAGTGTGGAGAACGACCCGGCCATCTATGTCCCCTCCTCGCCCGACACCGAGTCCAACCAGCGAACCGTCTACCAAATTGACGACCATACAAAGATGCTTATCGCCGTCACCGCCTTCTGGGTGGCTCTTCGATCGGGCTGGTCGCAGACCTATTCTCCTTCTTTGTCTAACGGCATCCAGGATGGCATCACCAACACCCCCGCGCCAGCGTCTTTAGCTGCCTGCCACCGCTCCCGTAGTCGCCGGCATACATGGACCCGCTCGTCCACATCAGACACGCCGCGATCGGACGATGTTTCAGGTGGGGAGTCCTTCCGAGAGAACAGTGGTACTGCTCGGGTTGGTGGCGGGGTGTTCAAACGCCACTCCCTGCCCGCCACCGCGCCGGACGCTCATGCCAGATCTACTGCGCCAACGCCCTCTGTCTCTCGCACTTCAACACCGACCTCAACCATCTCCTCCGTGGTTCCAACACTTGGGGAGAGACCATTACCAAGAAGGGCGACGAGCACCGGGGCAGCGTTCATGCAACGCCACTTACAATCTGCTGCTGGTGCAGAGAGGGGCGCCGCCGCTGCCGTCTCTTCCCCCGCCAACGGTATGGATCGGGGTGGCGCAGCCTCCGAGAGGGGCGAGGGCAGCGAGGGCGAAGCGGCGAGGGCAATGGGACGGGCACGGGATATGGCAGCTGGAGGGGCAGACACATCCACCTGCACCTGCACCACCACACAAAACATGTGTCACTTCAGGTGCCACCACCGGCTTCGTCACCAAGTGTTGGGGCGCAGGGTGGGCTGGTAAATGCTCTGCAGCCGCGATCACCACTACAGGCGGAAAAGAGGTTTACCCTGGGACCAGCATGGCAGTCGGAGAATGAGGGTAATGCCTCTGATGGTGCGGTGGTGAAGAAGGCTGGTGTGAGGTTCAGGTTGGCCAGGTGGATTCGCGGGATTGGCTCTGGCTCCGGGTCTGGGTCGTCGTCTAAGTAGGAGGGGAGGCGCCGGGACTTGGTTGGTTGTGGTTGCTTCTGTGGGTGAGGTAGATTGGAAAGGTTGGGGGTTGTATACCATGTTGAGGTTAGGTTGTGCCATGATGATGCGATGCGGATTGCGGTGTGGGTAGATGTTAGCTTGAGATATCCATTTGAGTTTTTACGCCATGAATAAGCAACGGTTCTGCTAGGATTTTTGATATCATGTGGGTGTCTGTTTATCTGAGATTGAGGTGGCTTGGTTTGTGGTATCCCACTCGAGAACAACCACCCAAACAAGAAGCCAATCGAGCAGCTTCTACAACAACTTCTACAACACAAAACACACTCCCCTGTTGTTTCATCCGCCTCTGAAACCTTCCGCTTCTCATGGTAAGACGGGGGCAACACTGAGCAGCAACAGTTGTAAACGTCATGCTGCTAAAGTCTACTTTGGTAGTATGAGTCAATTTGGCCCGCTTTGAAATATTGTTAAGAGCCAGCATGACAAAACGAGAGTAATACGGGTGAGGACAGCAGAAATACACAGAGGGCCCTAATTAAGGAGAGAAAACAACGAGAGGTCGATAGAAAGAGAGGAGTTAAAGGAGGATTGATACTTCGAGAAAGAGGGAAAAGAAAAGAAAAGAGGAGAGGAGAGGGAAGAGGGAAAAAAGGGTTAAAACGGGGTTGAAAATGGCAAAAACTACAGAGAAAAGGAAAAATAATGAAGTCGAGAAGTGACTGAAAAATAGAATAAGGGGAAAAAAAGCGAAAAAACAGTCGCACAAGCACCAATGCAGGAAGGTTGGCCGCTTGCCTTACCCGTTGCGCTGCTGATCATCAGCATGCATGCCAGTCAAACGACGTCATCACATGCAAGTCATTGCTGGTCCCACTAAAAGGAAGCGCGCCAAGACCATTTTACCGCGAGCCGAGCCGCTTGAAGATGCAGCAAAGGCTTATCTCCGCGTTGGACCGAGAGTGGGCTTGGCGTTCCATGACACAGCACAAACATCCTCAGGGGCTGTGGCTGGAAGCCCAATAATCGCCACTCACGGGAGCTGACAGAGAATTACCGAAGTTGACAAGACTCGTGGCATGGGCTGCGCGACTGCGGCGAATGTCTTCTGCAAAAAGCAGACCTGGTCTCCCCACGTTTCACGGACGTTGCGGCAACCTTGGGACCGGCACCTTCACAATACAAATTGCGTCTCACTGTCTTGGATTCCACCACCTCCTAGAGGCTGCAGAATCACAGTTGTGTATTTTCTGTTGGGATGGGTTCGGTGTTTTCGAGCCCGAGCGAAGAAGAGCGCCATGTGCTGTCTCGGCCTTTGGGGCAGAAGGTTCAGCTGGTCCTCTTCGCGCTCCCACCCTCGGATCTTGCCGACCTTCCTGGCCGAACATCCTAGCTACCGTTCCTGGGTGAAACCGTTTGGTTCAGCGGGAATTCCAGGAATTTTCTCATGCCCATAAGGGTTTTCTGGACCTCAAGTTGTAGACAACTTGATGAGGACAGACCGAGATAGGCCAAACGAGGCCGTAACACCACAAATGCGGTGCGTCGCGGATGCCAGTCCAGCCACCCCCAGTTCCCGACGCCCCAGCTGCCAGTCTCGCACCACAGCTTCAGAGCACGCCCACTGATAATGGCCAGCGGGGTGAGGACACTCGCAGCTCGCAAAGACAGAGAAGCTCCTCGTCCCAGCAGAGCAGATCATGGGCTAGTGGCAATAAAGGCGATGAGTCGGGCGTGGCGAATCGTCGTGGAAGTGATCGCCGTCGTTCTCGTTCTCCGGACCGCCATTCTCCTCGGCCTGATAGCCGTCATGGGAGCCACGCCGCAAGCGGCTCGGGGTCATCCAAGGACCTCTGATCGCGGACGCAGGAGGAGTCGCTCTCGACAAACCCTCGAAAGGAGTGGCTCCCGATGTTATAGTAGGGATCGATCCTATGGCCGTGATAGAGAAATTTCTCAACGGAAGAGGTCCCGATCATCAAGAGACAAGGCGAGAAAGGAGGAGGATCGGCAGGCGAGGCGGTCAAGACGGTCGATATCGCAAGAAAGGGCTGCGTTGGAGCTGTCAAAGGCAACCCCGTAAACATGATATTTCAGTTCCGAGTCCCAAAAAGATACTCGTAACTAAGAAGACGGGGTAGAGCTTAAATGTGTTGCACAAGAGTTCGCGGAAGTGCTATGTGGGTTGCCTGGCTGGTGGCGTTAAGTGATGCCTCATGGTGCCGCGCCGAGAGTGCCTTCAAAGCATGTTCTCCCCCCAGAGGGGGAGCGAAGCCTCATTGCGCCACGTGACCTCATCATGACACTCTTCTGTTGCCCGGATATTGGATGACAATAAAACATCAGGCAAAAGCTCAAACTTCAAACCCGGATGCATTCTCTACGCGCACCGTCCAGGGACATGGAACTTCCCCCGAGTAATCCGAAGCCCTCAACGCAATAAGCCGAGTTGCCTACCACCAGGTCCGTGACTTACAGACCGCCTGGCCCGCTCATTTTCAAGTTGCAACAGCGGGTCGAGCGGATGTCCAAGCTTGACCGAGACCTAAAGAATGTGAGGAATGAGAAGATCCGTCTCGAAGTGGCCCTCAAAGAGGCAGCAGATATACAGATCACCTATGATGTCGTTATCGGGAACCTCCGCAGGACCATCGCGGATAGTGAGGCGACGATTCTGAGCCTGAACAAAACTATTGTTGAGCAACCCGACACAGACAAGTACCAACAGCTTGCTAATAAACTCTCCAGGGAGCGAGAACGGGTCAGAGACCTCGAGACTGAGCTGGAGAGTCTCCAAGAAAATGCCAAAAGCGCCAAGCGAGACTTAAACTCAGAGCATCCGAGACCGCGGTCGCAACACAGATGGATCTCTGACTCGTCGGCAACGTTCTGACTAGACATGCTGCTCATAGCCAAACCCGTGAGGGGTTGAAGAAACGCTTGACTTCTTGAGCTCTGACCGCTCACCATTTATAGGGGTGAGGCAATGTTTACTTGCCCCTGAATAACATGATTCTCACGCGACTCTCCGGGCAGCGCAAGGAGCACACAAGGCACCGACATGGCCCAACAAAGCTCAGGAAAAATTCAGGACAAATGATGGACAATGTGACTGCATGGGGACAGCCAATACATCTATTCTGTTGACTGGATAGCAAACTTCCGCGTTGCCCATAATCGATTTGTTGATACTAGCCCTTTACCCTGTCAGGGATGGTGTGGGTCCAACATCAAAAGGACTTACCATCCCAGTCTCGGAACACCGAGTCACAGACAGCAAAACAAGAACCATCAAATCTTCTTGAAGTAAATGACTGGACTAAAGTCAATGCGCCACATCAGCACCGATGATTGTTAGTCATCTGCAGTTGCTATCACCGCTCACTAAGTCCAGTCCTGAAAAACGGTCCAACCTCCCGTCCGCCTGACACCAAGAACGCCCACCCAAACGCCGTGCACGTCCCTCGCTTCGACTAAACCACATCGAACAAACCCCTTACTCCAGCAATACCTCAACTTGATACTCCCTATCCGCATGCAGAGTATACTCCTCCAGCGTCTCAGGCCCCACACGAACCCGTCCCAAGCCATGATGATACCAATCCAAATGCACCACCCTATCCTTCCTCCTCCTTTCGTACAACTCATAGGGATGCTGGGCTTCCTCCAAATCCTTCGCTGAGTACGGCAGCACCGAAAAGCTCGCCCCCTCAAAATCCCCAAAACTTGCCGTCAGCAGCGTCTCCGCCCCCCTTCCCAACCCCGCCTTCTTCTCGTCCTCCATCGCGGGCGCTGGTTTCGGACCCAGCAGCTCCACCCACCTCACATCCGTTCTGTTGCCATTTTCCTGCGGAAACTCATAATCCGTAAAGAGCTCATCAGTAGGCAGCTCCCACCTGCCGACCAGCTGGCTCATCTTCTTATCGCGGTAGCTCTCCCCGGTCCGCGCCCAAACCAACGAACGCGATCACACCCCTTGACGGCAGTCACCAAGCCCAGCCGGCCCCATGCTCGTGGCAGCAGGTTTCCCGTTGGTTTCGCGCTGGCGCGGATGAACACGCTCTCGCCCGTGAAGTAATATCCGGTAGTTACTTCCAGAGCCCAGTTCAGGACTGGTGGGGCGATGCGGGTTTTGGCCATGACCTGGACGAGGCCGCTGTCTCTGTCCTGTGTCCAGCTGGAACGAATCATGTGCTGCTTGGCCTGGTGCAGGCGGCGATCGTTCCAGTTGCGGCCAAAGTCGCAGCCGCGGTCGTTGTCGGTTTGGGCGCGGTTAGAGATCGAACAGGAGGGGCTCGGTCAGGATGTTGGCGGTGAAGTGATCGGGGACGAGGTCGATCGCTGCCAGCTGACTAGGGCGCCGCGGGGCGAGGTCGAACTTCCATTTCCCGCGCCGCCCGGTGATGGAAAGCACTGGGGCCCCGGAGTGGGCTGTCAATTCCGCGCTGGGCCGCGCGTCGTCAGGGCAGCTGCAGATTTGCCCTTTTGCAGGTTTTGTGATCTGGATCTGACGGTTGCGACAACGTGGCCTGCTTCGGCCCAAGTCGTCTCGTCTACAAGAACGAACTCATATTGAGGTGGGTGTCGGCGGCATAGTCATCCAGGGCAATGCCGGGGAGGCACAAGAGACCCTCCGTATGAGGTTTGATGCTGATTACGTGTAAGAATGAGCATGGTCGGAAGGAAACTGACGCCTACCTGATGGCATGCCCAGCGTGTTCCACTTAGGATTTGGTGAGTCCTCGGAGATGATCGACACCTGCATAGCAAATGGTCTAGACTGAGAAAATCGTAGCGGTTGACGATCCGCACTTTGTCTCCATCCTCCAAGCCAAGCATCTGGACTGGTTCAATGGCCTTCTTGTATTCGATGAGACCGGGAGTGGGAGTGTGGTTGGAAAAGTTCAGCCCGTCCAGGACAAAGTTGTAATCGTTGGGCTCGTCGCCAAAGTCTCCGCCATACCCATGTACTCTTCCCGTCCTTGGTTTTTGTCCTCAATCCCTGGACATGGCGGATCAGCACTGCATGGGCAGCACTCACGGTGCACTTACATGGTTCGCCCACTCCCAGACGAAACCACCCATCAACCTTGGATACTTGTAGAACAGGTCGATATACTCCTTGATCGCGCGGGGCCGTTGCCATGGCATGGACGTACTCGCACAAGACGAGCGGTTTGGTCCAGTTGCGGTCCTTAGCGTAGGACTCTGTGTCGTGGATCGAGGTACATCCTGCTGTAGATATCCGCAGTCTGGGCATACCAGTCGCCTTCGTAGTGGATAAGACGGCTCTGGTCGACGCTTTTGATGTACTTGTACATTGCCGCGTGGTTTCGTCCATACCCTGATTCGTTGCCCAGCGACCAGAGAATGATGCTGGGGTGGTTGAAGTCGCGCATGACCATCTGGCGGGCACGGTCGATGTATGCCTCTTCCCATTCTGGATTGTCAGACGCGAACCCCACGTCGTCTCCGCCCACCCAAAGAGCCATGGCACTCCAGGTCGCTGGAGCCGCGTCAGTCATGTCACTTCCTTCCACATCCGACAGAGACATACCACTCGTCCAAGATCCACAGGCCCAGTTCATCGGCAAGCTCATACAGCCGGTAGTCGTTGACGTAGTGGGACGTCCTGATGGCATTGATGTTGTGATGCTTCATGCTAACCAGGTCGCTCTTTCAGGAACTCAAAAGGAACCGCCCGTCCGTGGTCGGGGTGGTGTTCGTGTCTGTTGACGCCCTTAACTTGACTGGTTTGCCATTGACGCAGAAGACGCCGTCGATAAGTTCCGTCTGACGGAAGCCTACCATCTGTGCAAGAGCACACCCGGCATTTCGAGCGTCAACTGGTAGAGATAGGGTGTCTCGGCCGTCCATTTGTTGGATTCTTGACCGGAACCTCGAAACGAATCGAGCGATCTCCCGTCTCTTTCTGTGTGGCGATCACTGTCAAATCCTTGAGAAGCTCAACGTGACCTCGGCCTGGCAGTTGAGCTTGAGGTCGACAACTAACGTCGCATCTTGGTAGTTTTCATCCAGGACGGTCTGCACATGGACATCCTCGAAGTGCTCTGGTGGGAAGTAGTGCAACCAGACATCGCGGAAGATGCCGCTCAGCCACCACTGATCCTGCAAGGAGTGAGCTTGAAGGCAGAGATAGACGGCAGAGGACGAACCTGATCCTCGATATAGGTACCATCACAGCGCTGGTACACCTCGACATGCAGGTAGTTGACGTCTTTAAAGCGGACAAAGGCAGTGATGTCGAATTCGCTGGGATTCCTAGAGCCTTGGGAATAGCCGACTTTGCGGTGGTTTACCCAGACGGTGAAAGCAGAGTCGACGCCCTCGAAGCGCAGCCTGACCTGATCATGGCAGGCGTCGGAGCGGATGGAGAAGGAGGTCACGTAGCGGCCACATTCATTGTCATCAAGGGGGACGTGGGGCGGGTCAACCGGGAAAGGGTAGTTGAGGTTGGTATAATGGGGCCCTTTCCCGTATCCTGGAGTTGCCACATGCCGGGGACTTGGATGGTCTGCCAGCCATGGTCGTATTCCAAGCATTCAGGAGGGTGTCGGTGGAAATCGGTGGGCCCCTCCAGAGGCGACGTGGACAGGTTGAACAGCCATATCCCGAGAGGAGCTGGCTCTTGGAGAGAGGACACATCACGTAAAATGGCCTGCTCTGCGTTCTCGTACAGGAAAAAATGGGCGCGCGGCGGGAGGGTGTTCCGATGGATGACTTTGAGGTTGTTCCAGTCTGGCGTAGACGGGGGAACACGTGGGCCTCGCCTGTCCGAGCTGTCCGTAACGAGGTTTCTGTTGCATCGGGGTTGGGCACCGCTCCCGGCGGGACGGAGGCGGTGTTTCCTTGAGACATCGGAGCAATTGCCGAGTGCGGCACAAGGTATCGTGGACGTTGGCGCTTTCACTTTCACACAATCAAGAGCTAATCGCACACCATCGCAGTGCTAGCAGAATATTGGCTGTTTGGATAAGGTATTGTGGGAGTATCAGAGGCTGGGACTGAGGGTTCGCAAGCTGGCAGAAGAGGAAACACAAGGGAGCTGTCGCTGGCCGGCAGCGAGTTGCGGTCACCTGCATCATCCCCGCATTTGGGGAAAGTGCGAGTTGGAGTTGAAGTCTGAGAAGGCAAGGAGTAGCCCTCAGGGTTAGGGACCATTCTGTGGGGTCTGCGAAACACGAGCTGCCACTGTCATCTCCGAATCGCCAAGAAAACACTATCCGCCTTCTCCACACTCCCCCACATCACCAACTTATCCCCTTCTGGTCTTCCCAATACCAACATCAACACCATGCTCGAGCAACGACAAGTGCCGAGATTTCATCGCTATCGACTAGAGCTGGTTTTATTGGACCACTTCGGGCCTTCTCTGAAACTCAGACATATAGATATCAATTGTCCTTTTTTTTTCTATACGACTCTCGTCCCGCTCTCCCCATTTCCCCCCACACCTTGTGGCTCCAAGGCCAAAACTGCGGAAGCACATCTTCCACCCGTTCCCAAACGACGTCGCATCCACGGAATCGCGGGAATGGCAAGCTAACTAATTCCACTCCGCAAAATCCCCTAGTTCTCATACCGGCTACTGCTAATTCGCGGAAATTTTTGCGAGTCCTTGGCTGATCGCCCCAGCTCGAACCATGGGTCTGGGCCAGGAACGCTTCGTTGTGGCACCCAGGTCTTGGGGTGCATCTTTAGTGATGCGAGCGGGAAGTCGGAAGAGCCAGGATGACGGAGCTCACGCGATCGGATGGCTTCCCGAAGGGGTCGCTACCGATCCTTAGTATAATACACGCCATGCCTCTTACCGCCCCGGCGTTCTCAGACTCTGCTGGTTGTGCACCTCAACCGCACCGGCATCTTGCGTGTCCAGCTTCACCATGAAGCAGTCGGCGTTGCAGCTTCTTCTTGCCGTGGTGGCCCCTGCCACCGCGGCCACCTGGAAAAACGTCAACATCGGCGGCGGTGGTGGCTTTGTTCCCGGCGTCGTGTTCCACCCCAAGGTCAAGGGCGTCGCCTACGCCCGGACGGACATTGGTGGCCTCTACAGGTTGAATGCGGACGATTCGTGGACCCCTCTCACGGATAGCATCAACACTGATGCGAGATGGTAAGACGTGGTACCGTTCTCGGGCGATAACGGTTGCTCACACGAAACAGGGGCCACTGGGGCGTCGACGCCGTCGCCGTCGACCCTCAAGATGCCAACAAGGTGTATGCCGCCACCGGCATGTACACCAACAGCTGGGATCCCAACCCTGGCGCCATCATCCGCAGCTCCGACAAGGGCCAGACCTGGGCCGTGACCGACCTCCCCTTCAAGGTCGGTGGTAACATGCCCGGCCGCGGCATGGGCGAGAGGCTCGCAGTGGACCCAGCAACTCCAAGATCCTCTACTTTGGCGCCCGCAGCGGCAACGGCCTATGGAAGAGCACGGATGGCGGTGTCACCTGGGCCAAGGCCTCTTCCTTCACTAACCCTGGCACGTTCATCCCTGATCCCAATGACGTCGGCGGGTACAACGGCGACATTATCGGCCTGACCTTCGTCACCTTTGACTCGACATCAGGCCTCACCAACGGGGCCACCTCGCGCATCTTCGTCGGTACCGCCGACAACATCACGGCCTCGGTCTACGTCTCCAATGACGCCGGCGCCACCTGGTCTGCCGTCCCCGGCCAGCCCAAGAAGTACTTTCCTCACAAGTGCAAGCTTCAGCCCGCCGAGAAGGCCCTGTATCTTACCTACAGCGATGGTGCTGGGCCATATGATGGCACATCAGGCGCCGTTTACCGCTACGACATCACCGCCGGTACCTGGAAGGACATCACGCCCGTGTCCGGCAGCGACCTGTACTTCGGCTTCGGTGGTCTCGGTGTGGACATGCAGAAGCCTGGCACCCTTATGGTCGCGACCCTGAACTCGTGGTGGCCCGATGCCCAGTTCTTCCGGTCGACCGACTCGGGCGCCACGTGGTCCAAGATCTGGGAGTGGACCTCCTACCCGAATCAGAACTGGTACTACGGTCTCCATGTACGCGAGATGCAACTTCTGGTATGAGCGGCTTGACTGACTCCCACAGACTGACAACGCGCCCTGGATCAACGCCGGCTTCATCTCCCAGGACACCAAGCGCCTGGGCTGGATGATCGAGGCCCTCGAGATCGATCCCCTGGACAGCGACCACTGGTTGTATGGCACTGGTCTGACCCTCTACGGTGGCCGCGACCTGACCAAGGGATACCGCTGTCCGCAACGTCTCCATCTCCTCGCTGGCCGTCGGCATTGAGGAGATGGCTGTTCTTGGCCTCGCCTCGCCCCCTGGAGGATCTGAGCTTCTCGCTGCCGTTGGTGACGACTGCGGCTTCACCTTCCGCAGCAGCAGCGACCTTGGCACTTCGCCCAGGACACCCTGGATGACCCCGATGTGGACCAGCTCCACCGACGTTGGTGAGTGCAAATAAACTGCCCACTGAACACAGATGCATGCTAAACACGCCCAGACTACGCCGGCAACAAGCCCGAGAACGTGATCCGCGTCGGTAACTCCAATGGCTCCCCGCAAGTCGCCATGTCCACTGACGGCGGCCGCACCTGGAACACCCACTACGGCGCCGACAACACCAAGAACAGCGGCACCCTCGCCTACTCGGCCGACGCCGACACCATCGTCTGGTCCTCGGGCAACGCCGGCGTCCTCCGCTCGCAGAACCAGGGCACCTTCACTGCCGTGGCCTCGGTCCCCTCGGGCGCCGCCATCGCCGCCGACAAGCGCAACAACACCGTCTTCTACGCCGGCTCGGGCGCCGCCTTTTACCGCAGCACCGACACGGGCTCCAGCTTCACCAAGGTCGCCTCCGCCTTCAGCAGCGACGTCACCGCCGTCAAGGACATTGCCGCGCACCCGGCCGTCGCAGGCGAGGTCTGGGTCAGCACCGACGCGGGCCTGTTCCGCAGCATCGATTTCGGCGCGACCTTCGCCAAGGTCAGCGGCCTGACCAAGACGGAGCAGATCGCCTTCGGTAAGGGCGACAGCGCCGCCTGGAACCTGTACGCCTTTGGTTCGGGCGCAGCCGGCAACAAGCTGTACGCCACTCCGACAATGGCGCCTCCTGGGTCGACATTCAGGGCAGCCAGGGCTTTGGCTCCATTGGCGCGAACCGCGTCGTCGGTAGCGGCAATGTCGCTGGCCAGGTCTACGTTGGCACCAACGGACGTGGTGTCTTCTACGCCCAGGTCGCTGTGCCTGGTGGCGGTGGTAGCCCGAGCTCGTCCTCGGCTGCGCCATCATCGACGTCAACTGCGATCAAGACCAGCAGCGCGCCGACGACCATGTCGACTTCGACTGTTAAGGTTACATCCTTCTCGTCGACCTCGGTGAAGACCACGTCCACCTCGACGACCAAAATCAACAGCAGCTCTACTTCCACGAGCTCGGCGCCCACCACCTCGGCCACCGCCCTCGCCCAGAGGTGGCAGCAGTGTGGAGGCAACGGGTGGACGGGCCCGACGCAGTGCGTCTCGCCGTGGGTGTGCACTAAGCAGAATGACTGGTATTCCCAGTGTCTGTGAGCGTAGGCAAAGGAGATGGAGAAAATGCTGAGTGAGTGAGGCAGGCCATGAGGGCTAGTCTATTCTTTGTATATATTTCTACTTTCTGCTGTACATATTGGTCTAGCAAAGTATATACTGAAGTATCGCACAAGTTCCGTCTTAGCCCCTTGACGGTATGCTGGATCGAAACGGGCATGGGAATTTCGAGCACATCTGGGTGGCCGAACCTGTTGAGGAAGACGGAAGGGATAGTGGGCGAGCTTCTCCGTGCACTGTCAGGATAATGTGGGACTTGATGACACTGGGAGAGCACTGCAGTCGGCGGCCAGCGGAAAGAAGACCTACCCGAAAAACAGCCCTGTCCTCTTCCTGCCTTCGCTGGCCTTGCGCGATAGCGATCAAATGCGCAAGAATGCAAGGGTCACGTAGATGGTCAGCCGGCACTATAGCCTTGAAGCGAAGCTCCCAAAAAAGAACAGATTTTGTCCCCGCCAACGACGACACGAATGCCCCATCACTTCCCGGCGGCAGTCAAGAACCAGGTCGCAGTCGGTTCAGTAGTAAAGGGTACCCGACCGGCTTCTCGTCTGGTTAGGACAGAGAAACCGCGGCAGTCTAGATTTGGCATCAGCGTAGCGGTTGCCCGCAGAAAGAGAAGGAGAAACCGCCCCTAAAAAGGTATTAGCCACTATAATGTTGGGAAGAGGCAAGGGCGGGGTGACCAACGGCGAAAGAACCATCGGGCCATCCTTGATAAGCAGACGCTCTATGTCTTCTCTTCGACATCCAGCAAGACAACAATCCCCCAAATTACGGGGCCAGCGCTGTAACTCTCTTCTGTAATGAGAATGCTTGTAGCGAGTCTAGGTTGGAACTGCTCGAACAGGCTCCTTAAAAGTGCAGTGCAGCAACTCGAGATGGCGGCTCGCCCATTTGACAGGATGCACAAGGAGTTGCTCGCGAGGATGGAGGCGGAACATTTGGTCTAACGGGAGTGGCTTGCTGAGGCGGAGCTAGGGTCTAATGCGTGGGATGATACTGGATTTTCTGCCACTGCTGCTGAGAGCGACCCCATAGCGAGACTGGTGAGGCGCATCTCTCAAGCTCATTGATGAAGCAATGCTGAACAGCTGGCAAAGCACACGGATGCTCGCGGGCCAGGTGCAAACTCGGGTCGCTGCGGTGGATGTTCGACCAAGAGTGGAAATTCCCTCATAGTTAACTCTTCTGGCTTCGTTCAGGCAGATCAGGGACGTATGTGTTCCTCCGCCTGCAGGGTGCGAGGGCGAATTTCGTCGACAGGCTTGAGGTTGGCGCTTCCGCGCCGCGATGCGGTAAGCCATAGGTGGATGTGAGGCCAGTGAGGTACGGGTCAGACATTCACCATTCACCAGTGGCGAAACAACTCAGGCCTGAACTGTGGAGGAGCCAACCTCACCGTTCTGACGATAGGAAGAATTGACCGTCGATAGCTGGTGGTAAGCACGCTGGTCATTGCAAGTGATGGAGGGCCGATTTCGAGGAGGCGAAACGAGCAAAGGACTCTCTCCAAACGTGTAATAAATCTTCCTTATCTGGTTAGGCTCCCTCTGCAATTGGAGGTCCTAACTATATGCAGCAATGTTCTCTTGGACATCAACTCTACCATAACTCATCCACCGCATCTTGGTCTCTCAACCCTGCTGGGTCCAGCTTCCATGCCCTCCCTCTTCGGATACCCGAAGTCTTCTAGCCGCCTCGCAACGGCGAGCATCTCCGGACAGTCAAGAATACCTTTATCGTGGTTCGTCTCCCTTGTTTTCAACAAACGTTGGTATGCTTCCGAAGGATTAGTCAGGCTCCTGTCCACTAATCTGCTGTCCAAAAGCACCAAGACCGTGGCCCACAAATTCCTGAGCTCACTCCCGAAGAATACGGGATCAGTCGAACGCCCATATATGCCATCTAAAGTTACCTTGAACGGCGTGCGACCCTGGGAGCCAACCGCCCCAAAGCCACGATCAAGGGTCGATTCGTCCTGGGAACAATAGTCCAAGATGCATTCGACGATCTGCCAATGGCCCGCCGTGCAAGCACAGAAAACTGGACTCTCTCTGCTCAATGTCTCGGGATCATGTATTGCCTTAGCAGAGATCTCCGTGAGAAGAGTTTCACAACGTCGAGCCTGCCCCAGGAGCAGGCGTCAGACACGGCAGAGCTCAGAGATCTTTTGTACCTGAGTAGAGAACCAGGATCCACTATTTTTTGTTTGATCACGCCACTCTTGAGGAACGATTCAACGGTCTCCTGTGTAGTTCTGCAGGCAAGGTGAAACGGCATTGTATCGTAGGCATCAAGCTTGGAGTTGAGATCGATGAGACCCCGGCGCCAGGAACTCGCGTTTAAGAGGATGTCAACCACGCGCCAATGGCCTTGACCGCAAGCCAGGCTCAAGGGCGTGCTCCCGCGGAAGTCCTTGATATCCAGGTTGATCCAGCCCCGATCGACAAAACTTCGGCGGACAAGCAGCTTGACAATATCGTGATGGCCGCGTCTGCAGGCCTCCAGCAACGGATTGCTTTCTGGTCTGCCAAACTTGTCGTAGTAGGTACCTGTGTCGAGCCGCACCCTCCCGCTCTCGAGCAACTCGTCGCTCAGGAGCTCCAGGACTCCCGCCACGGCGTGGCACGATATAGCACCGAGGAGTGGTGTCTCGCCATCAGGTGCTGTTCGGCCATCAGCATCCACCCGTCCGTTGTCATAGCCAAGCAGGAACCTCATGACTCCGGTATGCCCAAACATAGCAGCCTTGTGGAGTGGAGTTCCCATATGTTCCGGACATGCGTTGGGATCAACGCCTTCTTCAAGTAGGTACCGCACCACATCAAGGTGCCCTCCGCCCGAGGCAAGGACAAGGGAACGCTCAAGGGACGGCGGGTCGGCGCGGTCTCTGAGCGACATGACGACGTCGAGGATGC
Organism: Achaetomiella virescens; assembly: GCA_031001845.1. Classification (NCBI taxonomy): domain Eukaryota; kingdom Fungi; phylum Ascomycota; class Sordariomycetes; order Sordariales; family Chaetomiaceae; genus Achaetomiella; species Achaetomiella virescens. Next base: position 345,822 of record JARNGD010000003.1, read on the forward strand.
CCTCCCGCGCTGCCCACTAAGCAATTTGACAGGTCGTTCCTTGCTCACGGAATCTACGTGGGGTGCATCGCTGATTTGGAGTAGCATTCGAAGGGCGGCCCGGCGCCGGTTGGATCTGGCCTGGTCGGATAGGCATCTTTCAGCCCACAGGAGTAGATTGCAATATCGAGATGACCTTGCTGGACCGCAACGTCGACAGGTGCCTCACCTCGCTGGTTGACTTGCAAAACTTCGTTGGAACAATGTGATATGGTACGATCGCTCCATAGCTCACTTGTGGTATGATCGGGCCATATTACATATGACCACCGAGGGAGGATGCGCTTGACCAACTCTAGATCACCGCATTCGGCTGCGAGTGTAGAGGAGTTATTGCCGTCTTCATTCCGAATAGGTAGAGCCTTGTCGTTGACGTTGACAATGCTCAAGGCCATTTCCCGCGACGGCGGCTTGGGGCCAGCAGAAAGAATGCTCAGCATTCTCGAGCTGCGAAGGCGTTCCGCCCAGTCCATGGCGGACCGTTGACAATGATCTTTGGCCATGAGGTTGACTCGGGAGTTCTGTACAATGAGGTCGAGTATGTCCACATCAGTGGGCGCGGCAGTCGTGGCTTCGACGGCGTGATGGAAATCACCCACCCTCCAGCGTTCTGGGAAGAGGTGCCCATGAGCACTTACGTGCAAAAGGCCGACCAGACCATGGGCAAGCCAGCCGTGCAATACCTGCATGGCCACTCTGATCCGGGCCCTGACCCCCTGGCACGCATGAGATCCGAGGCCGATGTCGTGCGCTACAGCGACGAACAGCTCGTCTTCCACGTCAACCACGCCCTATATGCCTGTTTCGGCAACAAGATCGAATCCTACGGCGAGTATGAGTTCGACCGCTGCCGCCCGGACAAGGCATGGAAAATGGCCGCCCCCACGAACGGGAGCAAAAAGACCTTCGCAGTCTTCGAGTCCAAGATCAAAGCCACCATTAAGCTGAACGAACTCGACCGGGCCAAGCTCAGAACTGGAGAGAACCCCAATGACAAAATCAGAGACGCCGCCGACCTCGAAAAGGAAACCCACTTCACGGGCAAGTCGCTCAAGATCATGAGCCAGGCGGCCAAGTACTCCCGCAACGCCACCTTCAACACCAACTACGTGGCCCTGTTCGACGCCGACTATCTCTTCCTCTGCGTCTTCAACCGGCCAACCCGCGCGCCATGCGCGCGATCCTGGTGCCCTGCGGCCAAGACAACGCCCGCAAGGCCCTCCTGGGCTGGCTGATCGCCGCGTACGAGGCCGAGGTGGCCGGGACCAACGGCCGGGCCCCGCCGCACTCGGGCGACTCGGGCGGCAACCGCCAGACGCGCAGCAGCGCCGCTGCCTCCAAGACGGGCCAGCAGCCCCGGCCGCCCCGGGCGCGGTCAGAAGCCCCCCTCGGCCGGCCAGGGCTCCAGCGCCACGATGCCTCGTGGTGGTTCGAGCGCTGCGGCTCCGCCCAAGTCCGGCACGGCGGTGGCCTCCAAGCCGAGTCGTAGCTCGGCGACGCTGCCGACCCGGCCGAAGAAGCAGAAGATTGACCCCAGGACTAAGAAGCCCATGGTCGATGCCAAGGGAAATCCCATCTATGAGTAGGAGGATCAGTCCCGAACTCGGTAATGATGTGTTTTGTCCGCTACCCTGGCGGTATGCGCTGGCTGGGACGAACAGGGCGTTTAGTCTTGAATACTACCTAGGCTAAACGAGTAGTTAAGGAAAAGAAATAAGAGGTAGTGACTGGAATTCCTTCGTGGAGACACTGTTAGTTCAGCTTTTATAAGTGAGTTGGTCAGTGCTGAAATCAGCCCCCAACTTTCTCTAAGAGTTGAGGGCTTGGTTTGGACCCGCCCAACCAACCGGTATTATCTTGAGGTACATCAGCAGACTTGTGTTCTAAGTCTGCGGCACATGGTTTGACGATGTCAGCTCAAGGAGGTGCGTGGGGGCTGGGGCCCGCATGTGCCGCCTTGACCCGCTTTTTTCAATCAAGGTGAATGGAGGGAGAGCCCTTAAGCCTCACCTCACCTTCCTCTGTTTCATTAGCTGCGAATCATCCGTTGTGAAGGTTCATTCCAACTCATAATTTTAGTTGATTTTGCTACGGACCGCCGGAGATAAAGCCAATCATATCCGCCCTACTGTTGTCGAGCTGCACTCCCCGGCTGCCCAGCTCCCGAATCTTTCTCGTTCTCTTTTGACCAACAGCCCGGGCAGAAAGTGTTCGCCATGGCAACTCCCACCCGCACATCCATCTCTTCGACGCCATACCGGGAAGGGGTCGAGCTCCGAATTCGAAAGCACGTCCCGCCGGAGCCGTTTGGCGGCGGCTATAGACTATGTCCTCGGCGCAAAGTCGGGGTTAACCAAGACGCTACGAGCGTCGACCGTGTTGCCCTCGCCCTGGACAACCCGCCCTTGGAGACGGAGCCCCCGGCCGGAGAGGAGCACACCTTCACCATTACGGGGTCAAAGACCCTGAGGCGATTCCACGTCGACGGCGGTGGTGCTCACGTTGTCACTGGCTATTTCGACCGAGACAAGGACGTCGTCTGTCTGGCCAAAATCTACGACGGCGTATACTACCCGTTGGAGAACCAAGACAGCGGCTGGGACTGTATGACGCTGGCCGACGCCGATTATGCCATCGAGGCTTGGGCTTATGAAACTATGCAGCCCGCTGAAGGGGTAGGCGCCAAGCTCGTCCCCGAGTACTATGGTACTTGGACTTTCGCTGTTGCTACCAACCAACCCGGTCGCCGGCGCTGGGTACGCATGCTCCTTCTCCAGCTCGTACGCGGCGAAACTGTCCTAGACAAAATCCGTAAGGCTACTAAGAACGACGCTGTCCAGCACCCCCTATTGCCCGACCAGGAAACTCGTCTCCGAGTCCTCAAAGATACCTTCGAGGCCGAGACCTCCATTTTTTGGAACGCCGAGGTGCTCCATGGAGACCTGTCACCGCGCAACGTTATGGTTCAGCCTGACGGTAGCGTAGTTATAATCGATTTCAACCAAGCCGTCGTTTACCCGTTCTATTATCGGCCGCACCCAAAGTACGACGAGGGCGCCCATCCACTCCCCCCCTCACCCATCAAGCGCTACTGGCCCTTTGCCCCTAGCGCAGGTACCTTCGCAGATCCGGGGAACCAGTGGGCAAGTTGGGTCCCCCAGAGCTGGCTCGAGAACCCAGAATTGGCCGCTGAGTGGCTATTGAAAACATGGGGAAGCCCTACGCTAGGCAAATATGCACCCTTGTCCGATTATTTCCTCAACCACCCGGCCCATGCTGAGAGGAGCAAGAAACTACAGGCAGCTTTGGAGAAGCTGGGTCGCAAACTAGCAAAGAAGTAAATATAGGCATACCGCTAGTCACAATGACACAATATATAGATTACAACCTCTTGTTCGGCTTCTTGGAGGATAGGAGCTAGTTAGTTATTTGGAGGTGGAGAACCGATTTCGTTCTTATCGTGTTCTTCGTCAGTTTTTCCTCACGTCGCTTCCGAGGGCTCTTCTAGCGTCTACTAGGTTGCGGACCGCAAGTGAATTCGTTATCACTAGTCAACAATATTGGATGATCTAGGGACCGGCCAGGAGGAATGATTGGTGATTGAGATATATTAGGAATTAGAAGACGTTGGTGGGATCGGAAGCAGTACGAAGCCTTAGCAAGGAGAATGGTCGTCCTTTTATACCGCCGCCGAGAGGCCCCCCTGCTTGCCACCCAGCATGCCGCCTAGCATGCCGCCTAGCATGCCGCCCAACCGCATAGTATGCGCGGCGCGGCCGCGGGACGTGATCTTCCTCACCCTGTAACGGTCTCAGGAGTGTATTTCAACTATCTGATGGCGACTCTACGAGTACATCCAATCTTGGAGAAAAGAAGAAGAAGAAGAAAGAAGGAAGAAGGGGAACGAGGAAGAGGGGGAAGGACATGGCGAAGTGAGTGACGTGGCCTCTGCCTGACCAGAGGAAGGCAACAACCCGAAAGAGGAAGGCACGATGAGGGTCGCTGCCAGCGATGTTGGTGTTGACGTTCAGGGGCAGGGGCGCGCACGAGGGTTAGGGGTTGGCCGAGGGTGGCCGAGGCCTGCCCAGGGCTCAGCCCGTTACACACCCGACGCCCTCAGCCCCTTTTCAGCTCGACAGGGTATCAACATGAACACCAGCATAGGGGTCAAGGGGCATCTATTCGCTGGCTGCAGCATCCACCCTAAACACCCCACCTTGAGTGGGCGTTGCACTAGGTCAAGGCAAACACACGACGTGATCGAGCACTAGGTGTTACTCTATTGCTATATATCAGTTCTGCTAGGATCAGTCCGTCCTCCCACCCCTCCCCTACCCCCCTTCTTCACCTCCCCCCTTTCAATATCTAGCCAGGCTTCTTCAAGCCCCTTCTCGGGGCTATTTGTCAACCTCGTCCATATAGACAACCTCGTTATCGGTCAGGGCGTCGACGGCGGAGACATCGGATTTGGATAGGCAAGGCCCGTCGCAGGACTGGTCAATGGCCATACCATCGTCGGGTACGCCGCCTTGTCCTCGGAAGTCGGGCACATCTCGGTGCTCTTAGGGGCAGGGCTCGTCCTTAGAGACGAGGGTCTTTCTGAATTGATCGAGACAGCAATGGAGATCACGAGCTTGCTGTCGCAGCGCTTCGTTGTTCTCGGTTCAGAAATCAAGGGCATGGTCGAGGCAGCAGCGAAAGTCATGAATTTGTGTCCGAAGCGCGTCATTGTCTGCCGAGAGCAGTCGTATCTCTATATCCTTCTAGTTTGTTATGTCATTCCAGAATAGTGCCCAACTTTTCCAGTACATCGCAGGCATGTCGCCCCAGCACGGGTCACTGCCGAGGTGCATGCCTAGGCGTAGCCTAGAGAGCTCGTCCACTCCCGAGACTTGAAGTCCGGTAACCCCTGCGTGGGCACGATGTAATCGTTGACGAAGTCCTCGAGCACGCGAGCAGTCGTGAACATCTTGACGGTTGTTTCGGTGGATGGATGGTCGGTGGATGGTGAATTTTGATGGTTGGGCTGCAAATGTTCGTGGTTATGTGTGTAAAGCTTCTCATGTTTTATATTTAATTATATGACCGTCAAGCTCTGAAGTTAGCCGCGCTACGCCGAGTCTAGTTGACCGCGCCGCGCCGAATCGAATCGTCCAAAGTCCGTTGCCACTGCGCCACGCCGAGTCGAACTTAGCCGCGCCGCTGGTTCAGTCGTTACGCGAGAAACCTATTCCGCCCATTTTTCGCTCCGGAAGTTTGCCTAACGTAATACAAGAAAACTCATGTTCCGTTCTAAGCTACCCTAAACCCTAAATGCCAGAACCTGAACCCCTAAATCATACATCGCTGCTGTTGTTGCGCCCTCCGTGTTCTGATTTGGTCGAGAACCAATCTAGACGACCATCTACTCTTTAGGACAGAGATCGAACAAACCCATATATTCTTGTTGTTTACAGCGGCCCCCTCAACCATACCAAGAACCCTCATACCCTCCTTAATCATAGCAACAGTGTTGATAACAAACCCCTGAACGTCAATCAGATCCCCTGTATTTATAGGCGGATCGAATTTCGAAAGCTTCGCTGCTTCATCTGCGAAGTCCTTTGCTCTTAGGAGGTACGCCTTCTCGACTCCTTTGCCTGTGTCCACCACGGTGTAGAGATATCGAGAGTCGATCAACTTGTAAAGTATATCACCGTAGTAGTTCTCGGAACCGACTCTCTGAATTGAACCGGGACTGACCTCGCTAGCGGGGCGTCGCGTCTCGATGACTATTGTACGATATGCTCTCGTCTGAATACAATCGAATTCACGGACGTGGCGAGCTGGTTCGTAAGTGGTTGAATGTCGCTTTCGTCTTCGAATTCTTCGAATCCTCCGAATTCCTCGCCTTCCTCAATCTTGGGTAAAGGAGACTGCCCTGACTGAGACTGCCCTGGCTGAGACTGTCGTGACCGCGCGGCTGCGGAGGTTCTTGCCGGAATTGATAGGCTGGTTGTGGAGATGTTTGAGGCTTGATGCTATAGGTGCTAAGGTATCGGTTGCGGAGAGTGTGAGTATGGCTGATGGATTGGTTGAGACGATGCCGAATATACTGCGGGTGTTGGTGTTGAGTATAGTGCCTCCTCATTGGAGATACTATCTCTGTATCAGATTCGTGTATTCTATTCTTTTCCTCAATTGTAAGCTCTGATATGCCCCTCGTAATGATATTGGAGGTAGTTGCTTGGGATGCTTGATCTAAGTTGTCGTTTGGGAGGTTTTGTCGGAACTGCGAAAACTGCGGCAGTGAGATATCAAATTCAGGAACATAGTATCTCTCTGCCTTATCTCTCTACCTGCCTATTCTGACTGTCTTGCCTTCTTTTGTTGCCTATAGGATAATTAGTACTGGTCATATGCTGCTATTGGTATACTTGCCGTGAGGTTGAGGTGTTGTAGTATTGGAACGGCCAGCATGACCCCTCTTGCCGGTGGCAGAGTCCAGGTTCATTTGATCCTGGCGTGACTGGCCGCCCCGTTGGAAGTTGTATCCAGCCTGCTGCTGAGAGCGGTAGCCATCCTGTTGATACTGCTGAAGGCTAGGCTGAGAGTCGTGGGCCCCTTGCTGCTGGAACGCCTGCTGAGAGCTGTAAAGCCTTTGCTGTTGAGAGTTGAGACCAGCTTGGTTGACTTGGCGCTGTTGAATGTTCTGATGTTGGGGCTGCTGTAGCTGCTGGGTAGATTGGATGCCCTAACCTTGTGGCTGCTGGAGCTGCTGAGTGTTCTGGCGTGGGGGTTGCTGAGCTGCTGGCCGTTCTGGCCTTGTGGCTGCTGTATTCGCCTTATGGAACACCGCCATTTCTGGGCCGAGGAGGACCGAGCAGGTGGCGGCACCTTCATCATCTTGTGCGGGTCAATGGTCAGCGAGTTGGCGCGGTGCGAGCCGGCGAGACAGCCGGGCCGCCCCAGCTCGCGTCGATGTGCAGCCAGCGGTTGAACTCGGCGTAGATGACGGCGATCTCCTCGAATGGGTTGTACGAGCCGAGTAGGGTGGTGCCGGTAGTGGCGTTGACTAGAGCGGGGTTTGGCCCTGGGATTTGGCGCGCTGGATGAGGGTGCGCAGCGCGGATGGATCCATTCGCCCTGTGGCGTCGACGGGGATGGTCCAGAGGGATGAGGAGCCGAGGCCGTAGGTAACGGCGGCTTTTCGACCGAGTAGTGGACGTGGACGCTGGTGAAGAGGATGAAGGGGCCGGGGGAGCAGGCGTTGCCTTGGGTTGTGCACTCTGGGTAGAGGGTGTTGGGGGCGATGACGATGGAGGTCAGGTTGGAGTAGCTGCCGCCTTGGCAGGTGATGCGTCCTGCAGGGACCCGTGAAGCCGAAGAGGCTGGCTAGTGTTTCGGCTATATGCTTTTCGATGACTGTCAGGGTCGGCGAGACTTGGTAGACATGCACTTTCGTCGTGTAAGTGAGCTTCCCTAGTAAGGGGCTCAGGGGTGGGCCACTCACATTTGTATTCAGGACCCCGAGAAGGAGCTCAGAAACCACGCCAACCTAGTGTGTTGGGGTCAAATCAGCAAACCCTTGTGATTGCGGGCTGGAGAACGCACTGGATTGGTGCTGACGTACAGCTTGTCTATGAACCCCTTGTCCCACGTATTGAGGCTGTACTTGAGCACATCCTTGATGGCCTCGAGCAACCCTTCTTCACCACGTCCTTCCCCTTTTGGCAGACACAACGCCAACTCTTGAACCAAATCCACGGGCCTCCGGGCGTTGACGAGGGCGTTCTGGACAAGTCCCTGGACGTTTGGGAGCAATTTCCCCGCAGCCCTGGATGGCACTGCCTCATCGGCCGCCCGGATATAGGGAATAATAAGAGCTTTCACAGCATCGATGAGCTATCCTTCATATGAGCGTTGTCCTCAGAAATGTACATGGGTTGGCTTACATGCTCGATCTCGTCTGCCCTATTTAGGGGCTTTGTCTTATGTATCCCGTTCATCTCAACTTCAACAAACACGGTCACACTTCAGTACTGATAACAAGGTTCAGGTTGTAGTGGGAGCAATCCCCAGACCGTGGATCTTGACGATTTTTGCTCACGGCTCCGGTTCGGCTGGGAACCGGCTCCCACGCCCCCCCCACTCGTACGAGGTTCTCCACCCGACCCTGCCGATCCCGACGACTGCCGGCTTTGACCTGAGCCGAAAATGCAACCCACTCTCCGACCTGGGCTCGAAATCGTTGTGGACGAGTTTGATGTATTAGAAGACGCTACCTTGCTTGGGTGTGGCGCCAGCCTTCTTCGAAGGACTAGCGACCCAGATATCCCTGACTAGGGTCGTCGTCTATAGCGCCGTTGACCTCGTTTCTACACCTTCCGTCCTAATTATAGTGAAGTAATGCCTATAATTGCCCATGCTAATGGTCGGAATGCATATACAGGGGCTCAGCCCATGATCTGTCCCCTCTATAGTAAGAGACCCTAGCAGGGCAGCCAGCAAGGGAATCGAAGGATTCCCGTCTGCACTAGTAGTCACAAAGATCTTATCTTAAACGTCCTTACGCTACACCGTCTGCTAATAACGCTGCAGGAAACGACACGAGCGATTTAAGGACACCAGCTCTCAGCTGCCAGCAAGGTTTCTTGCACGGGAATATACAGGATACATACATTGCATCCTTCCTCGTAGCCCTCCTTCTACCTCTTACACCCGGTTCACGTCCTAGCAGGCATACAGTCCCGGTTCTTTCTTCGGTCGGCTAGTAAATGATTTAGCCCTATCAACTCCGAGGCGTGGCAGTCTCCGAAGGAGACTACAGCATGAACTATACCAGGCCTTAGGGGAAGTATTATATATATATGAGAGCCCACTATCGTTTCGCATGCATATATACGCACCCGTCTACTATAATGCGCGCAACCGGGGAGGGGGCCTATAGGAAACGAGGGGATCGGGTACCTCTCAGTTGTACTACCTATCTAGTTCGCGTCTTCGGGCCAACCCTTCCAGCCGTTGTCGAAGAGGGGGTCGCCAGCTCCTGAACAGTCCTTGAAGAACGTCGTTGATGCGGCCTCGAGGCCTGGCATATCGCCGAAGTACGTCTCGTAGAAATCCGGGAGCCAAATATATATAGGGCCAAGCTCCTCCTTTAGTACGCTATCCACGTATTTGCGATATTCGGATGAGTTAGCGAAGCTACTAGTGTTGCGTAGCTATAGGGTTTGCTGGACGGAAGAGGCTACCGGTTGGGGAGGCGGGGTAGATTCGGTGACTACATCGTAGACTCGGTCCTATATATACGCATCGTCGGAATCGTCGGCGAGAGCTACTTTTAGGAGGGGCTTGATACGGTCGAGGTCGAAGTCGTCAGAGTCAAGTGAGAGCTCAAGTCGTAGAAGGTCGCTCCATAGGGTACTACGACCCGCCCTCGCAGGCAGCAGGCGGGCGGCAGCAAGATTCTATACCGTGGATAGAAACGCAAGTACGAGCTTCCGGAGATCTATATAAAGGTTAGATGAGCATATACAACAAATTCAGCCAGCTATACCTTCGTAGTCAAGCTGGTTAAGCGCGTTAGCGAGAAGGCAATACTCTATAATTGCAAATTGACCGATACAAAGCGCGAAAGGCATAAAGGTCGTTCCCAATAGGGTATTCTACAATTATCTTTGATCGTAGCTAGTCTGCCATTGCTACGTAGCATTCACGTCAATTGGAAGTAGAAGATGTTCCGTGACTCTGCTGCAGCAGTTCAGCCAAGCTAACCAGCCGTTGCGACCATTAGTCAGCAAATGATCGGCCAGGCACGTAGAGACAAGGACCTGGCCGCGCCGACCAACACCCTCTCCGAGTCGGGCCGAACCATACCCGAAACCGAGCAAAAAAGAGTACGCCAAGCCGTGTAATCCCTCAACGACGTCGAGGCGAACTACAAGCGCTGTTACGCGGACGATTACGCGCCGGAAGAACATATATACCAGGAGGTGGGAAGGGAACCAACAGCAGGTCAAGCTGGGAAAGACAGGGCTCCAGAGAGCATCAAAGACGAAATGCATGAGGTGATCATGATTCGCGAGCTACGGGTGTGGGATTGCATGGATTGCACGGATCCAACACGAACAGGCTCGAAGAAGGGCCGGAAGAATGGGCAGCGGCGTGGGTCGTTTGCAGCCGTGAGACGACGTGGCGCGCCAAATCCTGGTGGGTTCTCTCCAAGCCTCCTCACGAGTCGAATCCAGGCCAAGTTCAACCTGAACACTCAAATACCATATGTATCCCTAACTTTTACCCATCCGCCCTTTTTCTCCTAGCACTCTGGCTCTCTAGCTTTCTGGCCTCTTCTTGAAGAACCAGTGTTCTGGAATGTGCTGCTTTCCGTGTAGTCTTACCTTTGGCTACTCGACAAACCGAACCGCGAGATAATTAGCCAACTTGGACGGCCTCGAACAATAAGCCGTTGAAGATGCGACTTCTTGCTGAGGCCCTTCGACGGGCAGGGAGGAGATGGGCCGCTCACAGCACGAGAAAACCAAAAGGGTGGGCTGCAGGAGGTGTGGGGCCAGCCAAGGCGCATGCGGCCACCGGAGGGGGCGGTGCACTAACAGCTTACGGCACCGGTGGGCCTAACGTTTTAGAAGAAAACGCTGACAGCACTAACAGAGGGTCAGAGGCGCCCGTTTTTGGATCCCATGGCTAGCCAAATTCGGAGCCTTGCTCTCCGTAAACATAAGATGATATGGGCCAGATTAGTAGTTGGGTCGGTGACGACCAGCGAATCCCTGGTGTTGTATGTTTGCTCCAATCTGGTTCTTTTCTTCCTACTAACAGGCGTCCTTTCTCCGCCATCTTCAGGTAGCAAGCCGGATGTTCAAACGTCGCAATAGCTCAACGACAGGAACGGAGATATGAGGAAGACCAGCACGTCTTTTCCCCCACTTTTTTAATAAAAATTACAGGCTATGATACTGTGGTTACAGGCAAAAGTATTGTGTGTGGGTCCCGTACCAGCAAGGGTGTCAGCCAGCCCCCTGCCCACTCGCCAATGTACCTTCGCATCGCAACAAACGCGTTCGCGAGAGCAGTTGCGAGGGCATGCATCTACAACCTCATGATGGCGATGCCGCCAGAGCCTACTACTCCAGTCACTTCACGCTTCAAGAGCAGCGACCTTTCTCGCGATGAGCGGATTCGGATTTAGACCCTGCGCCAAATCGGCTGGACCTTTGACCAAATCGCCGCGGAGACGGGCTCTACTTGGCGGCAAGTCCAACACGTTTGCGCCGGCCCAAACGTAACGCCTAAGAAACGAACTGGCCGGCCAGCTCTCCTTTCCACGTCACAAGTTGAGGAGTTGATCGCCTTCGTATGTAGTTCAGCTGCTACACGACGTATGCCTTATCACCGAATCCCTCTCGCCCTTAGCTAGGACGTCTCCGAATATGCGATTCGATACGCACTACGGCAAGCTGGTTTCAAGCGCTATATCGCACTATGGAAGCCACCGATCATTGAGAAACACCGAGTTGATCGACTTGGGAAAGCTCTAGAACGTGTAAACTGGCCGGTCGAGCGATTCCACGAAATCCTCTGGTCTGATGAGACCTGGGTTACGGGTGGCATGCATCGGAAGGTCTATATCACACGTCGCCAAGATGAAGCCCTTGACCCTACTTGCATCGTCGAGCGCGTACAACGGCAGAAGGGCTAGATGTTTTGGGGGAGCTACTCCGTAAAGTACGGAAAGGGACCGTGCCTTTTCTGGAGAAAGACTGGGGCACCATCACGGCCGAGGCGTATTCAGAAAAGGTCATTCCTCTTGTAGATGGCTGGTTTCGTATATATCCAGGCCAGGTGTTTATGCACGACAACGCGAGCCCGCATACCGCGAAGCTTATAAGGGAGGAGATTATCGAAGGGGTATTCCTATATACGACCACCCTCCGTTCAGCCCTGATCTCAACCCTATTGAGGACGCGTGGAACTAGATGAAGGATTATATCGCACGACACTTCCTGCGAAGATGTCGTAAGATCCGCTTCGTAAGGCAGTAAGAGAAGCGTGGGATGCTCTTCCGGAAGATTTCTTACGAGAACGTGTAGATAGTATGATCAAGCGTTGGCAAGCTATGATTGACGCTAACGGAATGCATATTCCTTTCTGAGCATCACTCTTGGGAACGCGTTTATTGCGATGCGAAGGTACATTGGCGAGTGGGGCAGGGGGCTTGACACCCTTGCTGGTACGGGACCCACACACAATACTTTTGCCTGTAACCACAGTATAGGTATCTCTTCCCTGTCATCCAGGTCAAGTCCGTTTCCTGTCCCCCGTTCTGCATGATCGCTGCACTTTAACTTGGCCCACCGCTCAAAACTCTCCCGTCTTCCAGGAGAAATCACTTGGAACATTCTTAGCCCATCTCTCATGTTTCAACAAGTCCTGTAGACAATCAGCTACTCCATGACAGCCAGCCTCGCAGCATTTTATTTACCGCCACTACGAATAATACACTCCAAAACCTAATACAACGCTCTGAATACGCCCAACCGTTCCCCCTCCATCATCCTCCATACGCCGATCCATTCCCCCCAACTGACTACTAAAATGAATACCACCCGCGCCTACAACCCAGGAGGGAAAAAGAATTAAAAAAAATAAAAAAAAAAATAGAGAAAAAAATCAAAACCCCTCCCTCAACGTCCATATCCTGCCTCTCCACCTCTGTAAACCACTATCCCACTCCCCATCCACACTGCCCTGCTCCCGCCAATCCTCCACCACAAAGCCCTCAGCAGAATGGCCCTCCTTATCAGCCAAGCACACTAGCATCATCACTGCCGCTGCCTTCCCGTTCAGCCTCAAGCCTGAACCTGACTGAACCTGGACAGTAACGTGCTCCCTTCCTCTCATCTCCTCGGCAGGGCTGGCAGAGTTGAGGTCGATCTGGCAGGTGACTGATGAGGGCTGGCGGTGCTGTTGTTAGCGCTGTTTTGTTGCAGTTCGGTCCCGGCTTCTACTGGGGTCTCAGACGGGGATGGATTTGGAGGTGGCGGGGAGGAGACGAGTGGGTATGATATAGGAGGTTGTTCGGGAGGGGTGCTGCCAAAGTTGGAGGGGCTGCACATGGGCACGCCCCCAGCGGAAGGAACGGCCAGACTCTACTGTTCGAGTTCCATCCCCTCGGGTTGGTGGTTCTCGCGGTTCCCATCCTCGTCGCCGGATGTCAGGCCCAATATGCGGGCGTACTGGACTGTCAGGCGCTGGAGGTCGCGGAATTTGCCTGGTTGAGCAAGTCAGCATGCTATCGCTCAATACTGAACGGAAAGAAGACGACTCACCCAAAATCAGCACCACCCCCTTCAACAACTCCTTCTTCTCCCACCCGCACAGTGTCTCCTCCCTGCTAAACCACCCCTTCCCCTTATCGTTCCCGCCCTTCTCCTGCAGCACGCCGCCCACCAAGCTATTCAGCAGCTCTTCGACCTTGCTCCTCAGCCCTTCGGCACCAATCCGCTTGGCATACATGAACAAATACAACCTAAACTCCTCCTTGGCCCCCAGCGCCAGCGCGCCTGCGATGCGATTCTCCAGATGCGCCACGCTCACCGTGCTCTCGAATCCCTCAAACCCATCCTTGGACAACAGAGTCTTAATCAGGCGTTGCAGGGTGAACGCGCGGCCCTTGAGAAGGAACTCGGTAGTGGTGTGACGCTCGAGGAAGGGGATGATGCCGGCCGAGACGCTGATCTCGCCTTCTTCTCCTCCCGCTGCCGTCTTCTTCTTGTTGTCCGCGGAGACGGGCCCGACGGCAGTCGAGGACAGCGCGCTGATCGACGAGTCGTTGCTGTTCCAGTACTGGCTGCCCAGCGCCCACCACGACTCGCTTAGCCGCTGCCAGGCATACATGGCGGAGGAGTAGTAGAAGCCGTCTCCGTTGCTCAGTGTGACAACGATCGCGCCCAAGCTGTTGAGATGTGCGGAGGTTACCCCCGGAGCGGCGGTCGGACCCTCGGGTGACAGCGAGGTGATGGCGATGTCGAGGATGGGCGCCAGAGAAACGGGCGGGTGGGCAGCAGACATGGTCTTGACGTTGAAGACGTGGCAGAGACCGACAGATGTGACGCACAAGAGCCAGTGCTCACGCGACTCGAGGATGACGGGCTGGGACTCGAGGATGATGCCATTGAGGAGCCTGCGGCCGGCGGGCGTCCATGTGTGCAGGGAGCCATCCTCGCAGGCAGCGGCCCAGAAGTGCTTGTTGCCGGTGACGAGGATGATGGCGCGTGGGAGGAAGTCCTGCCAGAGCAGGGCGCCGCGCTTGGTGGCCGTGATGTGGGACGGTTCGCGGGGTTTGACAGAGTTGCGGGCTTCGAGGATGATGTTCTCGGGCACCTTAGACGCCTCCTCCAGGGTAGTCTCTCCTTGTAGCACGCCCTTCTCGAGCGGTCTGAGGATGTGTGACCGGATTTTGGGAACCGCCAGCCTTACCTGAGAGAAGGTAATGGCGGGGTTGACGACTGCGGGTCGAAGGTACTCTGGTGTTGGCACGACGCCGTGAGCAGGGGCTGTAAGAGGCGAGGGCTCAAGCCCATCAGGCGTGTCGACCATAATCGGCACAGGACCAGTTGACTGCCTCTTCGCGCCAGGCTCTTCCTCGTCCTCTCCGTCCAGCGCAAGCGCTTTCCTCTTTTACCCAGAAGCAGCGCGGCGATGCCGCCCTTTGGCAAGCCATGCGACGGCTTTGACAGATCCAGTATTGTTTGCGGCGCATCTTTGCGTCGGCTTCGTCGATTTCGCCCCAACCAGTTGCGATGGGGCAACGATAGGAGGCCGGTCGCTGAGGACGAGACAAGCAACGGAGCTACCCTCTTCCTGCCATCCTTGGTAACCTGCACCCGCGACTTCAGCTCTGCGATCCGCTCGGCCGCCTTTTCCTCGCTCTCCTCAGCGGGGCCTGCCTTCGTGGCCTCTTTGCTCGCCTTTGGCTCGGCGGTGCCGTTCGTCTCGGCGTTCTTGGCGGTCGACTTTGTCCCGTTCGTCGTAACTGTCGGGCTCTTGTCCGCGGGTTGAAAGTCTCCCATCAGGGCGCCCATCCTCGACTCGGCGCCCCGCAGCTCGCCAGCTTTGCTGTGGTTCTCCAGATGCAGCCCGTCGACGTCCTCGGCTGTTCCCATCCCCTTCCGCGATCCCCCATACTTTTGCAAAGCCTTGTCATTCTCTTCAGACGTCGCAACCCAGCCCAGTTCGCCCTCCTCAAACTTGACGGCAAGGATACCGCCATCCAGACTCGAGGCGAAGAGTGTCTGGCCGTCAGGGGTCCACGCGAGGTCGGAGATCGACTTGGACGCCACATCCTGCAAGATAACCACGGGTCTCGAGGTGTTGGTATTCCAGATACTCAGCGTCTTGTCCTGCCCGCGCAAGCAATGACAGTGACGAGGCTGGAGGCCGGACCCTTTTCACTGGGCTTCTCAGTGTGGAATAGCCGAGGCGAGAACATGCACACTTCGGTCGGGGCTTCGTGGCCAATGAGGTTAATCTCGCCGTCCCACCTCGTGCGCTCGATGATCGCAACACTGCTCACAGGCCCGTTCACGGCGTTAGACGCGGCGATATGGTTACCGTCGGGCGACCAGCTGCATCTCCGGAAGTATGTTGTGAGCGGCGAGCTCTTGAATGGCGCGCTGATGGTGGTCTCGAGGACGAAGTTGTTGACCATGTCATGCTGGGTCGCGTTCGGCGCCGGTGGGGTGAAGCGGAAGATCTTGATGTGTCGGTCGTCGCCGGCGGTGGCGAAGAACTTGTTCGCCGGGTCGAACGTGATGCCCTTGACGTGGCTCTGGTGGACGGCGATCGTTTTGAGCTTCTCGAATGTGTGTCCTGACCACACCACCACCTTGGAGTCCAAGCCGACCGAGACGAGGATCGAGTTGTCGTAGGACCAGGCGAGGTCCTGGACATCGCTATCGTGGCCGACGAGGCGTTTGTGTGTCTTCCAATTCTCAACCGGCGGGGGTTCGTTTGTGCCTGCGATCACGTCAGCCCCGGAAAACTTGGCCAGCCTGCCTGGGGTGCATACCAAAGGTCGCTGCGTGTGAAGGCGGGTTGCTGTCGAGCTGGTAAATGCAGATGACTCTGTCGTCGGCGCCAGATGCGAGGTATCGGCCATTCGGGGAGAATCGGACGGAGTGGATGGTGCCCAGGTGGTGGCTCATGTGCAGAGCTGCCTGGGCTTGGTGTAGTCCGGGTTGTCTGCGTTGAGAATGGCTTCGGTCGACCAGACCGGACATGGCCATCTGCTCCGATTAGCAAAGTTTCGGCCACCTGGCAATGTTCAATCGCATCGGCGTACCTCCCCCGGCGGTGGCCAGCCTCGTGCCATCTGGAGAGATGTGACAGCTGTAGACCTCGAAGTCCTTCTGCTCCCCTGCGCGCGACATGGGTTTTAGTTACGGTTCGGGACCCGGCAGAAGCTGCGCATTTGTCACTAACCACTATGCCGAAGCCACGAGGGCTTAATGATGTACATGTTGTGTGTGCGGTGCCAACGGGCGCAATATGCTCATGTCGGCGTTGTTGGGTGAAGATGCACAAAGGCACGAAAGTCTGCGAGGATTCGCGACAGGCACAACTCGACGAGGCTGCCAGACGTGCGACGCGCTGCTAAATGGGCCGCTGGTTTGTTGGTTGTGCGTCCCATGATTGGTGAAAAGCGGCCGGGTTCAAGCTTTGCCTGCCGGCATCATTTTAGTGGGACCCAGGCTGAGCTCCCCTTGTCAAGGAGCTCGTATGACCCTGAAGCGTGTGGGTGTCCGAGTGTGCAGAATATTGTCTTCATATTCAGCTGGTTTAGGATCTTGAATTGATTCTCTGGTTTCTGGCAAGATATGCTGTTCATCATCCCAGATATCGGAGAACACGAGCTACTTGCTTATCTTATCTTCTGTTAACCCTGCCCTCCGTTAACCCTGAAGCCTGGGTGCTGCGAGCTATAAGTTCAGGCGAACCCTGGCGCTGAGCGAAACAGCAGAACCCTATCCGTACAATCTCAGTCCTCAACAAGCATTTGTTTTGCCGGCATATAAATGAGCATACCTCACAAAATTGTTCTTGGGATCGCTTCCCTCTCCTGAAGGCTGCCGCAAATTGGACAAAGCAACCACGAGGATGAGGAGATCACAGTACGCAGAACATGTAGCTCGTATTTTCCAAAATCACTAGATTCACACAGCTGATCGCCGCATCCCTATCCCTTCCGATAAAACAATGGAGAAGCTTGAAAGACGCCGCAAAAGACGTTGTTCCAGACATATGTACCCAAGCCAGAGAAACGAGAGGTGGGTTTAAAAAAATAAAAGGAACAGATGATACAGCTGCTTGCTTGACACAGACAGTCAAGAGACAGGAAGAAAAACTCCTCGGCACGCCGCCGTCACTTGGCGGGAGTAGGCTCCTTCTTCTTGGTCGTAGCCTTAGGCTTGGTCGCCTGGAGCAAGGCGGTCAGCACCCTGTAAGATGGGCGGAGGCTGATATGGAGGCAGAGAAAGGGGCAATGGTGGGCGGTTACCTTCTCCGCCTTCTCAGTCTTCTCCTCCGTCTTCTCTTCCGCCTTGGCGTCAGCCTTCTTCTCAGTTGCGCCGGCCTTCTTGGCCGTCTTCTTCGCTGCAGCCTTGACCTGCGCGGCGACCAGTCAGCGGTGAGATCCAACCTACCGCGGCCAGCCGCGGATGGGGAGCTCAGCATACCTTCTTGACCACGCTGCTCTCCTTCTTGGGCGCCTTCTTCTTGGTCACGCCGGTGGGTTTAGCACCCTTGACCTCCGTCTTGGGGGCGGCCTTCTTCTTGGTGACTGTGCGCTTGATGGTGGGCGCGGTGTCGACGACGGGGATGACGCGCGGCTTGGAGTTGCCAGTCTTTGAGCGCGTCTCACGAGCCATGTCTGTGTCTGTGTTTTGAACTGGCAATCTGCGCAAGCGAATGAGTACGTCACCAATGCAGATACAAAACGCGGACGCAGTTGGGTTGTTGCGCGCAAAGGCGACGTTGGTATGGAAAAAATGTGCTGGCTCCGTCGTGCGCCCTGCGACGGCGCGACCGAAGCTAGAGGGCAGCACGCTCAAAACTCGAACTTACAATACGGGACGAGAGCGTTTAGTGCGGCGGAAGCTGGAGCAATGGATGGAAACGGCTGGGCTGCAGAATCGAGAGTCAAAGAATGTGTCTCTTGGAGAGGACGAGCGAAGGAGGTGTCGTCGGGACGGCCACTGTCGCGTGGAAAACAAAAGATGGGCGGCACAAAAACACGGGGTTGGCGTGAGCAACACCGGCACCACCACCAACAGCTTCCCCTGCCAGCCCGACCCCTCCCCGGACCCTAGCAAGGCGGTCTGGAACTCCTGGTGAATGGTCGCTAAGCCCGCGCTTGTTTTAGGAGCTGTTCCTGCCGCTTGTGCTGCCGATTTGGCGTTGGGTTTCGTCCACCGGTCTTTGGGCCCAGTCGGTTCCTCAGAACGCAAGCAGCTTCAGGGCCGTCGAGCTCCCAGCCTGAAGCCCGGACGGCGCATTGCCGCGCGCCTGAGACTTTCCTCCCAACACAGTTATAGGCGTGACACATAGCGGACAAGGATCCATTTGGGTCCAGGCTTCTTCAGCTGTCAACTGCCTTCTTTCGCCGGCCAAAAGCTTCTGGATGATGATTTCTGAGTTGGCTTCCACTCGCAGGGTGTCCTGCACCAGAGACTGGCGCCAAGGTCCCCGAATGACATCCTATTGCGGTCGCGGATTTGCCGACTGTGTGGGGTAAAAATAATCCAAATTGACCGGTGTGTAAGCTGCGAATATAATGGTGGAAACCGGATGAGAATCAATCGCCTTCACCTCCAGCTTGTTGCTGAGTTGGAGTTACAACAGCTAAAAGGGATGAGTGCGGGCCAGATGTGAGTTGTGGGACTGGACCCACCAGCGCAGACAACGGGAAGCCACAACCGTTGCGAGGGGAAGTACGTACCCCGCACTCAAGTGGGGCCAGGCTGGTGAAGCTATTCGGAACCCCAATCTGGAAACCCGATCCTCCAACTCTCGATCGGCCGAGGGTGCAACTGACGGAAACTACAGCACTTAGTGGGCATGATTCTAATACCTCCAAATTGTTGACTAAAAATACAAATGTTTACAAGTACAAAGGTGCCAGGGTCTCTATTACCTCTCGCTGCTGCACCTCGGCCAAGCGTCCGTGGCAGGAAGGTAGATGACAGTCTTGTTCCCATAAATACAAAACCATGTTAAGCCAAGAGTTTTTCACGGCTGTACTGCAGGTCAATATCTTATTTTCTTGGACGGACAATTGTCATTCCCTTCATGCCTTTTTCGCTTGGTGAAACCAGACAGACAGACCCCAAGGCCAGATCGTTTTAATCCGAAGCTTTGGTTCTTGCGTCCCAAAGAGCTTAGCGCTTAAGTGGGTCTTCCCGCAAGAGCGGAAACACAGTATCCGCAAACACTTGCACCGTGCCATCTGGTCATCGAAATTGGATGCAAGGTCCCTTGAATTCTCCTAGGAATGGTGAGAAGACGTTTTGAGGCCGAAACTCTCGCCGATGGATATTTCTGTAGGATTCTCCACCAAGCCTTTACAGGATGACCCGAACGCTCCTCTCTCGAGGATGGATGGACCACTGCGGGCATTCGAGTCGAGGACGCGGACGCGGCCATAATCTTGCTTCGGGTTCGAGAGCCAGGTCTTAACGGTGCTCATCCAACGCAGCCCGGTGATATCTCTCCATTGTTTGGTAGTGGGACGGAGGGTTATTGGGAAAGAAGCAGTGAACCCTCCCACACCCCTTCCATCCTGGTAGCAACCAGCATGTCATCCCTGACAGGCTCCAGCTTCGCCCTTTGAGATGGGAGATCGTGAGTATCTTCCCAATGCATAAAAGCAAGTACGGTAATTGTAATACATTCCCCACAATAGCTGGGCCTGCAAAGCGGGAAAAAAAACCCATTGTGTTTTGTGTCACGAGTCCGACACGTAGACTTCAGAGTCATTACCGCGAAATGTGAGTCGATGATGCCAACAAGAGGGTAGGAGACAGAACCAGAAGAAAGTAATGCATACTTGGGATCCCAGTATGGTGAAAGACAAAGAGCAAAAAGCGCCAAGGAATAGCAAAATCTAGTTGGCACTCTCCTAAGTAGGATGAAATTTCAAGGTAGGAACTGCGCTGAGTACAAAGATTGTGTTAGATATTTGCTATCTTTGACAGGAATTATATCACTGTCTTTCTTTATTAGTTCTTGCAGTCACACTTCACCGAACTCCCGAAGGCCAATGGTGGCCAATTGGTATTGTGGTTCAGAATTTTGGAGGCATGTTCAGCTGCTGAACCTAGTGGATGAGGTGTGTACTATCCAACGAAAGGTTATTCATACAAAAAAGTATTTTCGTAACCCACCCTCTCTGCGACCGGCACAGGGAGTTGGTCAGCGAGTGTTTTACTTGTCCGTCTTCCAACTTCTAGTTTCCTCCCTTTTTTCCCTCTTCCTTGATTTCTTTGCTCTGCTGTCATTCTTTCCATGACAAGTACATCTGAGTTTGCCCAAAGGCTTGCAACTTTCCACGAAATTTTGGCTTCTGTCAAGTCAAGGGTTATTGAGACCCAACCCAGTTTGCCATGGTCGGCACAGCTCGTACCATGGTTTCTCACACCTTGCGCAAAAGTCTCGGAGTGGGAACAGGACTTTCAGCCTTTCAAGCGTCAACAGCGAAAAGTCCACCGCCGTTCACATTTTGTATGCATCCTTTTGTATTCAAGATAACCATCACTGTCTCCCAGAGCATCCATAGTCCGACGTGATCAACGATTATGCGAGTTAATCGGTATCCCAAACAGTTGCACCCTTCCGTGACCTTTAAGCTTCCTACAACCCCTACAGCGAAATGACGATCTCTCGTTGCTTTTGGCGTTGACCCTTATGGCCGGATCTCCACGCCAAGCCTCATGAGGCCGGGCTGCTTTCCCCTTCAGCTAGCCGCTGCCGAAGGTCGCAGTGACTCACAGCGGGCCGACGCGTTATGCACCTTCTCGATCACGTAAGGCTCGTCGCTCGTCACCCACAAGGCGCAGGACAGTCAGATAAAAGCTTCTCATCTGGCCCTCTCCTTTTTCCCGCTTCATAGTCGTCCTCAGCCTCTCCAAAACATATCTCAGACACACAGAAACAGAGCAAAATGATTCCCCAAGGAAACCTCCGCTCCTGGACCCGCCAAGTCGGCGACCAGACCTACACCGTTTCAACCGACCCCTCTCTAATCGACCTCGACGCCGTCAACGCCGCTTACGGCTCGGACATGATCTACTGGGCAAAGACGCTCGAATGGAAACAATAAAGCTCTGCGTGGAACAATCGCTCTGTTTCGGGCTCTACGTCCAAAAGGAGCAGCCGCAGCACGAGTCACAAGACGGAAAAGCCAGTTAGCAACCCCCGCCTCCCCCTTATTCACCAAATCCATGTAGCTGACTCTTCCCAGCGAACGGCACCCCCCGGCAGTCGATGGTCGGCTTCGCCCGCCTCGTAACCGACCACGTCACCTTCGGCTACCTGACCGACGTGTACGTGCTGGTCGAGCATCAAGGCAAGGGGCTGGGGAAGTGGATGATGCGGTGTCTGGAGGAGGTGCTGGCTTCCTGGCCGTACCTGCGCAGGTGTCTTTTGTTTACGAGGGACGAGTCGGCGGCGAAGATGTACAGGGACACGATTGGCGCGAGGCGGCTGCAGGAGACGTCGACCAAGTATTTGGCGTTTATGGAGAGGCCTGGTACGACGCTTAAGGTTTGGATGCGGATGAGGGTGTGAACGGGAATGGGGGGGTTGTGGCGGGTGAGGAGGTTGGAGGGGAGAAGAGGCCGGTGAGGCGAGGAGTTGAATTCAGAGTTGAATTTGTTTTTTATGATGGGTGCTATTTTGCAGATGGTTTGCCGTAGGCGCCGCCGTGGGCTCCTGAGCTCTATGGCTCGCTTGTATGGCGGCGCGGTGGGCGGTTGCACGGGGTCGAGCGAAACGTGGTCGTCGGGGAGCCTGTACGAGGCGTCGGAGTCGAAGGCGGAGAGGTCGCCGCATGCGACAAAGGGGGCAATCCAGCGGATGTCCCTGTCGGCTGGTTCGGTCGAGAAATCCTCCACTTCCAGATCCTTGATGCCGTGCTCGTCACACTCTGTACCCGCTCAGGGGTAGAATCCCAAGCGCCAGTGTCCTGGTTTTGTATGAGCACCGGGGCAGTAACCGGCGCGACCGCGTTCCTCTCGCAAGCATCTTGGGCAGCCGACTGCCAACGCCCAATGGCTCCTCCAGGCTGGCCTTGAAACCCTCAGGCGGCTGGAAATTGATGCATACGATGAACGCCTCGACACTGCTAGCCCGCGACGAGCGAGGCTTTGCAACGTAGACCTTCTCGAAAAAGATCTTGAGCTGCGCGTAGAGCAGATCGACATTGCGACCCCTGAAAATCTTGGCGACGAACTTGCCCGGGCTTGAGCACGCACAGGGCGAGGTTGAGAGCCGCAAACAGCAGCTGTGACTGCACGTAGATATCGAGGTCGTGCAGACCTGTGACATCGGGAGCACCGTCGCTGATGACGAGGTCTACGGGGTGGCTGGCTTGCTGATTCATCGTCTCGGGGTCGTAATCGGGATCAAGCGCCTTCAGGAGCAGAGGAACCGTGGCGGGGTGGGTGAAGTCGGCGCGGAGGGTGATGATGCCGGGGAGGGGGCTGATGGGCTGGAGGTCGATGGAGACGATCTTGACGTCCCCCCGGGGCTTGGGGTCTTCCTTGGCTGAGACGTCTTCGTGGGCCGCCATGTCAGGGGCTGCCTCTGAAGGCAGAATATTGAGCATGTGTTGGCGGAACTTGGCCTCCCGATCCTGCCAAGCACAGCGGCCGAACTTCTCGCCCTTGATGAGTACTCTGGAGAGCACTTGAGACCAGCTGCCGGGAGCGGCGCAGAGGTCAACGACCCGTGTGACGCCCTCAAAAAGATTGAATTCTGTTCTGGTCAGTCCGAGTCTGCTTGCTGCCTCGCAAAACGATTGGGGTGCGTCACTCACCCTCATCAAGCTGGAGCAGCTTGAAAGCACTCCTTGCACGCCATCCTTGCTCCTTGGCCAACCGGTAATAGGCATCACGTTTATCTTTTGACGACTTGCCCATCTTGATTCTCGGGAATGATGAATGAGATATCACCAAGCTGAAAGGAACCTCGTGGTTGGAGGTAGGAGACTTTTAGGGAATCGGACCCTGGAGGAGATTCAGATGATAAGCAAGTGGCGGGTTCCGTATGCACGTGTCCCAGTCAGAAGATCTCAATTCAATGCCTCCTCCAGGTGCTGGGGTCGATGTGTGCAGAGGGCTCGAAATTGAAGCCCAAATGAAACGAACGGAGAACGAATGGAGGGGCAACCAAAACCTGTAATGTACGGTAAGTGCTGCAGCCAAATTAGGAAGGCGGTGATGGCTTGCGAAGAACGCACTGAACAATCTTGCCGCCTCTCTTCAGAAACCACACTTGAGAGTGTTAAGAGACTGAGGCAGCACTACTAGTTCCTAGATCTGACATAAAGTCTCAACACAGAATTGCAGACATTATGTAGATATGACCCAGAGCTTTGAGGTGGACAAGCACCTCCCTTGACACGGCAATCGAGCTTGGGAAGAGATAAGTGGGGCCAAAATTTCACCTTTCTGTATCACTGAATTCTGCGATTTTCATTCCCATCGACTTCCATGTGGACTGCCCGCTCAAGCATCACCCTCCGCCCAGACATCCACGCCATGGCTATTGACAAGAAGAAAAACGGTCCGAAGGCCAGGGCAAGCGCCGAAGGCTCCGTGGGCTGGTTCCAAACGACAAAAGACCAATGCCGGAAAGCGGGTGACCAGCGTCGACTCCTCGCCTGGAAGTCGTTGATGTGCCAAGAGATGTTGACGATGCGGAAGGCTTCTACGGGCTGGAGGAAGTGGAAGGTGTTGATATCGTGCGCGAGGGAACACCGTGAAATTTGTGGGTTTCTATATTCACTTCAAGTTACTCAGGTCTCCGGCTAATGCTCTCACAGGTGGCGGCGGCTGATGCTGTGGCCGAGTCTGATGCTGGTGATGAGTTTGAGGGGGTTCGATGACGCTCCCGCAGAAGCTGGAGAGGCGGAGGAGAAGAGTACTTCGCCTGCAACATCAGAACCGTCGGCGCCCGCAAAGTCCAACAAGGGTCTCAAGTCTCAGGTGAAGGACGCCAAGGATCAAGACTCGAAGGAGAAAAATGTCAAGAACGAGAAGAAAGAAAAGGCAAAAAAGAAGGCGCCCAAGCATCCACCGGAAACCGACCCTGAGCTGGAAGCCAATGTCTTCGCGCAAGCCGCCGACGTTGCCGAGGCCGATGCCGAAGTGGACGACATCGACATGTCCGAGTGGGTTCCGCTGGATCTGTCGCCCCAGATGCTGTCATCCATAGCCCCTCAAGTTCTCGAAGCCGACCGCCATCCAGGCCAGGGCCATTCCAGAAGTCATGAAGGGCCACGATTATCGGGAAAGCAGCCACGGGTTCAGGGAAAACGCTGGCTTTCGGTATTCCTATCGTGGAAAGCTGGCTGGCCAAGACGTTGGCTACCAGCCAAATCAAGGAGAAGAAGCAGCCTATTGCTCTGATTCTCTCGCCGACAAGAGAACTTGCCCATCAGATTGCCGACCACCTCAAGGAGCTCTGCGCTGGTCTGGCCACTTCGCCATATGTCTGCTCGGTAACCGGTGGCTTGGCTGTGCAGAAGCAGCAGAGACAGCTGGAGAAGGCTGACATTGTCGTTGGCACGCCGGGGCGGATGTGGGAGGTGATGAGCACAAGCACCTCGGTGCTCCAAGCCCTCAGGGGCATCAACTTCCTGGTTGTGGATGAGGCGGACCGACTCCTCAAGGATGGCCACTTCAAGGAGGCTGAGGAGATTCTGAAGGCCCTGGACCGGACCGCACCAGGCGAGGAGGACGATGATGGTTCAAACAACGAGGAGGCACCGCGCCATCAACGCCAAACCCTCGTCTTCTCCGCCACCTTTAACAAGGCCCTCCAGCAAAAGCTCGCCGGCAAAGCCCGATACAACCTCCTGGGCGAGGCTGAATCCCTCGAGTACCTGCTCAAGAAACTCAACTTCCGCGAACAGCGCCCCAAGTTCCTCGACACCAACCCGGTCTCCCAGATGGCCGAGAATCTCAAAGAAGGCCTAATCCAGTGCGGTGACCTCGAAAAAGACCTTTACCTCTACGCCATCCTCCTCCTGCAACCCACACGCCGCGCTCTCGTCTTCACCAACTCGATCAACACCGTCCGGCGCCTGACGCCCTTCCTGCAGGCTCTCAACCTCCCCGCCTTCGCGCTGCACTCCGACATGGAGCAGAAAGCGCGCCTGCGCTCCATCGAGCGCTTCAAAGCCGACAAAACCACCGGCCAGTCCTCCATCCTCATCGCCACCGACGTCGCCGCGCGCGGCCTCGACATCCCCAACATCGATCTCGTCATCCACTACCACGTGCCGCGCTCCGCAGATGACTACGTCCACCGCTCTGGCCGCACGGCGCGTGCCTCCAACGCGGGCGTCTCGGTCCTTCTCTGCGGGCCCAAGGAAGCCGTCCCCACGCAGCGGCTCATCGCCAAGGTGCATGCGGCGGCGGCAGCGGCGAGCACCTCGAAATCCAAACTCGCCAGCGCCGGTGTGGGCGTCCAGACAATTGACATCGACCGCCGGCTGGTCTCGTGTTTGCGGCCGCGGGTGACGCTTGCCAAGAAGATCACGGAGACCACGCTCGCCAAGGAGAAGGGGCGAAGGAGGATGACTGGATGAGGCAGGCGGCGGAGGAGTTGGGAGTGGAGTACGACGCGGATGAGCTGGAGCAGGCGGGCAGCTGGAAGGGAAGGGGCAGTGGAAGGAAACAGAGGGAGAAGGAGGCGAGGGGGGTGACGAAAGCCGAGCTGAAGCAGTGGCGGTGGGAGTTGAGGGAGTTGTTGAGCAGGAGGGTGAATACGGGCGTGAGTGAGAAGTATCTGGCTGGAGTGGATGTAGAGGGACTGTTGAGGGGGGCGAGGGGAGAATTTTTGGGACAGGTGGAGGGACTGGGGTTGTAATTTGTTTTAGGGGGCTATGATGTCCGGACTGGCAGGGGGAAGCAGGTTACTGTTGTTGTTCCGAACGTGGCAGGGGGGAAGCAGGTTATTGTTATTGTTCTGGGCGTCTATAGATCTGGTATCAGCGCGGTAGGAACCAAGCCATTGGCAACACCGAGCTCTTATTGAGTGAACAAACCGGCTGATAATCATCAATTCTTGTCAACCCAATGCAACTAGAACTCTATCATCTAGGTATTACACCAGCAAGCCTAATGAGTATCCCGAAACGCCTTTACCACTCCAAACTCCAATCCAACGCCGGAATATCGAACCCGTAACCCAAACTCCTCGGAACCAAGACCAAATCCGACCAACCACCCTACCCATACCCCGACGGTCCCTCCAGAGACCAGCAGGGAAGAAACAGTCAACCCCCCCTTCTTTCCCCCCCTGCCCGTCCAGCTTCTCACCGTTCTTCTTCCCCCCTCCCCCGCCCCCCCCCCCCAAAACCCAAACCCAAACCCAAACCCAAAAAAAAAAAAAAAAAAAAAAAAAAAAAAAAGAAGAGAGAAACCTGCTGGCTCCTGCGGCTGGTCCCCCTCCCCCAGGCCCTTCACCTCAACTTCCTCCTAATCCCACGTCCCCTTCCGACCCCATTCTTGTAGCTCAACAGTATCCCCGTCCTCGACCTCGGCATTCCCTGCTCGTCCCGCGCCTGCTCCACAAGCGTTGACGCATCCGACAGCAGCGTCGTGTCCGAGAGCCTGCGGGGTTTGGGCGGTTCGGGCTGTTGCCAGAAGGCTCGCTGTCGTCGTCCTTGTGGTGCTGCGATGGTGGCGGCGTGTGGGGCGTATGGGTGGCGCTGCCGGTGGTGACGCTGGTGGTGATGGGTTGCGTCGACGGGAAATGCGGAGCAGATGCCTGGGCAGGGGGCAGCCGGGGCGGGTGCTAGTGTATTTTTCTTGTTGTTGCTGTGGGAGCTGCGAGTTTTGCTTCTGGTGCTGCTTCTTTGGCCTTTTCCAGGATATCTTCCGCTCTTTGGTGGTCTTCCTGAGCTCGGGCATGGAGTGGACCGAGGGACTCCGGCTTGGGGCTGCCTCCTCTGTTTCCTTGGCTGGGTTAACGCTCGGAGAGCGGGTGGCGTCTTTGACCAGCCTCTCGTACAGTGACAGCCCGACTTCTTCTTCGTTGATCACCGGCACCCGGAGCAGTCGGCGGCAGGCAAGGACTCCGTCAGACTTTGGAAGCTGACCGATGGCACGGAGCTCGTCGATGGAGATGCTGCAGTCGATCGTGATGGAGTTGGAGCGAGAGGGCCAGTGCTCGTTGATGAAGGCACGGAGGTATTCTTGGGCATCCCAGACGGCCATCACTTCCTTATATGGGTCTTCGGCTGTTTCTGATGCTGGGGTTAGTGCCTTGGAAGGACTGGACCGTGTTGATGCCTTTGAAGACTTCGAAGACTCGAAAAACTTAGAAGGCTTCCTCGAGATCGGGGCCGATGTCGATGTCGGCGTGGCGGTCGGGGGAAAATATTGATTAAAAAGGCGAGTAAACCAGCCGATTGGGATTGGGAGGCCTTCTGTGCGCTCGAAGATGATCCTGGAGGATGCGGGAAGGCGGTTGTCGCCATCGATGTCGATGGATGATGGACGCTGACGGAGTCGACGCATGGTAGGAGCGCGCTTGGGTTTTTTGGGGGCTATCTGCGGAAGGCTCAACGGACTTGAAGATGAGGGGAAAACTGTGCTGGGTCTGGAGGAGGAGAAGCGAAGATTGGTGGTGCTGCATGCTTCAGATAAGGGCTGCAGGCGGTAATGCCTGGCTACGTGGTTATGGAGCGGTTGGAGTTCTTAACGCAACGGAGAGAGTTTGAGCTGCAAGGTTTTGCGTCTGCAAAGCTTAGTGTGGTCATGGAGTTGAGTCGGCAGGATCGCAAAGAAGATGAAGGATTTATACACCGAGACCACCCCGCCTGGTTTGGCAAGACGTCCGAAGGGCCGCCAGTGTTTGGTCTCATTGTCCTCCATCTTGTTCTGTTTCGTGAATATCATGTTTTCAGAATTGAGCTGATTGTTCTCCGCAAATTGAAGAGGCCGAACGGCAAACCAGACCAGAGAGATGCCAGCGGCCAGGCCGGGTCATTCCCCGCCATCGATTGCCCAACCGTGGAGCCTGTGAACCCGCTGCTCGAGTGTCTCCAGCGGGAATCCTGCCTCATGGGGATTTGAGTTGCAGTTTGAAGTGAGATCTGAGATGCCCTCTCCCGGATGGCTTCCGTCCGCCTGAGACCTGGGGCAACCCTCGGCAGTCAGGATCACTTCCCGAAGTATGGTCCCTGCAGCTGGCACCGGCGGATGCGGTGCGAATTCACCCGGAGGGCATGGCACAAAGACCTTGTTGTGTCAGATGTGAGCTCAATGTCCATTGTCAGGTCCAGGGACAACACTGACGCCTTTACATGCGCCAGCCAATGATTCCGGTCTCACTCTGCTGCCATTCACAGTCCAGGATTCGCCGCTAACTGGGCGCTTTATCTGTCAGAAATCACAATGCGAAGCATAGAGGTACAGCTGCAACGGTGCTTGTGCTGGAACCCTCACCGCACGCATGGTGTTCTCCGTAAAGGAATATTTTGAAGCTGGCCTGTCATCACGAACCTGTTCATGAACAAGTGAAGTTGGGGTCAAACTGCTGCCCCACCATTCAGTCCATTCCTTCCATGCTGGATGACCTCATGCAGCCAGGATCTCAGCTCCACAGTCAGAGGGAGCTGGGACAGGGGCTCCCCACAGTTTTGGTACGGTATTTACATCATTCTTTTCATGACGTTCGAATTCAAGGTGAAGCATAGAAGGTCTTGTGATCTGAGCGCAGAACAGCTGTCCAGACCTTGTGGAGAATGCTTTCAGACACAGTGCAAAATAAAAGCAAGTGATACATTCTGCAAGATATATTTCAAGCTAAGGCACCTATTGCCATTCTTGCTGGAGAGATGTTGTAATTACCATACACTCAGCTTTAGTGGGGCGCGCCCTGCGACCGGCCATCGACAGCCATTGGCTGTGCCGAGCGATGAAACCTGGAGCCGACAAACGAGCCTCAGCGGGCAGGTGCGATTCGCCATTGGGTAATGAGGACGTCAGGCAGGATCAGGAACCAACATAACACCCAAAACGAAACGAGCTTTGATCTTCAGCTGCAGATAGCGACCGTCGACGAAATCTTTGCATCAAACCCCATCTACGAAATTGCCTTGGTAGTTGAGCGCCATCACTGAGTTCAGATTTGGCAGCCATCGACACGAGACGGCGATTTACACCGCCCAAGGACCAGAACGAGCCATCGAAGTACTTTGCTGGCCGCAACATCTCGAACAGACAAGTTGCCTTGACCGCTTGGAGACTTGGCGTGATTCTACTCAACGAGCGCTCCGAAGGGGAAGAAGAACAATGTCAGAGGCATATCCCCCGCAGCCCGGGACTCTGGGCGGTTGGCCGCCGCCATCTACCAGCAATCGACAGGATTCCCGCAAGCTCATCCCTGAGCGAGTCGCAGCGCCCGCGATCACTGCATCTCCTGGTCGCCGGCAATGGGGCGCGGGACGTGTCTTTCGCGGAAGCCATCGCCGTCCGCCTCTCGAAAGAATCGCAGATCACCACGCGGGCCATCGTCGACGAGATGACGCACAGGCTGGCGCAGGAGATCATAGTGCTGCAGAACCGGAGCCTTAGGTGGGCACCGCTGGCTCGAGTCCCAGGGATGTCGAGTCCTGCCAACAGCAGGCCTCTGAACTAGTCGAGTGGGCCGACCTGCTCGTGCTTGCTCCTCTCGACGCCGACTCGCTCGCCAAGATGATGTGCGGGATCTCGGACACCCTACTGCTTGAAGTGCTGCGCAGCTGGGACGCGTCAAAAAGGATCATCCTGATCCCAGGAATGAGCACGCAGATGTGGGAGAACCCCGTCACGAAGCGGCAGATGAGCAAGCTGCACCGGAAATGGGGCTGGATACGGGTCATGCCGCGATTCTCTGGCACTACGACAACTCTAAGCGCATCGTGGAGTGGGGTGGCTTCAACGAGCTGCTCGGAATCATCAAGAACCAGGCCGATTTCCTCAAGCTCGGCCACGACATCGAGATCAGCGCCCAGCCGGGCACGCCGCCCGCAATCCACACCAAAGCCCGCAGCACCCTCCCCCCGGAAATCTGGAGCATGATTCTCCAGTTCACCAACGACTGGGAGCTCGCTACGTGCCTCGGGATCTACACCACCCTGGAAATCCCGGGAACCTGGCGGCGCGAGCCCAAGGACCCCAAGGACCCCCTCCAAGTCTTCATGCACGACCTGGAATGGACCCTCCTTACAGCCAACACCCAAGCCGTCTGCGACAAGCTCGCGCAGGCCCCGCCCCCTTCCACGACCTCTCCGCCCTGGCGCTCCACCTCATCCTCAAATTTATCTCACCGGAGTCCTCAGCTACATCGAGTCCACCTTCCCGCATATCTTCAAGTCGTTCGACGGCAAGATCATCCCGACCATGGCCTCGGACTACTGCCGCACCGAGATCCTCGACTGGTGGGCGCTCCCCCCTTCCTGGAAAAGCAGTATGACGCCAAGGCGCTCAACGACGCGTCGGACCGCGGCTTCGTGCCCGTGCTGGAGTGGTGGCGCCGCTCGGGCCTGCCGCTCAAGTACGACGAGACGGCGTTCGAGGGCGCCTCAGCCAACGGGCACGTGCACGTGCTCGAGTGGTGGCGCGAGGCCAGCATGCAGGACCCCGCCATCGTGCTCAAGCCAGGCCGGTCGCTGCTCGGGGCCGCGCAGCGGGGGCAGCTGGCGGTGATGAGGTGGTGGGAGGAGAGCGGCATCCCCGTGGGTCATCAGGATGCTGTATGCAAGATGGCGAGCCGCTGGGCGAAGTCAAGGTGCTGGATCTGTGGCGGCAGTTGAAGGGGGACGATAAGCTGCAGTTTGATAATCAGATCTTGATTGAGGCGACCATCCATGCGCATACCCCCGTGCTGGAGTGGTGGAAGAAGTATGCGCATGGGGAACTGCCGGGGATGGGCGGGAGGAAGTACAAGGTGGAGTACAAGACGATGGATGTAGAGGAGGCGTTGGAGGATAGCTTCGGTGATCAGACCAAGGTGCGCAGGTGGTGGGCGGAGAACGGGTTGAATTTGGGGCTGGGAACGAGCGAGTGGATGAAGGTGCGGACTTTGTGAGTGTCAAACGAATTTCTAGGGGTGCACACTAGGCTGGGTATCTTGTTGGTGGGATGAAAACGGCATGGGATGGAGTCACGATCACCAGCAAATAGGACCATGATTGATATGTATTGCATAGACTCTCGGGGTATCTCTCAAAAGCAATGAAGTAATGACCTAAGTAAACTTCGCCGGATTACTGGGTATCATCCGCCGCAAAACATCGATCTGCCTCGCCTGTCCCTTATGCCTTAGCTCGACCACGTCTCGTCGATCCGTCCTCCGCAGCCCGTTCGAGTAGACGACCGTAAGATCTGGCACCACGTCACCGGCCGCAATCTCGGTGAGCGGCGCAAGTGTGCAATTCTGTCATCCCCTGCATCAGCATCTCCTGCCAATCTCTGCAAAAAAGAGTACTGACCTTCCCAATCAGCGCCCCCGCCCCAACCTTTGCCCCAACGCCCACCACAGTTCCATCCCCAATGACCGTCTCTCCAGCCTCGATCGACGCCCCGGCTTTCAACAGTAACGTAGTCCCCGAGCGTGACCGCCGCCTCGGTGATCCTGCCGTTCGTGCCTACGGCTCCCAGAGTAGCCCGCTCGTGGATGATGCACCGACGACCGATATTGATGCTGCCGGCCAGCGAGTCCAGCTTGGCGCGCGGATGAACGACACTCTCCGAGT
Organism: Achaetomiella virescens; assembly: GCA_031001845.1. NCBI lineage: Eukaryota > Fungi > Ascomycota > Sordariomycetes > Sordariales > Chaetomiaceae > Achaetomiella > Achaetomiella virescens. Next base: position 377,890 of record JARNGD010000003.1, read on the forward strand.
GGATTGCGATCAAGTGTGTGCCCGTTAGCAAGGCGGAATCGGCGATGGTGATAGAGACGAAAAGCGGACGGGCGGTTTGGGGCCGGAGGAGACGGGGGGGAGGATGGAGTGGCGTTTGGAAGACATTTTAGTTCTGTGGTAGCGACAACCCGTGTTTATGGTGGTCGGTACTGCATTGCGAAATGGGCAGAGAGGGAGACTCCCCCGGCGGTGATGGTTGGGAGACGCGCCGCGATCAGAGAGTTTAGCTGTTCGCTGAAAAGGGACTGGAGCTCCCCACACACCGTCAGAGTCTTGGCAGCTCCCGCCACAGCCGGGCCAAAGCACCCGCCACAAACTCGGCAGCACGCAGCCAATCACGACCCTTCTGAAACCAACCTCAGAAAGCCGCTCAGTTGGTGCATCACTCGCTGCAGCCGACAGGCAACCTACCTCACCTCACCCACGCACACACCACTCCGCCAATTGGCATCCGCAACCTCTGCTCTTCCGAGCAGAGAGCCAGACAACATCCGCCATGCTGTCACGCACCGCGGCGCCGACCAAGGCTCGGCGCGGACGCTGACCAGCGCCGTCTCCTCTCTCTACGCGACGACGACCACCCAGCAATGCCGCTCTTTCGCCACCGTCCAGGACGCCGGCGCCGCCCCCAAGCGCACCTACGGCGCTTACGCGACCAGGACCGCATCTTCCAGAACCTCTACGGCCGCTACCTACCCGCCCGACCTCAAGCACGCCAAGAAGATGGGCGATTGGCACAAGACCAAGGAGATCCTGCTCAAGGGCCACGACTGGATCATCGGCGAGATCAAGGCCTCCGGCCTGCGCGGGCGGGGCGGTGCCGGCTTCCCCTCGGGGCTGAAATGGGTGCGTGTTTTTACCGAGCGCGCCGTCTCAATTGGCAGTGGCTGACGAACCCCCGCAGTCGTTCATGAACTTCAAGGACTGGGACAAGGACAACAAGCCGAGATACCTGGTGGTCAACGCCGACGAGGGTGAGCCGGGCACCTGCAAGGACCGCGATCATGCGCAAGGACCCCCACAAGCTGGTCGAGGGCTGCCTGGTTGCCGGCCGCGCCATGAATGCCACGGCCGCCTACATCTACATCCGCGGCGAGTTCATCCACGAGGCTGCCGTCCTGCAGAACGCCATCAACGAGGCGTACGCCGAGGGCCTCATCGGCAAGAACGCCTGCGGCTCCGGCTACGACTTCGATGTCTATGTCCACCGCGGCGGCGGTGCCTACGTCTGCGGCGAGGAGACCAGCCTGATCGAGTCACTCGAGGGCAAGCCTGGCAAGCCCCGCCTCAAGCCGCCCTTCCCCGCCGCCGTCGGTCTTTTCGGCTGCCCGTCGACAGTCGCCAACGTCGAGACCGTCGCCGTGGCCCCGACCATCTGCCGCCGCGGCGGTAGCTGGTTCGCCAGCTTCGGCCGCGAGCGCAACCAGGGCACCAAGTTGTTCTGCATCAGCGGGCACGTCAACAACCCGTGCACAGTCGAGGAGGAGATGAGCATCCCGATGCGCGAGCTGATTGAGAAGCACTGCGGTGGCGTGCGCGGCGGCTGGGACAACCTGCTGGCCGTCATCCCTGGAGGCTCGTCGACGCCCATCCTGCCCAAGCACATCTGTGACGACCAGCTGATGGACTTTGACGCCCTCAAGGACAGCCAGTCCGGTCTGGGCACCGCGGCCGTCATCGTCATGGACAAGAGCACTGACGTCGTGCGCGCCATCTCCCGCCTCAGCCACTTCTATCGTCACGAGTCCTGCGGCCAATGCCCCCCTGCCGCGAGGGCTCCAAGTGGACCGAGCAGATCATGCAGCGCTTCGAGAAGGGCATGGGCCGCGAGCGCGAGATCGACATGCTGCAGGAGCTGACCAAGCAGGTTGAGGGTCACACCATTTGCGGTACGTTAATCCTTGGCTGTAACTTTCTGAAAACAATACTGACTGCGCTGAATAGCCCTCGGCGAGGCCTTCGCCTGGCCCATTCAGGGTCTGATTCGCCACTTCCGCCCCGAGCTGGAGGCGCGCATGCAAAAGTTTGCCAAGGAAACCGGCGGCGAGGCCTTGGCCGGCGGCTGGAACCATGATGCCCGGCAGCAGGGCAAGCTTGTCTCACCTGGTATGTAAAGAGTGAAAAGGTAGAGTTGGTGGCTAGAGACGGAGCAGGAAGGGGAGCATGGAGGAAGAGGATTCCATGTACGCTGTAAATACGCCTACTTCGCCGTGGTGCCTCCGGGCTGTACTTTTTACTTTGTCAATGCATTAGGTGAAGAGGCCTGTGTGTTCTCGCGATGCCTTAGTAGGGAGTTGCTTCCCAACAATCAGCTCCAGCACTCTCCCGCCAAGAGTCATACACTCTTTTCCTCTCCCTTCAAGTGCTCCTCCCGCTTCCAGAGGTTCATCTTCAATGTTAATCTTACCCCTGGATATGGCCTGACCCCTGAGAAGCGCCAAGCCCGCGAAATTAACCAATCAACAAAAGTGTGTCCACCATTTCACCTCCTCTCATGAACCCGGTGAGAAGGTCAGAACTCTCACGAAGGGACCAGGTCATTTCCGGTCATTGGGTCTTCACCTACTGTTTTACTCATATTGATCTGTTGGCTCAGCAATCAGCCAAGCAAACCGCCACCATGGCGGAAGGAGTCACCAAATTCGAGCAGTTTGTCAAGTTTGCGACTGATGCTTGTGAGTGAAATTTTATCCCGAACTCGCTCATCCACCCGCATGTCTCTACGCTTGTCAAGTTGTCTTCACTCTTCCTCATCTCGATCTCCCTCTTGTACCCTTAACCCATTCTGGGCATCCCTGTTCCAAAGCCACCCCGCCCTTCCTCCCGCTCCCTTAACTCATCTCTCAACTCATCTCACACACAAAACCTCTCACTAACAAAGTACGTCCTCCTCACCACCAAAAAAAGACGGCCTAGAACGCCTCCTCCGCGCCCTCCAATCTCTCCTCCAGATCCTCCTCTCCACGCCCTCCCTGCACCCGTTTCCCCCTCCTCTTCCCTGCCCTCACCGCCGGATCAGCCGATTACTACTCCCGGCAGTCTGCGCTGTACGTCTCGTCGTTGCAAGCCTTGCGCAGAAAGTTAGGGCACATGAGGCAGGTGTTTCGACTGTTCCGGTTCCTGGACTCGTTTTCCGCGGCGTGGGCGGCCTGGGACGCTCTGCAAGCCACGCCCGCCGAGGGCGGCGGTGATGGTGGCGATGGCAGTGGTGGTGACTTTTGGGTTGGTGCAATGACGAGAGTGGAGAAGTGGGCAGACTTAGGCGCCAAGGCGTTCACAGGCATGTATATGCTGCTGGAGAGCGCGGCGTTTGTGGACGTGGTGCTGGCAGAGCAGGTGGCTGGCCTGAGGGTTTGGGGCGAGGAGAGGGCCGCGGAGATGGCGATGGACGGGCAGAAGTTTTGGTTCCTGGGGTTGGTGTGTGCTGCGGTCGCGGGGTATAGTCGGTGGAAGCTCTTGGCTTGGAAGGGGAGGGAGTTGAATGGTGACCGGCGTAGGGAGGGAGACAAGGGGAGGCAAGAGGAGAAAGAGAGCGAGAGGGAGATGGAGGAGAATTCTAAGAAGGCGAATAAAGTGTATAGGAGGCTGATGGCCGATATGATGGATTTGCCGGTGCCTGGTACGGTGGTAGGCTGGATGTCATTGGCGCCAGCGAAGGTGGGAGGCTTCATGTTGGTGAGCACTGTGTTGACCGGAATGGAGGTTTGGGAGAGATGTGGGAGAGAGGTGGCGGCGGCGAAAGCAACTGCAAAGGCAGGGCGGTCATCTTGAGATGTGGCGGGATCTATGCATATCCATTGGTGGTTGAGGCGAACCAGGTCAAAAGAAGGAGTCGGGAAAGAGATGGAAGGTTGGTTGGCGAACCCTGCGGTCACAAGGATTGTCATGTCATACCAGTAGTTACATGGCTCATTGAGAGACCAGGTTGGTAGACTAGATCTACAGTCTCGATGTCGGGCGATCCAGCCGTGTTGGCAGTCCAACTTCAAGCCAGGAACACTTGAGGAATGCGGGGATCTCTCCAGCGTTGGAGGTTGCGAATTGGTCCCGAATTTGGGTGGGCCTCCACAAATAACCTGCTGAGAACGCTGAACTGCTTCGAGACATAACGGTCAACTCTCGAAAACCTCTCCTTGCTCAGCTTGAAGAACAATCACAATAAACCCTTACTCGAATGCTACCCCGTTAGGCCCATAATATTCGATTCCGAACGCCTTCCCGTAACAACAGTGTACCTCTGAGTCTTCCACCAAGAACTGCAGAGATATCCAGCGTATCCTTATATCGTCGTGATCCAAGGTCCCATCAGGCCATGTGCAGCCAGTGTCGCCATCATACTCCCTCGAGCCGAGACGCTCTTGAGATGTCGAGTACCGCTGTTGAAGTTGCCACGGATTTCCATTCAAGCAATGATACACAAGCCACATCGAGTTGGGCAGGTGCTGGCCCCGGTGCAATGGGAACTTATGCGGCAATAGACACAGTCCCTGCCGCAGTCCGCCGGTCATCAGTGTCAAGCGGAAGCCGGATGCGGGCGTGTCTGCCATCTCCGTCGTGGTCCCCCCAAATCATGCCAAGCTCGACGATATGGACCGCCTTCCACTCGGCCAGACACAAAAACGCAGCAACAACCTCCAGGGCCCTGCCAGTCAGCCAGTTAGCGTCGGGTATCATAGATAACCAAAAGAGCGTGCTGAGGGAAGATGCTTACCCAATGATGCTGCTGAACACGATAACAACGTCCTTGCCCTGACGGTCCCAATACGAGGTCCTGGGCCAGCACGCCGCTTGACATACCCCAGTTAGCCGTGTCCAGCACCGAGACTGAGGAAATCAGACTGACCAGTGATGCCGATGATGGTGGCCCCAAACCCCAGGTCGATCACTGTGGTCAGAAGGAGCTTTATCCGCTTCCATCTTTTGCTGTCGAAGCGCGACGGCTTTCGCGGCACGTCATGGTCCTCCTCGTCGCCGTTCAAGACACAAGAACAGTCGCCGATCTTGCACACGATGACAGGCAGATGCCGTAGCCAGCCCGTGCATCTTATCGATCGCACAATGAAAAAGAGATTCCAAAAGAGGACCAGAAACATGAAGATGTAAGCAACGTAGAGGTCACTGTAGACTGGGTTGATGATACCCTTGACGCCCCAGACGACAATATTGACGAAGGCGAGGGGTATAAGCACGAGACGGACCACATTGGTTATCCGGATGCTGACTCTCCAGCGGCGGTCGTCGTTGTCGTCGTCGATGCGATACGAGAGCGCGGGAGGGGAGAGGGGTTGGTACGTCATGCCCGGGCTGGGCGCGACGCCTGTCGGGAAGCCATCGAGCTCGCGTTGAGGGTGTTGCGTGTTCTCCAAGGTCGTGGATGGAGAGCAAGAGAGAGGCTGTGTACTGCAAGACGATGTGGGAGATGGGTCTTGACCACTCCGTCTTTCAGTTCGCATCAAAGAGAGGACCGCCTCTCTCTTATAACTTCAAGATCGTCGGCTGTTCGAAGGATGTGGGATGGTGTGCTGAGCTTGATTGGGTTGCCGCATCGCTTGTCGGCCAAGCAACTCAAACCACCAAACGTTCTAGTGAGAGGTGCGTCGACGCTCCCCAATTCGGACCACCCGCCACATCCTGTTCTTTATTTTGATGCCTAGTTCTGATCCCCACATTCCTCGGAATCGATTGGTCTCAAAGCACGAACAGAACCAACAGCATAACGGCTGCCCAAACATGTTAATGCACCCTGCATCGAGGCCGCGTCACCCCTGAGCTTGGCGGCGGCAGCAACGCGGGTTTGCGGCTGCAGTCCTAGGAGCCAGGAGGGAAGGTGACGAGAAAGAGACAGCGAAAGCCATTACAACGTACGTGAATACTGATGAAGAGAGCGGCATGGATAAAACCATTGAAGACGGCGTTTCTCTTTCTTCCAGAGGCTACAGCAAAAGAACAAATCAAGAGCTTCCTTGATGAGTTTTGATATCGAGATCGCGAACGGAAACGGGATGGCCATATGGAAACACAGACATGCATAGTATTGTGCTTGTACTATTCATAATGAGATATGCTATATCATTACCGTGAAAGAATCGGATCTCGAATGTGTACTTCGTGTCCAGAAGCTTGAAGCTCCCATTGTGCGCAGTAACTTGAGATGAACATGGGTTGGTTAACAAAAGAGCAAATTCAGCTGTCTGGCACTGGCTGAGGGTGATTTCCGGAACTTAGGTAATTACCCCGCCAATGCAAGGAACGCTGTGGGGCAAGATTTTCCAGACCCACAATTTTGTGGCAGAATTCAGAAAAAAGGCGGTGAAGCGCATCCGGAAGCAGTGAATAACTCGAAATTTTTCTTTTCAACAGAAACACGCGCCTGCCTTCCTGGCTCTTTGTTCACACAAGTTGAGTGGGTGCTAACACTCGTCGATTCTCCGAACCTGCCTTGCGGCTTTTGCCCATGTCCGCACCGCCAGCGTGGCTGTTTTCCAACAACTCTGCACTGACCGCGACGCAAAAACCGACCACGAGCGACGACAAACCCACAATGGCGGGCAGCAAGAAGTCCAAGACCAGCAGGTCCGAAAGGAAGGCCACGGCCGCGGAGAAGCCCGGATCGGCCATCCAGCCGCCCGCCCAGCTCATGGACCTCGTCGAGTCTTTCCTTTCTGAGCACGACTTCAGTGATGCCCACCGGGCGTTCACTAAGCAGCGCGCCAAGAAGGGTTGGAAGAAGGAGGGCAACAGGTCGGACAAAACCGAGCACCACTCGTTGGTCACTGTCTTCCAGACCTGGGAGACGTCGCTGACCGGCAAGGGCATCAAGGCCGCCGCCGATCAGGTCACCAAGGTCAGCAGCAGCAGCGCCGGCAGCGATGAAGAGAGCAGCAGCAGCAGCGAGTCTGAGTCGTCCGACAGCGAGAGCGAGGATGATGCCGACGTTGAGATGAAGGATGCCCCGGAGGAGGCCGAGTCCTCGAGCTCCGAGTCCAGCAGCTCAAGCGACAGCAGCGATAGCAGTGACAGCGAGAGCGAGGGCGAGGGCGAGAAGGCCACCAAGCAAGCTGCTGCCCCGAAGCAGCCTGACGCCAATCCCCTGAAGCGCAAGGCCGCCTCCGAGAGCAGCGACTCGTCTGATTCCGAGTCCGATTCCAGCTCCGATGAGGAGGCCCCGGCCGCCAAGAAGCAGAAGGTCACCGCCCCGGCCAAAGAGGAGTCATCAGAGTCCTCGTCCGAATCTTCCGAGTCGTCCTCCTCCTCCTCCGAGTCATTCTCTGACTCTTCCGATTCCGATTCCGAGTCTGAGGACGAGAAGAAGCCCGAGAGCAAAAAGCCTGCCGCTGGGAAAAAGGAGGCGGCCAACAATGACGGCTCATCTTCCTCGTCCTCCTCTGACGAGTCTTCCTCTTCGTCCGAATCGGAGTCTGACTCCTCGTCTGAGTCTGAGTCCGAGTCCGAGGACGAAGCCGAGGAGGCTGCTAAGGTCCCCTCCCTGAGTCCGGCTCCGACTCCTCCAGCGACTCATCCTCCGATTCCGATTCCTCGTCCGAGTCCGAGTCTGAGACCGAAGACAAGTCCAAGAACAAGAGCGCCAAGTCCACTTCACCCGCTACTAACGAGTCGGACAGCTCTGCCACCCTCGGAAAGACCTCCCCCAAGGTCTACCCCGTCGACAAGTTCGCGCCGCTGCCGCCCGACCCGGCCACCGTCAAGACCAACAATCGCGGCAAGAACAACAACGACAAGAAGGTTAACGTGCCCTTCTCGCGCATCAACCGCAATATCCAGGTCGACCCCGCTTCGCGTCCAACGCCTTCCAGGGCCATGACTGGGGTCGCAAGGCGCATGAGGATCTGATTGTCACCCGCGGCAAGGGCTTCACCAAGGAGAAGAACAAGAAGAAGAAGGGTAGCTACCGCGGTGGAAGGATTGACACCCATGCTGGGCGGCATTAAGTTTGACGACTAAGCGGCGGCAGGGTTCGATGTTTTCCTCTGCGGGTATGGAGTTGATGAGAGTGTCTTCCTGAGAGCGGGAGGGTGGCCGGGGTTACGCTCCGGCAAGAGGAGCGATTGCTAAGCACGCGTTGTGGCAGTGGTTTGGGGAGGGGCTGGGGAGAGAAAGGAAAGCGTGGTGTGGAGAAAAAGAAGTGGGGAGAGGAGAGGAGAGCCAATTCCTTTAGCCTGGTGAACATGGCATAGCAAGGAGTCTTAGGCATTTTGCGTTAGGTCATCAAGCCCGGCATTTCGTATGCATGGGGCAATGCGCCAGAGTGGTGGCGCCATTAACCTCGAGGGCGAGGACAAGTCAATTTTGAGCAACCTGGAGGACCATAGAGGTTAGACGGCTCTGTCGTTCTGTTTTATGTTAGGTCATATACCATCAAAGAGATCTGCTTTATTTTCTTTTCTCATTACACATATTCAACCTGCTTCTTGGTGACGGCAAGAGTGTTAGTGAAACTCTATGAGCACTGTGGACAAGACAACGCTCAGAGAGTGGTGTCCCCGGCTTGGGCCCGCTGAGAGCCTCGCGGTTTTGCCAGGACGTCTCCAGTGGAACACAGCCATGGCAACACATTACACACCATCCAAATTCGATTCAGATATCCGAAGTTGCACAAGTTCCACACAGCACTGGCATGGCATAATCGCTGTCCGAACTGAGCCTGGAAACAGGGGCAGAGCTTCCCGGCTGTGAGGCCAGGGCGGCTCAGGCTGTGATGGCCCGTCCACTGCCTGAGAGCTCAGCCATGTGATCAAATCTCACATATGGACGCCTTGCATGGTTGTGCCACTGGTGCCGCCAACTCGGTGATCTGCTAGGGTGGGTGGTGGTGGTGCCCAGCATACCCGTGGCAGACTGGATTATCAAGGAAAGCGCCATGGAAATGGGAACGGGGTTTGGAACCACCAGCAGTTAGCGTCTTGTTGGACAAAAAAGAGGCTCGAGCGTGCTTCAACAGTATAGTTCTCGGTCGGCAGCCTTGCTGCCGGTTGGGAAGTGGCATTCAGGGGGCTGGATTCAGGGATAGAGGGGTTCAGGAGAAGGGTGGAGTGGCGGAAGGGGCGGAGAAAGGAAACAACAGCAGGCTTGAGTCAAGAAGAAAACAAAATACCATGGGAGGCATGCTTGGCTAGCTAATCTATGTTCAAAACAGGTATTGTCCAGGTTGGGATGCTGTTGTCTGTTCCGTGAAGTGATGACTGGGCTCACTTAAAAACCCTGTCGCTCTCCTCTTCATTCTCCCGGGCCAACTCACCTTGAAAAGCTGGACACGGGTAGATGGGATGACTTTAAGATGCTTGTTTGCTTGTTGACACGGTTTTTCCCCATATGCCGACTCTGAAGTTGAGTCATGCGTTGTTGGCGCAGTTCAAGATGTGGAGTCCGGCGGATTCTTGGTTGTGGAATTGCTCAGCCTTCGGGCTATTGATGCGCGGGGCCTGTGTTCTCGTGGCTTTTTTTTTTTGAAGAGGTATTGCATGGTACCGTTTCTTCCGACATGTGCCCGCGATGTGGACCAAAGGTTGGTCTAGACGCCTGCCGATTAAGACGAGGCATACTGTAAACGTTCCATGTGGGTGAAGAAGCAGAGACCGCCGACCATCAACAGCGCGAGGGGCTATTCTGGGCTCGGAAAGTGGAGATGGAGACCTTTGGCGAAGAGATATGCTTCAGAGATGGTGGTCCCTGCGATGTCTCCTCATCAGGTTGCTCGACTTGAAAGCTGATATTAACAGGAGACGGTCATCTATAGCTATCTTCTTATTCGACCCTCCATGACAAGACAACGGTATGTTCTTGTGGGAAATTAATGACTGCCATAGAAGGGTAAAGCGAGGCGAGCTGGATCATCTTCCACACTTATAGCTGGTGAAAGTTGGCACGAGGCTAAGCTTGGAGTCCAACCAGCGTCCATTCAGCCTGATCGCCGGCAATGATGATATTCGGCCGCTCCACGGCACCCTACCCAAGGCAAATATGCCACCAGGTTGGTGGAAAAGAAGTTGGAGGGAGGTGAAGCGAGGGTTATGTGAGGGCAACAGCAAGAGCCAGGGGATCATGAAAGCCTTCCCAGGCTCACTCGATGATTCTATGCCCAGTGTGGGTTCCAAAACAGGTAGCCGGTTTCAGTAGTTGATTTCTTTTGAATCATTCTGATGCCCCGGCTTTAAGGGCCCTCGCCTCCGGATGGTTCAACCGATGACAGAGCCGCTGACGAACCCGGGCAGAAGGCACCAATCACGGAGAAATCCGTGGTGCAGAACGCCCGGCGGGCATGAATGTGAATCCTACGGCAGGCGATGCTGGCTGACGGGACAACGATCTGGATTTGGGGTTGTGGAGGCACTGTGGCTGGCGCTGGGCGAAGCTTGACCCGGCGATATGGAACGTGGCTTACAAGGGAGCTCGGTGCAGCTTGATTGGGGACAAGCGGACTAGAAAGTAGGCCTCAAGCACTGTCCAGGCGGCTGCCAAAGTTGCCTGTGATGGAACCGGTGCTAGTTTACCAACGCAGACCGCGTCGTGTGCTGCCTCAATCCTACAGGAGACAGCTGTTCCGTGTGGGAGGTTGTAGATGGTCAGCCCAGGCCGTTGGTGGTTGCACGCTCGAGAATTAGCCTTGGAAAGTCGAAGTGGGGACAGGCACCCGACCTTATTTTTGTGGGTCCTTCAGGGACCTGTGCACGGACATAGCCCGGGGTTGAGCTGCAGGGCCTCCAGCTTGCCTGGCCGAGGCGGTTCAGCCCTGCGCGTGATGAGTACCACTCGGCCAGGAGACAGCCTTCGCGCGACCGTCTCTCAGTTTGCCTAGTCTTCCTCGACGGGACGACTCACGATGCCAACTGGCAGCGCTTCAGGAGACACATCCACTATAATATCCAGAGCACCACCCGTCTTTTATCAGCCTGGGTGACTCCGCGCTTCATCGCTGTCTTCACAGTCGCGCCAACCGTCCTTCCCCGACAGACCCAGCAATAGGCAATCATTGACATATCGTCTTAGCGCCGCTCAATTCCAGCAGCGGATATCAACTCACGTTTGCTCTCATCAACCTTCTGAGCGCCTGCCAACTCTCCAATCAGCGTCTCTCATAAACTACCGGCGCAAGTATCGCCAAGATATGGGAATTCCCAACAGCGTGGACACCCCGAAACGAGCCACCATGTTTTCGAGACTTCGCAAGAGCCCAAACAAGCGCACCCGGACAATGTCAAGACCACCCGCAGACGCCGGCTGGCCGATTTCATGGCTAACCCGTTCCACAGCAGCGACCACTTTGGCATGGCGCCGGTCGCGGGAGGCAGCGGCGTGAAGGGCGGCGGCCACGCTGCTGCCAAACGTCTGAAACAGAGACGGTGGACTCTCCAGACATCGACAAGGCAACCGAGGTCCCAGAGAAGTTCCTCCGCGAGCTCCGCGAAGTCATGAGCAAGGCCCAAACATCAGGGGACGCGCTATTTGAGATCTCCAAGGACCTGGAGGACAAGCTGGCGTCCTACTCCGAGGACAAGGTGAAGGAGTACGATGACGTACGCCAACAGAGCGCCCTCCACGAGGGCTCGCTGGGATTCGAGCACGCCTGCACAAGGAAAGCCAAGCCCATCGAAATCCAGGCCAACGAGGTTCTTCAACATCTCAAAAAGAACGACATTGCGCGCTTCTACGAGACTGCGCCCAAGAAGCTCGGCTATCGTGGCCAGGAGCATCCTCGCTTCTACGGTGATCACTTCCTCTCCAACGCCGACCTCATCGAGCAGACGCAGCTGTTTGCCCTCTGCCGGGCCATGCCCAAGGGCGCGCATCTCCACATCCACTTCAACGCTAACCTGCTGCCAGGTGTCCTACTGGGAATTGCGAAGGATATGCCGCGCATGTTTATCTGGAGCAACATCCCTCTGGACCGGGACGAGGCATTTGATCTCTGCAGGATACAGTTCAGCATTATGAACAACGCAGCGGTGGAGGAGAAGGGGACAGGAAACCCGTTTGACAGCAGCTACCAAGGCGGAAGCGTCATAAACTTCCAGCAGTTCAGAAAGGCGTTCCCTGGTGGAGAGGAGGCGGCGGACGGCTGGTTGCAAAGCAAACTGGTCTTTCAGGAGGAGGAAGCACACAACCTGCTGCAGACACCAGACGGGTAAGCACGTCTGCGTAGGTCACAGGAACCACAGCTGACAGCTCTGCAGCGCATGGGAGAAATTCAACGCCAGGACGCAGATGATGAAGGGTCTCTTCAACTATGAGACTGCCTATAAGAGGTACACACGACAGTGTCTCGAGGAGTTCGTTGCGGACAACATCCAGTACGCCGAGATCCGGCCCAACTTCATGTCGTCGAACCAAGTGTGGAAGGATGACGGCTCTAGCCGGATCGACAACATCGGCATCATGAATCTGATCATCAGGGAGTACGAGGCGTTCCAGAAAGAGCATCAGCATCGAGTCCTCAAGGGGCTCAAGGTCATCTACTGCACGCCCCGCTCCTTCAGCGAAAAGCAAGTCGGCGAGGCCCTCCACCAGTGCTTCCAATTCAAGCTCGACAAGAAATTCTCCAACTACATCGCCGGGTTCGACCTTGTCGGCGAAGAGAGCAAGGGCAAGCCTCTCAAGGACTTCCGGCAGCAATTCCTGCGGTTTCAGGCCCTCTGCAAGGCCGCCAACGTGGAGATTCCCTTCCTCTTCCACTGCGGCGAGACGCTCGACATCGGCACCGACACCGACGGCAACCTGCTCGACGCCCTGCTCATCGGCTCCAAGCGTATCGGCCACGGCTTTGCACTTCCGCGGCATCCGTATATCATGGAAAAGATGAAGCAGCGCGGGGTATGTGTTGAGGTGTGTCCCATCTCGAACGAGATTCTGGGCCTGACGCCGCGGATGAACGGTCACTCGGTGTATAACCTGCTGGCCAACAACGTGCCATGCACCGTGAGTGCGGACAATGGGACGCTATTTAGGTGGGGTTTCGCACTCTATTGCCGCCTCCTTTATATCCGGACCATCTACTGATACGAATGCCAGATCCCGTCTCTCGCACGACTTCTACCAGATAATGGCCGGCAAGTCCGACATGACGCTCCATGGCCTCCGCCAGCTCGTCGAGTGGAGCATCGAGCACTCCTGCATGGAGCCTGCCCTGATGCGTGAGGTCCGTGAAAGCTGGGAGGCCATGTGGGACGACTTCTGCCACAGGATCGCGAGGGGCGATTTTTCGCTCAAGGACGAGACGGCGAAGATGGTGGCTGAGGGGGATGGCGGCTGAGGGGGATGTTGGGGCGAATGAGCCTGCTGGGGGGGCTGCCGCCGATTTGAGGTTTGGTTTTGCTGGATCTATTGCGGTGGCATATACAGTGCTTCGGTTACAGCGGGTCATCTTCACGAATCTTCTAGTTTTCCTTCTTTTTTTTCCGCCTTCCGTTTCTTTATCGTTTTCACGAGTTACGACACAGATCCTTCTTGAGTGAGGTTTTAGCCTCTCGATACCACGAAGAAACAAACCCCAGCACATCTCTCTGCCTTGCCCCACTCCCGGATGCACCTTACACATCCCGCAGTATTTCAACTTGAGATGCTCGACCGGTTGTTTGACCTCTCGCCTCTCAATTATTGTCTCCAATAATCAGTCGCTGTTGCTCAGACCACCGCAACCTGTTGCGGCTGGACTGGGCAGCCACCCAATATTGTGCCTTGTGCGGCCCAGGATGCAAGCAATCAAAGCGGCAACTGGATGATGCAGCATCAGCCACTCTCTTGATCAGGAAAATTGGGCACCCTATTCAGCTTGCTACATCAAGGTTGAGAAGGGTGCTGCCTCGCTGGCGAACCACGGCTCGCCCCCTGTCCGCCCTGGGGTCAAGGCGCCCTAAGTAACCGCTGCATATTTCCGGGGGTTGGGACCCGCTTGAGACGATGGGTTTCCGTTCTCCTCACTTTCTTTGTGCTGTTGTTTCTGGGTGAGACTTCTGACCGTCTGGGGAAACAGAACCGTTGATGCCGGGTTGTTGATTTTTGGATAAATTTTCATTTGCATCCTTGACATTGTGCTTCCCCTTCAGCGACTCGACAGTGCGGGCTGAACCGGCATCGTGGGTTGCAGTGCCACGCAGCACGCCAAGGATCGACGTCGAATCGCAACATCCACGAGAGAACCTATCGGTAGTTTTTCTTGTCTTCTGGACCCTCCCTTGCCCTCCCCAAAGGGGTTTGAAGACGCTGAGGGATAGCCTATCGTATCTATATTTCCATCTCGCTACACCAGAACACAGGGCACCTATCATCGCCATGCCCGAAGAAACCGGTGGGGCTCCTTCTGGGCCATTGGCTGGTATGCCTCCTTTCACACAGAAAAACCCACCTGAGTTGACCAGTTGTGTCTAGGTTCCCCTGGGGCCAACAAGACCTTCCCGGCTGGCGCTTCGACGTCATCACCCTCCTCGCCATCATCGGCGAGTCGTCGGTGGCCGAACATGCTCAGATACTCACAGCTTCAACCCTCTGTCTGCTGCCGCGCATCATCCCGGCCCGCAAGCACTACTGAGGCCGTCTCGCCCACAGCGTCTGCCGGAGGTCACGGCCAAGATGGCAGGCGTGTACGGCGGCGTGGTGCTTGACACAGTCGGTTCTTCGCAAACATTATGCACCCCCTGGAAGAGTTCAAGCCGTTCGCCTTCAAGGTGCTGGAGATCAGGCACGCGCACTTGCATGCCAAGAGGCCTGTTCATGTACCGACTAGGAAAAGGGACAAGTTGATGACTGGGTTGCGGTGTGCGCTGCGGGGCTGTTGAAATGGGGCAGAAACAAACCGATGGGCAAGGACGACAACAGCAACACCACCGCAAACGGCACCAACTCCCGGCCGCAACCTACCGTCCACTTTGCCAACCCCGATCCCGACCCCGAGCGCAGGCTCCCCCTCTCCAACCTCCCCGCTTCCTCGCCGCCAGCAGACACCTCCTCCTCCCTGATCCCGGACCTCCACCTCAACCTCCCGCAACGTACCGGCACCATCTCGGAACGCTTCACAGACATGCTCACTAACCCGACCATGGTGACCTCGGAGGAGCGATACACCGTGCCACCCGCATACTACTCCCCCGTGCACTTCCTCAACGTCTTCTCCTTCCTGCTGACCATCGGCATCATCGTGGCCGCGGCCTTCTGGCGCGACGGCACCGCCATCCTGGCCATCTCGCTCATCTCGCTCGCCGGCACAATCGTCTGCTACGCCTCGTGGTGGCGGCCGATCCTGATGAACCGGCGCACCACGAACAAAGTGCCCAGGGGGGACGTGGTGATACGGACGCGGGAGGGGGCGTTCCTGCTGATCAAATGCACCGAGGAGTGGCGCGGGAGCTGTATTCCGGGACGGAGGAGTGTCGTTACGTGAGCACGGCCCTCCACAGGGCGTTTATGGGGCTAGGCATGGTGCTGCTCATGGTTTCGGTGGTGCTGCTGGGTAACTGCGGGTGGAACAGCCAGGTATTCATTGGCGGGTCGTACATCCTGCTGAACGGGATGTACTGGCTGATGGGGCTGCTGCCGCAGGAGTATTTCTGGGATCTGAGCAGGTACCATGTCGAGGACGTCACGCCCGACGATGCGAAGCGTGCGGACGAGACGACGGATCCGGACGATCCGCGCGAGGGCACGCCGTCGTTTACGAGGACGCTGTGGTATTGGTCAGGGAGACGAAGCATGGTGCGTGGGTGGAGAGGAGCGGGGCGATGCCTGGGACGGAGCAGTGGAAGGAGTGGCTGAGGGAAGCGGTGGATGAGGCGTGGAAGGGGAACAGGACGTGGGAGGCGGTGAGGAGGAAGAATGAAATAATGAAGGATGCGTTGGACGGGACGTCGCCGACGGGGTTGAGGCATCCTGTCGATGAGGCAGAGCAAGGGCACCGTTGGCGGAGGTACAGCCGCCGAGGAGGAGGGTTTCGCAGAGAGAGGTGAGCTTGACTTTTTTAGGCTTTATGAAAGGGGTATGCTGGGTAGGGCAGGCCAACATGGGAGGTTGCAGGGCTCGGTTGGACTATTTGTTCTCGGATAGCGTTGCAGTTAATCGTCATGACGACCAACAAAGGATGCTGTTGAGATAAACTTCGCGTACTGGGCGAGTCCAATGTGCAATATCGGGCTGATGAGCACCGCCGTCCAACACGCATGGAGGTGCTCTCTGTTCCTGAGGCTGACCGAGCCGCACGTTGACAGAAGCTTCGGACGAACTTCAAACATAGCGGTCAGGTCTGAGCGTCCAAGTGTCCATGCGGAGTTTCTCCCGCCTTCCTCCGGTTCATCGGAAGGGTGGCGGAAACAGATCCATCTCCAACCCGGTTACACTTGTCGTTGACTGTGGGTCTCTCGACCTGACGCAATGGAAACTCTCATTCCGTTGGGACGTGACAAAGCTCGGAAGCTTCTCTGGTTGGGTTCGGGCGTGACATTTTCTGGCATGCAGCCCGCAGCCAGGCCGCTTCGTTTTGTGCAGCTCTCATTTCCTGTTACGTGGAATGAAACAACCAACAAACGGCTGGAAAGAGGCGCGGTCTCACTGCCACCAGTTCAAATTTGAGTTGATGCCAGAGCACAAATTGTCGCAGTGGGAACTGGTCCAATCCCTCACGGTTGGGAACCATGGTTGTGGGGACTTCACTTCCTGAATGGGGCTATGAATAAGCGAAGTGACTCACAAACTCAATTGCAATCGTTTCTCTCGAATTGGGCGTTCTGATTCGACGGAAGGAATAAAGTTAAGTCTGCGACCTGGGAATTCTGTCGTGGGATTGTGAACTCCCAAGTTCTTGCTCTTTTCTCCCCCTGATTCCGAGCTCATTTTAAGCTCATTTTAT
The DNA here is from genome assembly GCA_031001845.1 of Achaetomiella virescens. NCBI lineage: Eukaryota > Fungi > Ascomycota > Sordariomycetes > Sordariales > Chaetomiaceae > Achaetomiella > Achaetomiella virescens. The sequence continues at coordinate 394,757 of JARNGD010000003.1, forward strand.
TTTGCTGAGACCTGGTCGCGTGGCCGACATCGTGGAGGGCATGTTGGGTGGCAGGCTCGAGGCGAAGCACCGAGAGGCCCTCTGCCAGTGGTAGGGCTGACCGCACCTCCGACACTGCTCTGCTCTGCAACACACACGCGGCCAGATGCATTCTTTCTCTCCAGAACAGGATATCGGGTTCTTCCTCGGTTTGCACATGGTCGGATTGGGCGGGCATTATCCCGCAGAGCTTCCGCTTCTCGGAATGCGAGTCGGCACAGGAAGATGAATCGGGTTAGTCGCGAAACCAACGTCGCCGGACCTCGCAAGCAGGTTGCGCGTTCCCAGCTGGAGGTGGAGGACAACCTGAGGACCGGGAAGGCCAACCGATGGCCGAGGTTACGCAGTTGTGAACCCGTGGCCTCTCCACCGATATCACCTTCACTCTGTGGAATGAAACCCAAGCGACCACGAAGCTCGTTGCGGGTTTGGATCCCATGCTCTTCGTTCCAACCGCCGGTGAGGATACCTCTCTGCCTTGCGCTGAGCCAGTCCTCCAGGACCGCAACAGGTAAAGAAATCCCGCCTGGGGACACTCTGCGCCCTTCGTGTGGAGGCCTGACCCGCGCTGTCGGCGTAAGCCTGTCCGTCCTGGACCCCACACTAAATTTACAGATGTGGATAGCGCGAGCGAGCCCTGCATCTTATTGGAAATCTGCAGCAAAGGCAGATCCTGGTGGGGCAGTGCAGGACGCCCGACGCGCACCACAGACAGACAGGAAGAAAGTCAAACGGAGAGAAAATGATACCTGGCGAACACATCATGCAGGGGACAATCCATCTCAATTCCCACGCACTACACGGATGCAAGGAATTAGCAACATCCAAACAACAGGTTATCCAGGATCTAGCCGGATTTCTCTGTCAAAATCAACGCTATCACGCTACCTCAAACTACTACTGGCGTTTTCGCAATCCACACACTCCACACAGATCGCTGCGGCTTTTGCTTCTGTGGGGTGTATTTTGGAGCAGCCGCTCGTGGGAAGTGTGACTCACACTTTCCGTTTGGGGATGCCCGTGGCCCAGGGCCAATCAAACCCCGCCTCAGCCTGCTCTGCCTGGTCCCGGGCCACCCGCCTTGCTGCCCGCAGCTTGCTGCCTGATAAAAAGTCTTCCACAGCCCGCCCTTCCCGCTACGTTCTCTTTCTCCTCTGCAACCCCAAACTTCCACACAGAACTACAATCAGAGCAATCCAAGGCAGCCATCAAGATGCGTTAAAGCATCCCCTTCCCCAGTCTCTCGACTTGCATTTGCAGGGTCGTCAAAATTCCTTCTTCAACTCATAAACGTCTCCCCACTCAACCACCTCTTCAGCTCTTCCTGCAAAGGTTGAACTGAACTTTAGCACACTGCTTCCAGCTCGCGCTAAGTTTCTTCTCCCACCACCGCCGCCATTCCCGGCCAAGGACTTTCCAGTCTTCACCACGGATCCAAATCAGTCAACATGGCTTCCCTCCAGTTCCTCGAGCCTGCCGGCACCATCCGCGCATCAACAGCACCTTCAGCATTTGAATCTGCCGCCTCATCAACAGGACTTTGTCTTGTTCGATCAGCCGATCAAGCCACCTCGTCAACATAATCGCCCTGCCTTGCAACCTTCCGCCAACGGAGGTGTGAACCGCAACAATCAGCAACATCGTAGCCAGCCGTATCTTCAGCAGCAGGCCTCGACATCGCCCTCTCTGCAGAACCAGCGAGTTGCCAGCATCATCCGGCCACTGGGCATCCAGCGACTTCTTCGGCTTTCCCCAATCGGTACAGCACTCCCGCACAGAACCAGCATCAGTTCTACGCCTCGTCCGCTCCATCTTCGTCTGTTGCCTTAAACCTGCAGAAGCAGAACCGGCCCGCCCGCCCGCCAGTTCCTCTGTTCCCGCAAACCACTGGTCACATACCGAAGGCCAAGATGAACATCTCAGGTAACACCTCTCCACCCCGTACCTCCCGCCCTCTCGGACGCGAGGCTCACGTGCGACATCAGACCTGGACCTGGAGGACTTCACTGCCTTTGAGGGTGGTGCTTCCACCACGGCGTATTCTTCGCCCGCGCTTCCGAGCGTGTTCGACCTGAGCGCCAGTGTCTCTAGCGCGGCAACCAACATGGGCACTGTCTCGCCTCAGGATCTCCTGATACAGGAGCCGTTCATGTCGGCGCCCAACTCGGCCGCTCTCACGGCTCTCACTTCGCCGTCGATCTACAACGAGTCGCCCGAGTTCGGCGACTGCTATGACGTCTCTCCCAATTTTGGCAGCGGTGATTTTGACACGGGTTCGACCGACGCGTGGTTCCCGCTCTTCCCTCAGACTAATCCCCGCCCGGAGGTTGCTCAGAAGCCTGCCAGCGTCGAGCTCTCTCCGGCCACCAAGTCGGATGACTTGGAGATTGCTGAGGCGATTTCGGGCCACCGCCGCAAGTCGTCGGGCTCGTCCCCCCCGTCCACCCGTCCCTCTTCCATTGCTGGCGTCGGCTCGCGTCGTCGTGACAAGCCCCTTCCTCCCATCATTGTGGAGGACCCAAACCGATGTCGTCGCCATGAAGCGCGCCCGCAACACACTTGCTGCCCGCAAGTCTCGTGAGCGCAAGGCACAACGTCTGGAGGAGTTGGAGGAGAAGATTCTGAAGCTCACGGCTGAGCGTGATCACTGGAAGAACCTTGCTCTTGCCCATGGTGCGAAGGAGTAGATCATATGCACGTTGGCTTCCTGGAATGACATGATATACCTTAGCGCTCTTGTCGCTGAGGAGGGGTTTTCCTGATTTCTTTCGGTATCTTTTGTATTATCGGGTTATCTTTGTTTGGGCGCCTGTACAATGACCAGGCCCCTGGGAGTTTGTGTATCTTCGGCTTAAGAGGAACCGTGCAAAAGAGCGTTTTAGTACTCAAAAGTTAATAGCGTGTTGAAACAGACATGGTTGATGAAGCTGCACGCTTCTAGTGCTGTATGTTCTGACCTAGCGAGGGCGGTAGAGTGAATAAATATGGCCAGGCCAGGCATCGCGCACTTCGCCTTCCATTCCAAATCCGCTTACTTGGTCCGGTAACAACGGTGCTCCTCGCACAGCCGTGATACTTGATGGGAGATCGAAAACTTGGTCTTATGCCTATCTCGTTGGCGGCGGTGGTTGGGGGTTAATGCTGCCGCCAATGTCCAGGAGAAGCCAGATTGCGGTTCGTCCTTGCTCTTATTTGCCATCTCAGCAACTGACTGCATAGGCAGATCAGATGTTGCATCTTCCCCGTGCTGCTGCCCTTGGGGCTCACTCAAGCTCCCTACTTCTGCCGCTTCCTTGGTATCTTGATCAACCACAGGTAGTAACTAGTTGAAATTGTTTAGGCTGGGTTGCCATCGATGCTTTTCTCCTACTCAATCCCGGACAAAGGCTGGATAGCTTACCATGTTCTCTCTTCACCGTCTTCACGCTAGCACTACTTTCTCTTTCTTCTCGAAGAGATCTCGGAGTGCAAGGAGGTTTCTACGGGAAAGCAAATACGGCAGTATTCGAGCTGCTATCTCACTTTACGCCTACTGCCAGAGACGTTAGAGTCAGCACTGTTGCTTCTATCTTAGGAAGCATATCATCCACCCAATATCCTATCTTGTAGATCGTTGCAATTGGCCTGCTTCACAACTCAATTTCATATTGTTCCTCCTTTCCCCTTGTGATGGGTCGGGAATTAGCACTTCTCAGCACTCATGTAAGAAAGGGACTTCGCTCACATGCTAAACGGAACAAGGAGCACGGGAGAACATAGAACCAGACGATGAATGATGGAACACCTGTATACATTCAGGAGCCCGAAGCAGCTATTGATGTCGCAGTCCCTAAATGCACACCCAAGACGGACCGCACAACTTCTGCTGGCATTATCACAATTCAGACTCACACGCCCGTACCAGTCTCGAAAACTGGCAGAAAATCGGCCCAGGCAACTATCTTCCTCACCTCATGTCTGTTTCCCTCCCCCACCTCTTCTCGCCCATACCTCTCTCTTCACCACCTCTGATCATCTAGCACCAAGATTGGTTTGTCTCCCCTCTACCAACAACCAACACCAGCCCTGACACACAAATGCCAAACCACTATAGCAACCAAGAAGAGAAGACACCTGGGTAATTTTATGTATCCCCCCCAGCAGCGCCCTTCTCCCTCACCCCCCAAAAAGGTAAAACACCAAGCAGTCGCCAAACAAAGCATACATGTTCCCAAACCACAGCCAGAGAGAAGCAGAAAGGTTGAAGTGGAGTGAAGTAGACGAGAAGAAAGGCAACAGCAGGCCACAAAACTGTAAGCCATGTCACACCCCATCGTCGACTTGACATTACCCACAAGATTAGTCATAGTGGCAAGAATCCTGTACCGAAACTGGGGTCATCGATCACAGTCGTTGAGAAGAAGAAAAAAAAGGGAGTGACAGACAGGCAAAAATGAAGAAAAGTCCGTTCCGTCAGACATGACATAAACCTAACCAGCGGCAAGCTGTCCAGCTCTCCACAGCCATCATCACCCACCGACTCATCCACTCAGCTGTCATCTAATCCACCCCAATCATCATCAGAGGCATCCAGTCCATGGCGTTCCACACACGCCATGCCGTCATCATCACTTCCATCCGATCTGCCCTCTCGTCCTTTGTTTTCAGTATCCATCCAGTGCTGCAGTTCAGTGCTCATGTCTTACAATACCATGCCACGCCATGCAATAAGAAGCAAAGGAAAACAAGTAGTAGTAATGCATCATGCATGCTGTCTCGTCTTTCCCCTTCTCTCTAACAACTCCCCTCCCTCCCCCGGCTCACCAAGCTTCGCGTCCCTTGGTCAGAAAGGGAAAAATATTCATACATATACAAAGTTCGGATGTTGGTGCGCGGGTGCGGTATTCTGCGATCCCCACGTATTGCGGTCGGTAGTTTTCGTCGGTGATTGTGATAGTAAGGGGGGTTGGGTATTAGCCGTGTGGTGCAATTTAGCTGACTGTCATCATCTGCATCCGCGGCGACTCGACCGACGCCCTACTCAGGATCGAAGTCGTGCTATGACTGTTGGGCAGGCGTCTCGGCGGGCTCGAGGCCGGGTCGACAAAGACCCTCGTAAACGCCGGGCTCCCGTCAGGATTCTGATGGCGAGGATGCCGCTCGCGGCGTGGGGTACCCGCGGGGCTTTGTGTCAGCAACTCCGCCCTGCGCACCGCGTCGGAGAGAGAGTCGCGCAGCTGCCCCGCCCGCTTGACGAGTTCTTGGAGACTGTTGGTGTCGAAGAACAGTTTCGTGTCGGGGGTTTTCGGGGCGGACGCTGGGCTCTTGACCCGGTCGGAGGACTTTTGCTGCTGCTTCATGGCTTCGATGACCGTCGAGATGACTGCAGAGGTGCGGTTCGGACTCGAACATCTGCTGGGCGTGCGCGGCCGGGAGGTAGTTATGCTTCCCTCGACCAGCGGCCAGTTGCCGAAGATGTCGTCTTCGGGGGAGAAGACTGACCTCCGGCGGACGCTGTTCCGCTCCCGGATTACCGCCGTCTTCGACATCTCGGGTTCTGGGATGGTGAAGGGGTCCTCAGCATGATCGAGAACGGGGCCGTCAAACCCTTCGTCCAAGAATCGGTCATCAATCTTGGAGCGGTCGAAGTCCACGGATGGCTTCGTCGAGGCGTATTCTTCGTCCTCGTCTTCGTCCGGTGACGCGAGAGCAATTATGCTCTCTGCCTCGGCCCACTTGGATGCCAGTGGTCCTCTGAGAATATCGAGCTCCTTGCCGTGACGGCATAACCTCTTCAGATCGTTGACCAGGAGCGACAGCTCGCGAATCTGACCAGAATGTGCCCTCACGCTGGGCTGGGTGGCCTGGATCGAAGCAGGGACGACTACAGAGAAGCTCGTGGCCGAGTCCTTGCCTCCAGGAGAGCAAATGGCAGCCTCCTCCCCTTCGAATTCGAAGTCATCGTCCCAGTCCTCACTGGCAGTCTTGGCGCTCAAACCCCAGGTTCCGAACTTGGGAGGGGGCTTCGAACCATCTGCAGCATCCGGGACAACGGGGACGCTCTGGCTCCGTACATGCGCGGCTCCGGGCGGCTTCCGGCTGGCGGAGCGTCCTCCTCTCAAATCCAGCTCCTGCTTCCCGTGCACCGTCTTCGGCCGCGGCATATCCGTGTCGTATTTGTCGTGGACCGAAGGCTCGGACCAGTCGAAGATGTTGCTCCGCGGGCGGTCGCTCATGCTGTCTCGCTGAGGCTCAGGGACGCTGGGGCCGTTGATGTCCCTGAGGGCCTGCCGTAAGGCGGGACTGACGCGCCGAGAGCTGGTCGAGCTCGGCGGCGCGAAAGGTGGTTGCTAAGAGTGTTGTCGTCATCTCGTGCCCAGTCATCATCGTCGTCATCATCAAATGATAATCGTCCAAAGTCGCGGTTGACCAACGGCATACCTTGCGTCGAGTTCAGCCCAAAGTCGTCCTCTTTTCGGTCTTGCTGCCCAAACTCTGGGGTGGTCGCCAAGTGTGCGCTCCTGATTGGCGTCGGAGCACCCTCGTCTTCCTCCGTGATTCTTGTTTCACCATCCCAAGAAGGACCCAACATCTCCTGGATCGACAGCCGTTTCGTCCTGCCGTTGCTCATAGGGCTATGCGGCAAGTCGTCGAACATGGACTCTAGCGGCGTCTCAACCGACCTCACCCGATTCGAAGAAGCCCCGGTGCGGAAAGAATCATACACGCCGTCGCTCTTGAAATCAGTGTCCTCGTCGTCGCCATAGACCCCATCACGAATCTCAATATCGGAGCCGGCAAGAGTCACGGATCGCTCGCCCGACGGTCCTCGACTGTGGGTGGTAGCTGATGATGCTTGTGAGTAGTTTATGGGGCTATGGAGGGGCCTCGACGGTGCAGTTGATGATGTCGACGACCCTATCGTTGCAACATCGACGTTAAAGCTGGACAGACGGTTTAAGGGAGGCAGAGGGGTTGAGGAGTTTCTCTTGCGGGTTCGGGGGAGATCGGCAGGTTTCAAGTCAGTGTCCAGTTGCTGCCGAGACTGCTGGCTGCCATCGTGCGGCGCATAAATACCCTCGGGTAACGGTTTGACCGGGGGACGAATTTGGTCGTGCGGCGCAGCCCCAGGGTCTGGCGCGTACCGGCCGCTCCCGGTCTTTGCGTCAACTGTGCTCCGTCTTGGCCGCCGAACACTTCCGGCCCTGGCAATCCAGTGGCTGGCTGAGCTGAAATGCATCGACATTGACCTTCGTGGCGGTGGCGGCCGGTCATCCGTGTTCTCAATAGACTCGGACTGCTCGCTAGGGAACGGAAAGCTGTCTCGGTTCTCCTTGTGAACCAGCTGGTCCTGAGGTGTCTCCGGCTCATCTGGCTGTGCGGGAATCTCAGTGATGTCGTTCGGCTTCATGAGATAGGCTCGAGAAACATGGCCGGGGCCGATTGACATCCTCCTCCGGGGAAATATGCCGTGGTGCAGATGAACTCCCGGGGGCAGTCCGGAGGTATCTCGGCCTGACGTGGTGGAGCGCCGAGCATGGAAGAATGACGTCCACTTCCTAGGAGGCAGACTCGCGTCTGCCATTGCCGGGAATGTTGGGGAAATGGGTGAGAAATTGTAGTTATCGAGGGAGTTCTTGACGTCCGGTGAAAGGGGCTCGGGAAAGGCGCCCTGATGCTGGAAGTGTTGCAGCGTCGCGGACCGCTGATGACTCGTGGCAGGTCTTCGGAGCGTCAGCACTTGGGAGCCTCGCCGTGTCCTACCACTGGCTGGTCCGTTGTGGCCCGACGTTGCTCTCTTGACCAACTTGTTCGGGCTTGTATGCGAGCTTGGCGATTGCCCGAGCATCGGGACACCGGAGCCGTGTGAGAAGGTCATAGACGACGAGTCGGGACCCATGCTCGACCTCCGGCTCCCGTGCTGAGACAGCGGCCTAAGCGACAGCCGCCGGATCCAGGATTCTCTTGACGACACTGAATCTCGAACATTCTCGGCAATGGGTTGCGATGCCACATCCCCGGGCGCGGGCCGTATGAGTGAGTGCCTCCTGCCGTGTGACCAGGGAGATGTGGGGGGGACGCCCGTGAGAGGGCGCTGGGCGCTTGTTGAGCCAGTCGGGTGGGAACTGAGAGGCCCAGGAGCTACATCAGAGAAATGGCGGAAAGAGCCGTAAGGGAAATCCTCCACCTGAGACGAGCCCGGGAAATGACTGTGGGCGGCGCTTGTGCTGGGACGGGCGGGGACAGGTCGGGACCGGAAACCGTCGTACTCGGCGGGGAATCTGTGCGTAATCGGGCTCGCGAACGGCGTGTCGGACTCGGGTGGTTGGCCGAAGACTAGACCAACAGCGGCGACAGCAGCCGCCGTGCCGGTTCCCACAAGCTGTAATAGGACCAAGATGTTAGTGTCGAGCAGAGTTGAAGCGCCTAACTCGAGCGCGCGGAACCGGAATGGGGGAATGGGGGGAAAGTGGGAGGAGGGTTAGGTAGGGGGGGAAGGGCTATCTCGCGATTGTGCGATTGTTCTGCTGCGAAAATGCGACCCAAACGAGGCTTGTTTGTATGCTCGGTTTGCGGCCCTGCACGAATCCCTTGGAGGACCTTGTTCAAGACTTACGCTGGGCACAGCCTGCATACTTGCTGCGGGTGGTTATGTCGACGGCAAGCGGCCGTGAGAGGAAAGAAGGGCGAGGAGGTATTCGGTAATCGTGAGGGTCGTCGTTTGCATCGTCAGGGCATTACGAAAGGAGGGACTGCTCAGGGCGGGAAAATCGATGGGTCGAGGGAGGTGGAATGCAAGTCGCGTCCTTGCACTCGAAGCCCGGGGATGCCCGAGTTCGAGAAGGGCCGACCTGGCCAGTGTGCCGGCTGCCGCTGCCAATGTCAGAATGCGCACTAGGCCGCTTCGACAGGAAGGCCGAGTCGGACGAGAGCAGAGTCGGTGCGGCGTGTGTGGTGTCGTGGGGAGACACGGTCGGCGGGGTGGGTGCGGTCGGCGGCGCTGCGGGCAGCAGTTGGCGACAACAAGCAAGCAGTGAGCAGCAAGCAGCAGTCCACAACAACGACCGATTGCTGCTGCCCTTTCGCTGCAGTTGATTTCTTTGTTGGCGGCCCGCAATCGGTGCAGGATCACTGCGTCGAGATGGGATGGAGGCCGCGGCCGTGGCCTGGGTCACACGTCTCTCGCTCTGATTCGGGGCCAAAGCAAAGCCCGTTTGCCAGGAAAACAACCAAGCAGCCAAATCCCAGACGCGACACGGCAAGGCGCAAGTCAGTGGGCCATGGCCAGAAACAAGGCTAAGATAGTTCAAAAGAAGGAGGTCCCGCTCTAACAACGCCCGCCGTCAGAGCAAAGGAAGAGAAAATTCACAGACGAAAAAGAGAGCGAATGCACGCCAGAGAGCAGCAGCAAACAACAGACACACAGCGACCAAATTCAGCTTCGCATTGGCAATTGGGGACGAAAAGCGTGGGAGGAATTCCAGATGACAACAGGTCGCCCTGGCAGGGGGGCATGCTGCTGAGGTGGGGATCCTCTGGCGAGCTGTGGGCAGGGGGGCCAGACCGGGGCTAGGCCTACCCTGGTCACCCTGGACGGGAGAATCGCCAGGATTGGCGATTGGCCCTTCTGGATCATCGCTTTCCATTTTTCGGGTATCGGAGACCATAGTGGTACTTTGTGCTTCGTCGAGCGTGGACGACTTAGAGCAAGACAAGACGGGAGCTCCGCGGCAGCTGCTTGGCGCTAGAGCGCGAGCGCGTGCTCTTGCATTCCTGCTGTGGGAATTTCGGGTGTCTAACAGCCCGTGGTTGCTTGGTTAGTGTACAGCGCATCGTCCAATCTCGACAATCGATTCCACGCTGTTTGATGAGGGACACAGCGCGCTTGCATCCCCATCCGAGCAGCCAAGGTCAGCTCTCCGCAGAAAATCCACCCGCCCTGGCGTTAAAAGCTCGGGACGGCCAGTCATCCAGCGCCGCCGAACCAACATGCAGCAGGCACCTCCTTGTTATTGCGCAGTACACAACCTCGTTCTGATGGAGCTTCTGGGTATGAGGGACACTCTTAGCCCCCTTGGTTCCCAGTCTTCGCAGTGTTCCAGTCTCTGGTCCCTGCCAGCCCCTCATCTGATCAGCACAGCGGCATTTCAAGACCAATCTGATTCAACTCAAAGTCGGCCGAGAGCTCGTCGATGAATGAAAATCGAATTGACTTGGGAATAGCATCCCGCGAGCTAGGCCGTCTTCGGTGTGAGGGCATAACCACATCTCGCGCAACATCCCATACACGAGCTGCCAGCTTTCAGCGCCTCCCCGATCTGCTTTCACTGGGAATCTAGGGGATTTTGAGAGCAATTAAATGCTCCACCCCCGCAGGGCCAAAGATCATTGCAGGGCTGTCAATGGACAGTCGCCATGCATGGCTGCATGACTTCCAGGAACGCAAAACGCTGTCTCCAGTCTCCGGCCGCAAATAACATTGGCTTGCCCTGACGAGCCTGGAGCTCACTATTGGATCCAAAAACAGCATCAGACATGGGGAGAACTGGCGATCCAGTTTCGAGGCCGCAGCTAACCTTCTAGCGCCATCTCGCCGTCTTCTTGACCTCCATTGGCGCTTCCATGCCCACTTTTTCCTTATAGATGACGTCGCCTCTCCCACATCTTTCAGACCTCTGCAGTTCCGTTGGGCCATTTGACACGAGAACAATTAACGCCGGCGTTAGCTTACTTCTCCGGTTTCTAACATCTCGCTGCCCCAATGAACTATAGTCGCTCTGTCACACCACCTGGACTTACATCAAGCTCAGCACACGTATAATGTCGGAGAAAATCTCGCCCGGGGACGGCAAGATACACAAGGATTCCCGCAAATCGGTTCATTTGTGCTATACCAGTTATCACTTTTTCGCCATTGAGCTGTGCCGGACCCAGGAACCATCGGACAGGGCTGTGAGGTAGGGGCTGATCTCCAGCTTCCAGCCCTGTGCGTCATTCTTTCCCCGCAAAAAGAACCTTTGTCATCCACGTACGAGAGTAAGATCTCTCAGAGCCTCCCACCACTCACAATCCAGCCCCTCTCCTTGTCAGAGCTCGGCTTTGGATCTCTGCCGTCGCCAACCGCCACCAACCACCAGCTTGCCCTTGGAGAGGGCCGCTCTCCTTGCAGGCAAGGAAGCACTTGACTGAGCTGAACTGGACCGAGGGGAGAATCGTGAGCCAGATCTGTCGAGAGTCTAATTCTCTCCTTCACCACCAGACAGACCTGGGGATGATTCTTGACAATATCTTAGTTTCTGGCCTGCCAATTGCCGAATGCCAAGGTCACACAGGCCCATATGGATGCGCAGTTTCGGAAGACTTCCATGATAAGTGTTTACGGACCGGCCACGGCCGGGTCTGACGTTGATGTTGCAAAACTGCTTGCTTTCCTGTTCTTTGACGCCAATGGCTTCCCGCGCCAACAGCTCGTTCTGAGACGTAGTCACACCGGCAAAACAGCAAAAGAGCATCAAATGTGTAATTTCCCCCTTTCCTAGGGGCAAATGTACCTAAGCCTCCCTGCTGCGTAACGCCACAAGGGTTCAGTGACGTTCCCGCTGCATGATGCTGTATGATGCCGCTGCTTGTCTGATGTGGTGCGGTCTGCCTATCGATCAATTAAATCTGCAGCGCTGCGGGAAACAGCGAGGTACGAAACTTGCTAACGATGTAGTGTTCAGTTTCAGTTGCCTTACATGAGGGCGAGGCTGAGCGCGGGATGGGAGAGAAGACACGCAGCGTAGCGCTATGCTGCAAGATCGGGCGGGAAGATACTTGCCTACTTGCTTGTCTTAGGATCAATGGCCGACCCCTGCCTTGGGTTTCTTGCTGTTGTTATGGGTCGGTTGCGTAGCGATGTCTTTCAAGTTGGCCACGAGCAAAGTGTCTGTCCGTCTCCAGGGGAATTGTCACGTCGTTGCTCATATCTTGCCGCCTTCCCTCCGCCCATCCGTCGATGAACCGGTTTCATAGTCCAGCCGCCAACCGATGCTTTGTGATACCTTGCTGAGTTGTTTTTTTTTTTTCCCTCACGGACGATCAACGGCGCGGGGACCCACGATGTGGCTTGTCTCGGGACGTCGATACGAACGATATCGAGCTGTTGGCCCAGTAATTCTTTTCTGACGGCTCTTCTCGATCTGCTACTGCCGAGATCGACCGATAGCGTGCGTCTCAGGCCCATGACCGCAGCGAACGATGCCGTTCCGATTCTACAAGAGACCCCGGTGGCGTCCGGCAACGTGCTTCTCGCGCCGCATCAACGTTACGCACATCTCTGCCACACTTTGTACTGCGTACAATAGATATGCTCCATAGTACCAATGCTGCCTTGTGTCGCAGACGACCCCTTTCAGTCGTCATCTCCTCGCTACTGTCAGTGACGACAGGCGGGGCAAGCAGGGACGGCAAGCTGAGGTCGATCCCGGCACAACGGGCCAGTGCATCAGCGAAGCCCCGGAGATCCCTCTGACGATATGGAAGCCTTGCGATCCCGCCCAACAAGCCGCATCAGACAGCTGTCTGTGCTACGCAAGCGCTCTCATACCAAGTGGTTGATGTGCCAGATCCCGAAGATGTCGACTTGAAAGAAGGGCAGGTTGCCCGGCGACGGCCTGGAGTGCGATGGGATTCAGGACATGCTGCAAGCATCCCACTGTGCTGCGTTGGACCCATGTTTCTCGAATCCGTGCGTTTGCAGCAGGTGATATTAGTCCCGGCCGGTAGAGCTCACAGAGGCTTCGTCCAAAATAGCCGTTTTTGAAACTTGAAACAAGCCGAAAGGCCTCGTCCCGGACGGACAGTGTAACCAAGACCTGGGGATCCTTGAGTTGGGGCAGGAATCGCTGGTTTTGCAGGAGCCGTCATCAAGCCCACTGAGGGAGCGTGCCAGGAACCCAGGTACAGAGAGCACCATACCAACCTCAATCAAGGCCGGTGTGACAGACTGACGACGCGAAATTGCGGATTTACAATCACGAGCGCTAGAGGGCCCGGATAACCGCCGTGCTGTTTCTGTCCCATATGGCCGGACGGCCCCGAGCTTCACTCCCAACACTCGTTGTCAGCAGCTTTGACCATGGCGGAGCTGAAGACACCCCATCAGGGATCTGCTCAGGATGCCAAGGATCCGAGAGCGAAGGATCGAAGCTGCCCTCGGTCACACATGCAGCGCTGCCCGGACCCCAAGGAGTCGCCGGGGATCGAGGGGGAAAGGGGCATTGCCACACCCGACAGCTGAAGCGCGCGTCCCGCTGGCTGGCCCCGAGACCGGCGAAGCATGTGTCGTCGGGATGGAAGTGTATGGTCGAATCAATGTTGCTCTCCTTCAAGCAACAGAACCAGCAGAGTGACATCCACTGGGAGATACCCCGTTAATTGGAATTTGGAGGTGGCATGGGCTGAGGAGAACGCGGTCTGATTGGCGCAACACGCCGAGAGAGGAAGGAAATTGTGCAGCCAACCTGGACCAACCTGGACCACACTGGACCCTCGCGAGCCGCGTCCAGATTGCGCCATCAGGAACAGCCAAGCTCGGCCCTCTCCCGCGTGTAGGAGATCTTCTTGCTGGCACGTCAATGCCCAGGTTCCGCTGTCGATTTGTTGAGAGAGAAGTGCTGTTGGTTGATTAAGGCTTTGTGTTGGCTGCCGTTGCCAAGGTAATGCTTCTGGAAACCTTTTGCTGGTCGTTTCAAGTGGGCCAGGGTCATCGCATATTGGCCAATCAGCATTCTTCGACTCGCCAGATGTGGGCGGCTGAAATGGGGCGGCAGGTCCCCCCCCCAACCAACACCACCAAAATCTCACTATCTCGGCCCCACTTAGGTCGTTGATGGCGGTTTGCCAGGCACCAAAAATCCAGGGACCAGGGAACTGATCAGGAACTTGGGCGAAAACAGCTGAAACTTCCCGAGATTGGTGCTTGACTGCCTGTGTTGGATTTCCGACCAGGGCCGAGGAACTTTCTTGCGTCCAGACTACCACGCACCAGAGCCACCATGGACGCCGAGATCCGCGCGGTGCTCCCGAACATCGACCCGGTGCTCTCGGAGTACTCGGCCGGCTATCTGACCCATGCCTCCACCGCCTGGGCCGGAGACGAGGACAGCACCGGCCCGTCGCCGCTGGACGAGGCCGCCTCCACCATCACCGAGCTGCTCATCTCTGCGTCTGGCAACTATGGCACCGCCACCCACGACAAGATCCGGAGTCTTGTCGAGAAATGGGTCGACAAGTATGCCGCCGCCAGCAACAGCCAGGAGAAGAGGGGCCCGGCCGTCAAGCGTCTTGACCAGACCATCCAAGTGAGCTCGCAGAGGAACATGTCCTCGACACTGGCCGTTGCTACCGGAGCCGTCGACCTTGAGTCGGCCAATGTCAGGAAGGTCGAATCGAAGGTCGACCGCAAGAAGCTCGAGAAGGCCGAGCGCAAGATCGCCGCCAAGCAGAGCAAGAAGACTTTCAAGACCGTTGAGTACGAGGCTTCTCGCCTCCTCAACCAGCCCGAGTCGACCCAGTCGTACGAGGAGTTCTACATGGCTGTCAACCCGTTGCAGATGGGCAGCCAGGGTGGCAAGTCCAAGGACATCAAGATTGACAACATCGATGTGTCTATCGGTGGAAATAGGATCTTGACCGACACGACACTGACTCTGGCGTATGGTCATCGCTATGGTCTTGTGGGCCACAACGGTGTTGGCAAATCTACGCTGCTCAGGGCGCTGTCCAGGAGAGAGGTGCCCATTCCGACGCATATCTCCATCTTGCACGTCGAGCAGGAGGTGAGCTTGCTCTTCCCCGTTCCTCCCCCCCACCCAACACCTTTCCCTGCTCCACAGATACAGCTGACACGGGGATAGATCACTGGTGATGATACTCCAGCGCTCCAGGCTGTCCTTGATGCCGATGTCTGGCGTAAGGTGTTACTCAAGGAGCAAGCGGTAAGTCGTCCGATGACAAGCCCATTCATTGAACCTCCCTGACTCGCATCTAGGAAATCACGCAGAAACTGGCCGACATTGAGGCTCAGCGAGCGTCGATGGCCGACACATCAACCGATGCCGCGAAGCTTGACAAGGAGCGCGAGGCGCAAGATCAACGCCTCGGCGACATCCAGGCCAAGCTTGCCGAGATGGAGTCCGACAAAGCCGAGTCCAGAGCCGCCAGTATCCTCGCAGGTCTGGGCTTCTCGCCCGAGCGGCAACAGTTTGCGACCAAGACCTTCTCCGGCGGTTGGAGAATGCGTCTCGCGCTTGCTCGTGCCCTTTTCTGTGAACCGGATTTGTTGCTTCTCGACGAGCCGTCCAACATGTTGGACGTCCCCTCCATCACCTTCCTTTCGAACTATCTACAGAGCTACCCCAGCACCGTTCTCGTCGTGTCTCACGACAGAGCCTTCCTCAACGAGGTCGCCACCGACATCATCCACCAGCACTCGCAGCGGCTCGACTACTACCGCGGCGCCAACTTCGACTCCTTCTATGCTACCAGGAGGAGCGGAAGAAGACGGCCAAGCGGGAATACGAGAACCAGATGGCGCAGCGCGCCATCTCCAAGCCTTCATCGACAAGTTCCGGTACAACGCGGCCAAGTCGTCGGAAGCGCAGTCCCGTATCAAGAAGCTGGAGCGCATGCCGGTTCTAGAACCTCCAGAGACCGAGTACAGCGTCAAGTTCAAATTTCCCGACGTCGAGAAGATGACGCCACCGATCATCCAGATGACCGGCGTCACATTCGGCTACACAAAAGACAAGATCCTGCTCAAGAACGTCGACCTCGATGTCCAGCTCGACTCCCGTATCGGCATCGTGGGCCCCAACGGTGCGGGCAAGACCACCGTTCTCAAACTCCTCATCGGCAAGCTCCAACCAACCTCCGGCATCATCTCGCAGAACCCGCGCCTGCGCATCGGCTACTTCGCGCAACACCACGTCGACGCCCTCGATCTCAGCACCAGCGCCGTCAGCTTCATGGCCAAGACCTACCCGGGCAAAACCGACGAGGAGTACCGCCGGCAGCTGGGCGCCTTCGGCATCACGGGCACAACCGGCCTGCAGAAGATGGCGCTGCTGTCCGGTGGTCAGAAGTCGCGCGTCGCCTTCGCCTGCCTGGCATTGACCAACCCGCACATCCTCGTCATGGACGAGCCGTCCAACCACTTGGATATCGAGGCCATGGATGCGCTAGCCGAGGCACTGAAGGAGTTCCAGGGCGGCGTGCTGATGGTGTCTCACGACGTGACGATGCTGCAGACGGTGTGCACCTCACTGTGGGTTTGCGAAAACGGGACGGTTGAGAAGTTCCCTGGTGACGTGCAGGCGTACAAGAAGAGGATCGCCGCGCAGGCGGATGCGGCGGGCGTGGTTAAGGCTCATTAGGGGAGTTACGGTTGAGAATGGACGTGAATGATGACATGTTGAAGAGCCGCCTCCCAGCAATCTGGAGAATATGGGATTCGCGTTTCTGATGTCAGTCAATGGGTATGAATCGAATGTACAGATGGCGTAAATTGAAGAGATCGTCCCACAATCTGGTATCAGCCCGGCCTTCAGGATGGGCATCAAATGTTGAGGAAAAAGCAACTCCCTCGTCTCCCCTCAGTCACCCCAGTATTTCCACAAAGCCTCGAATCAAGGAGAATCCCAAGTCCCAGAAAAACCACTCCGCCTCTCCTATCTCATATCCCCATGATGAATCTCCTATCTCTTCAAGCTTTCCAAGCTTATTGGTCTCTTAACATCGTTTCTCTCATGGCGCCGTGTTTGCGAGGTGAGGTCCGAGCTACCCCACACTCATTTGGCGTGTCCGCCCAGAAACGGCCTAGCGTGTCGCGCTACCCCTCTGTATCACGGCCAAAACAGGCATAGTGTAAACAAGTGACAACGCAGGGACCACCCAGGCAGCCAGACTTTCCTCGATTGGTGGTGCCTGATCCCCACTTGGCAGCAGCAAGCGGTGAACGCTCTTCGCCTTTTCATTTCTCGCCCCAAAAATCAACAATCTCCTCTCTCGACCGAACTTCTCCACCCAACTGCTTTTCTACAGCTCACGCACCCCGACGTCGAGTTTCCCTCCAGCACTTGCATCGACTTGCAGACCAGCATCTACACAAACCGCCAAAATGCGTGAAATCGTAAGTCCCTCGTCCCTGCAGGACCCTGCCTCAGCCCTGCGACGCGTCGGGAAGCTTTTTATTTTGGGCCCCTGATACTACCCCACACGCTGGGACGACGGGCATTGCACCACCAAGCTACCCGACCGAGTTGCAAGGCGATGGTGGCGCCACACGATGATTGAGACGACAGCGATGCTGACGAGTCTTCTCTGCTGCAGGTTCACCTCCAGACCGGCCAGTGCGTAAGTAGAAGCGAGATGGCCATCGGCGACCCATCAGGTGGTGCGGGTGGACTGACATGAAGCTCTTCAGGGTAACCAAATCGGTGCCGCCTTCTGGTATGTTGAACACCTCAGCATCAATAACCACCGCGTCGAGGTATTCGGAACTGACTTCTTCTCCAGGCAGACCATCTCTGGCGAGCACGGCCTCGACAGCAATGGCGTGTACGTGACCGTCGCCGACCGCGCTGATAATCCCTCGCTCACCGCTCCGACAGGTACAATGGCACCTCCGAGATCCAGCTCGAGCGCATGAACGTCTACTTCAACGAGGTCAGTTGGCATATGGCTTCTCTCGATCGGTCCGTTTGTTGACGGCTTGCAGGCCTCTGGCAACAAGTATGTTCCCCGCGCCGTCCTCGTCGACTTGGAGCCGGCACCATGGATGCCGTCCGTGCCGGTCCCTTCGGCCAGCTCTTCCGCCCCGACAACTTCGTCTTCGGTCAGTCCGGTGCTGGCAACAACTGGGCCAAGGGTCACTACACTGAGGGTGCCGAGCTCGTCGACCAGGTCCTCGACGTCGTCCGCCGCGAGGCCGAGGGGCTGCGACTGCCTCCAGGGCTTCCAGATCACCCACTCGTCTGGTGGTGGTACCGGCGCCGGTATGGGTACGCTCCTCATCTCCAAGATCCGCGAGGAGTTCCCCGACCGCATGATGGCCACCTTCTCGGTCGTGCCCTCCCCCAAGGTCTCGGACACCGTCGTCGAGCCGTACAACGCCACCCTCTCGGTCCACCAGCTGGTCGAGAACTCGGACGAGACCTTCTGCATTGACAACGAGGCTCTCTACGACATCTGCATGCGCACCCTGAAGCTGTCCAACCCTCGTACGGCGACCTCAACCACCTGGTCTCGGCCGTCATGTCGGGCGTCACTGTCTCGCTGCGCTTCCCCGGCCAGCTCAACTCTGACCTCCGCAAGCTGGCTGTCAACATGGTTCCTTTCCTCGTCTCCACTTCTTCATGGTCGGCTTCGCCCCCCTCACCAGCCGTGGCGCCAACTCGTTCCGCGCCGTTTCCGTTCCGGAGCTCACCCAGCAGATGTTCGACCCCAAGAACATGATGGCTGCCTCTGACTTCCGCAACGGTCGCTACCTGACCTGCTCTGCCATCTTGTAAGTTTCTCTTTTGATACACAACAGTTGCTATGTGTGATACTGACTTGGTTTACAGCCGTGGCAAGGTCTCCATGAAGGAGATCGAGGATCAGATGCGCAACGTCCAGAACAAGAACTCGTCCTATTTCGTCGAGTGGATTCCCAACAACGTCCAGACCGCCCTGTGCTCGATCCCGCCCCGCGGCCTCAAGATGTCGTCGACCTTCGTTGGTAACTCGACGGCCATCCAGGAGCTGTTCAAGCGTATTGGCGAGCAGTTCACTGCCATGTTCCGTCGCAAGGCCTTCTTGCACTGGTACACTGGCGAAGGTATGGACGAGATGGAATTCACTGAGGCCGAGTCCAACATGAACGATCTCGTCTCCGAGTACCAGCAGTACCAGGATGCTGGTGTTGACGAGGAGGAGGAGGAGTACGAGGAGGAGGCTCCTGTTGAGCACGAGGAGTAAGCCTGTCCTCCGTGGAAGGACCCAGCAAGTTCTGTTGGACACATTGCTCTCGTCTGGTCAGCTGTGAGCTAGTCTTACCGTTGGGTGGATTAATGATCATATCAGGCTGTTACTACCGCTATCTTTGCCATTGCAAGCTGCAGTCTGTGTCTGTTCGTGGCTTGGGCACGTTTGAGTTTTACCCGGCGGGCGAGTTCTTGTCTATGGTATCGTAATTGATAGGAAAGGGGCGCACTGGCTAAGTTTGCTGGATGGTACGCTGTGATGCGGTCCAGTCGCCGAGGTGGTTGTTTAAACTTCATATCACGCCGAAATACATACGCCCATCGTTGGTGATGTCAATGTCTGATGGCTAGCGCTCTCCCTTGCTTGTGCTCTGCAACTTCGTCTTCCGTTCCACATCTTGTTAGGTCATGTTGGTGTTGACACAGATGTGTTGTCAATCCGGGCTGTTTTCCTCCTGCAGTGAACTTGGCTCATCCAACTCGCTTGTTGCCGTGCGAAGACAAATGTTGAGTTGGTGACTTATCGAACATGACGCTGGTCCGTACAAGCACCTATTCATTGACTCACGTCGGCTCAACTCGTGGCTTGTCTTCGAGAGGACAGACAAGCCTGCTATGGAGCGCAAGACAAAAAAATATGCCCTGCGCGCAGTGCCAACCTTGTTGAACTCGGAGGCGGGTTTGTCCTTTTGTCTGTGTCTGAGGATGGGGCTCGTCCGGCAATGGATGCTCGCCCCAACCAGGCTCGCCGGAGCAGGTTGATGCAGCTGCTGCCGCTGTTGCAGGGCACGATTGCGAAGCAGATGGTGGTCTCATCTCGAGCCTTCTCGCTTGGCCGAGTCTCTTCCTGTTTCTGCCCATTTCCCTTTTCCTTTCCCCTTTGTGAAATACTCCTTGCCCAGTAGACCAGTTCACCACTTTATCCTGTACCTTTACCTTTATTTTCATTACTATTATCTCTTGTTTGATGGGGATGTGTAGTCATTCATCGGACGTCAATATCACGAGGTTGTGGTCTGACTCGTCCGGATGGGCCTGGAGCACTCCCGAAAGCCTCAGGAGGTTTCATGTCTTGAGGGGGGAATGGAATGTGGGAGAGGGGCTGGGTTTATTGGAGCGGGAATGTATTCGAGATATTATAGTGTCTCAGCAGTTGGGGCCGCGGTCGTTGGAGAGCGAAGTTGTGCTCTGCGTCAGGGGCTGGTGGTTGCTCGTGCCGATGTTTATGGGACCTCAAGTTGGCTGGGCGAGCGGTGACGGACTTGCCAGAAGGGCCTTCCAGGTGTAAGTGGCCTTTTGGTATTAGGGTCGATGTTGGTTCGTTGGTGATGGGCTTCAAGTACTATTGCCTTAACGTGGTCGTGAATAGCAGAAGGGAGTGTGGAAACCTCTGGAACACAGCTCTGGAATCTCCAGGGGGGTTCTCTATCTGTCCGAGGCGGATCATCACCGGTAAGGTTGGAGAGATGATATGAAGGCTCTGGCCGTTTCTGCATCTTTGTTGATCCTCGAACGGAAGGGACGCCAGGTTCTTTTCATCCACTGTGGCTGTTGGAGGTTTGCCGGCGTCGCTCTGGCGAGGGAACTTCTGTGGAGCGTAGAAAGCCGGGGAGGCAGCAGAAATAGTCTCGTCCAGGTAAGAGACGGACCAAGGTCTCAAGTTTTCGTGGGCTCAGACAGTACCTCGCCCAACGGTCGCCGTAGCTACTTTAACATGTTGTGGCCGAAGCTGTCCATCCTTCTCCTTGTTTACATGCTTGGCAACTTACCTTCTACTACCCCCTCACCCTTGATGCATGCCACAGCGCTGGCCGCTGAGTAAAACGAGAGTTCTCATTTTGTTAGTGGAGGGCGTCCCATGTTGGCCAGACGAGATCATAAATCTTTAGGCTTTGCGGACGATTTCAGTGAGGCTCAAATTTGGTCTTTTGCTCGAGCCGAACTCCGATTAAAGCTGGCAGTGTTTGTGTGTTCGGTGAAACGCACATGTCTTTCGCTCGTGGCAGTGGCATTGTTCGGCAACAGCTACCAATTTCAGAAAACCAAACCCGATATGAAATGGCCACTGAAGTTCGTCTGTTACAAAGAGCTCGGTTGATGTCGAACCAACGACATAGCCATGTGGACTCGTAATGTGCCCCAAGATACAGCTACTGCTTTCTTCAAGCCTGAACAAAGGCATGTTTTGAGATAAACAGCCACGCAAGTGGCATGAATGGTAACGTTGACCCTCACACCCGATCCTCAATGACCTTGATCCTGCCTGTTTGAGGCATAGAGAAGCCGCTAGGTGAAGGAAATGCTATATCATTTGATCCTAAGCTCCGAGCAGGAGACGGGAAAGTGGTGAAGGAGGCATGCGTGCCAGTGGTGTACGAGCACAGCCTCGAGCCTTCCTCGACTCCATCCACTATCCTGTTACAGACCGCTTGATGGAAGTAACACCGAGCTGTGAGGTTGTTTCCAAAGACTCGCTTACCGGCGATACCCTCCATGTTCAAGCGTACCACACTCGGTGGGCTGGTGGCACAGCATTCCCGTAGAACCAGCATCAGCCCTGCGGTCCCGTTGACCCGGGAGTCTCGGCGATGGGGTGACAATTTTGTACCTTGTAGAAACGGAGACACTAACAGGTTCCTTCTCATTCCCCGCAGTAAATGCTTTTTTTTTTTTTTTTTTTTTTTTTTTTCGGGTGCTGGTTTGTTTGAAACTCGCATTCGTGGCCTCGCATTCGTGGCTTGATATTGGGGCTCGATCAGGACTGGGGATCGGCTGCTCCTGCAACCTGTCGGAGGAGCGAGGTCCAGCCCCAGATAATAGGCCTTTCGAGGCTCCCGATATCTCGCTACGGGTCCTCGGCGATTGGGTGCTGACTCCGAACGCCATGTTCCACCGTCTTGGGTCGTCGCCCACTTCGTGCTTGCAGAGTGTCACCTTTGAAGTTCCTCGAGGGAGCATGTTTTGGAGGGCGGATACAGAGCCCGTCGGAGATTGGTCGCGGCGTTTACTACTGGCAAAATCCGGGTGAAGGGAGGTGTTACACAGAGTATTTCCAGATATCCCGAGCGTGCTTAACAAGAGGGGAAAAGTCCGAGGGGGCTGCATGCCTTGGTCTGCTCTTTCCTGTTCAGAGGGTTGGTGCGATCGAAGGATTCGAGAAAGCCGGTTAAGGATGGCTCCTATCTTTGCAGCAACGAATCATGGTTCGTGCCCGGTTAGTGTTGCCGACAAAGCTTGGGACTCACTACGCGACACGGGACGAGTGGTAGGCTGCCTTGTGCGACACGCCCCATGTGGAGATCCTTGTGTCACAAGGTTGTGCATTGCTTGTGAGAGCTTTTACGCCACCTCGATTGGCTGTCAGGTCAGTTTTGGTTCGCACTGGGAGGTTCGATACTCCTGTTAGCAGGAGTGGACTTCAGATGGGTACTCGATATCGCGTCTCAAAATTATCCCTGCCTTAGTTCCGACGTGCCTCGGAGGGTATCGTGGCCGCAAGGGAGCATCCTTCTCCAGCCTCGCTGTTGATGCAGTGACACTGCTGAGCTGGAAATATTCTGATGGAGTGCTGCTGAGTGGATCTCTGTGTGTCGTCTCATCAAACGTCGTGGTTATTTCGCAAACAGCGTGGGAAGACCGAGACTCTCAAGCTCACGAATAGTTCCACAGTATGACGCGCTCCTCCAGACGCTAAAACCGGGAGAGATCTGATGTTGAGGTTGACGGCTTCGGCCGCCTTGGGACCAGGACATGGCGACTGCGACTGACCAACACTTGAAGACAGCGTGGTGGCGGATCTCCATCCCAAGGCCCCTACCCATGTCACATGACCGCTAGAAGAGAAGATACCGAGAAAGTTGGAAAGTTTCGCGATGCTTGCTTGGTGTTGACATGGCGCACTCCGCTGGCACCTGTAACGGTGTGTAGGGTTAGGGTAGGTGCACAGGATGGGTGAAAAGCTTGGCATTGCCAGGGCCTGGTCCACATCCAGGGGCCACTGAACCCTGGTCTCCGCCCCACCCCGCTCTTTCTTGCTGGCAGTAGCAGCTCCCACACACAAAACAGGCGGGAACTGCTCTTGCCTGCTGCGCCGCCAATCCCACCTGCACAATGCAACAACGCCAACGCCAAGGATTCGCTGCCGTGTGTGTCTGCATCTCCCGCCCGGTCTCTGCCCCTCGCTCTCCATCACTGAATGCTCCGTCAACTGCACACTTCTGCACATCGAACATCGAGCTGTACAGCCCCAGCCCCACGGCCCCATGCGGCATGAGGCGTTGGGGCTCGCTTGGCAACCCACCGTCTGTGGTCTCATTCGTTGGTGATGTCTCTTTGGAATTGCCTTCACTGGATCTTGCCTCGCCGATGATTCACTCACGTCTTGACGTTGAGCCCAAAGCGGGCCTGGGGCCATCCAAGGCGTAGCTACGACTCGTCGAGATACGGCTCATCGGAAGCGGCCTCGGCAACAGACGGCGGCGATATCTCGCCCTCCTCGCTTGGCCGGTGCTAAGACAGAGTTGACGGGATGGTTACACGGGTGTATAGCCCCCAAGACTTGCCTAATAGCGCGGCAGTTTTGTGGCAATCTACTGGTTGAGTGGGGATGAATTACCGACCAACTCTCCTATCATGTCACACAGGCGCCTGCAACCGCGGTACGCTTCCTCACCATGCGTCAATAGACGCGCCGGAGACTTCTGGCCAGCCAATCTCGATCATGCGGTCCTCGGTTGGCGGGCATGCCACCTTCCCTGATCCGCCTTCTGAGCACCAATCTGGCCGATGACAAATATCTGCCTCATCCGTGTCATCGAGGAGCGCGAAGCGGTGGTTGTCCCATCAGGATCGGCCAGCTCGGCTCGGATATTCTGGGCACGGGGAGGACGGCAGAGGGCCGTCGATGCTGCGTATCGGCTCCCTGATGGGTTACATATCGACTTCGCCTAATCGCCGCGGGACCTTCTTTCTCGCTGTGTGAATCTATGGTCCAATATCCGGATCCTGACGACACCCCCGTCGAACGGGGCCGTGCCCACCACGCAAATGCCATTGCCAGTGTGTTAGCTTGACCGCCTCGAGGGCCGGCTGCAATACAGCAGGAAGTTGAAGCTACGTTGGACGTTGAGACATCAGGTGCTGCGACTCCACTGAGCTCTCCAAGACAGTCACTCTAAAGCGGCAGCGACGGCTCGATATGTGGCAGACCGCACAAGCCCACTGCTCCTTCTCGGGGCCGACAAATTGGAGGGTGTGGAAACTGACTGCTGCGCGACAATCCCTTTCCCTCCCGGGTGCTGCTCTCGTTTTCTGGCGTCAGACCGAAGCAGTCCTCTTGCTTTCCTCACCAACAGTCGCGGCGGACGGGCTCTGGCAGCGGCTCAGCCCTACGAGGCACCCGCATGCAGCACGGCAGCTGGGTCCATCCCAAAAACATGCATTTCCAAGTGGTCACCGCTTGCAGCACTGCACGAAGTCTTGCAATGCGCTACTTCACTTTCTGAGTGCACCGGTCGCTTCGCCATGCTATCATGCAAGGTTCTTGATGTAGCATTCACAACTACGGCCGTTGCAGCTTTCCACACCGCCATATTTGGCGTAAAGATATTGGTAAGGAGATCGGCGACCATGGGGGTCTTCCCGGCCTGGGTGAGCACAAGTGAACGGCAACGCAGCCAGCCTCAGCACTCAGATTCCTAGAGAATGTCTCAAACAACTCATGCAAACTCAAGCGGACCCAAGAGACACCTCGATAACCGACGGACGAAGTGTCGGACTCGGATCGACGCCGTTGCGGATCCATACACAATGCTTGCTTGGAGATCGAGTTGTTTCGGCGTCGAAAGGTGGTGGTGTAACAGCCACCCACCACCGGGCCAGCCCTACGAGGTTGTTGCATGCACCATCTCGGCCAATCCGTGTACCAATGTTACTCTTGTGGTACCATGTGGGGTTGGTCTGCGTCCCACGGACAGGGGGGTGTATCCGCAAAGACGCTAAGCCGTCGCCGTCGACTTTGTTGTTCGCCGTCTTTGCCAGATCCAGCCAAGCGTCCGCCAACCTCAACAGTCGCATCTACGTTGAGGAGATAAGAGACAGAGAGACAGAGAGAAGCGGATGTAAACAAATCTGCGCGGATTCCTCAGCCAGGTATGAGCACGTTATTTTTCGGACTCGAGTACATTCTGCTCCCTTTTTGCCCGCCAGTTCGAGCATGTCCGGATCGTCCGGTGGACACCAAGTCGAAGAGAAACGGAGGGCGGCAGGGGGGTTGCTGGCGCCGTTTTCGCAGCGACCTGGGTTGCTTTTGGTGAAGGAACTTTCCCAAAGCGGTCAATTTGCCCTCTTTTTTTGAGCGCAGGGGTTGGAGCTCTGATTGATGGACCTGGCTTCTCATCAATAAACCCTGGAGCTTCCTCAACAGCCAGCCCTCGATGCTCGGAATCCGCTGGTCGTGAATTAACTCATGCACAAACACGCTGAGCATCCTGTTCTGGAGATAACTTTCGAGTTACGCCCTCACACATTCGCCAATATGGGCGCGATTCGAGCAGTGCCCCCGGCTGCCCCTTAACGTATTTCCTGGACCACAGCCGGTGGCTCGCTCTCACAACCGCCTCACCGGCCGTCAGAAGATGAGCGTTCTGAAGCCCCATCGTCGCTGGCCCAGAAAAAGCTGGTGCTGGGCTTCAGCTGGCTTCTTTGACACTGATGCCGTACAGGAATAGCAACACCACGGCCGCGTCTCTTGACTTGGGGTCGCGCAGGATTCGGATCTGCAGGAATGCCTTCCATTTTATGAGCAGCGACCGCTCATTGCAGCCGATATCTCCATGGCAGCCCAAGCTCGGCAAACTTTGGCGACTCCGTGGTAAACCCGAGGTGGCGGGCTGTGTTGGTGGTAACACACCGCCCCCCGCATCCGCTTCCCTTAGCCTCCGGGCCCGGAGTTGGGATGCTAGGGGGGAGGGAGCGGGAAGCTACATTGCCGGTGATGTGGTGCATTGTGCATATGCTATTGTCGGCTTGGCTGCTGGTCTGTAGGGTAGGCAGCGCATGACGCAAAACACTCTGGATGGTTGTCCTGGCTGTCGGTTCTGCCAAAGCGCCATCAACGTTACACATCTCCGACCCTGCCGTTGATGGACCATGGGGGTGTGGGTTGATTTTGATGATTCCATCCAGACAAGCTACTCACCCGTTGTCGTTGCGGCAGTGTTCTCGTCACCGTTCCTCTCCGGGGACAAGTCGATGAGACTGTCGGCAGAAATTAGTAACCCTAACTAACCTACAGGTACCTAGTCCCTGCAAAGTGCTTACTGATCAAGCGAACCCATGGTACCGGTGCCACGGGAATGGCTTTGCCACTGCGGGTAAGGCTTGGGCCATCAGCACTTTCTCCATGATTTGGAATCACACGATTGCCGAAGAGCCGTTGTGGGCATTGCTTCTTCTGGATGAGGTCTCTACCGCCACAGGGTGTCCCAGGCGCTGGCTTCAAACCGGGGTGCATACGTTCTGCTTTGGGCAGGAGATCCTTTTTATTTTTTTTTTTTTTTCTGACACGCACAAGGATATGGCGGTCACAGGCGAACACTCAGAGATCACGAGGGCCGCAAGGACCAGACCCCGACAGGTAACTCGACCGCTGGTGTCGCTATATCCCCTGAATCAAGTTTCGTAGTTGCGGAGGACATGTGTATGCACAAGTGCGGCTGGAAAAAGGGGGCGCATGTAACTTAGGCTTCAGTACTTAGTCGCACATCCATCCCCTTGTGCACTGAGGAGGCGGCACAGCCATGCAAGATACGACCAGCGAAAGAGACCATTGGCAATACGTGGCGGTTTGCGAAGTAGACTCACCTGAAACTGTGAGAATCGGGCCCAGCTGCGCAGCCGGTTACTGCTTGTAAAACGAAGACTTTGTCTACATGAATGTGAGAATTGCTTGCAGAAGGCCGAGCGATAGTGTGCTCTCATTTCTGAACAACTATCGAATGTTTCGCTGGTCCAAGAACCGCTCCATCTCGCTTTTGGGGAAAGAAGGGTGAACGTTCAAGAAAATCTCTTCCAGGCAGCGAAATTATTCGGGCAGACTAGACATGGAAGCATGGCGGCTTTCCCTTTTGCGGTTTTATTTTTCGAGATGACTATCGCCAAGAAAAAACGCAGCAGATTGGCGCGTCCCTCCCAGTGGACATCGACCCGCCGGCCTACTCCGCTAGTCGATAAGGAAAGTAATAGGACAAAATGGCAGGGGAAAATAAGGATTAGGTGGGCAAAAGGGGCTGATGTGTCGTCAAATCTCCTGTTCGCGCATAGATTTGGGTGTCACAAGAAGGGCGCCCGCGCCTCAGAGGCGGTCGGAGACTGACAAGTCTGCGGCTGCCTCATTATGGTGGCCTCATTTCGAAACTTGATGCTCCCCTTGGGAAAATCGCCGATGGCTAGCCGCACCGGCCAGAATTCCTACCACCGCGGGTTTGGACCTAGCACAGTCTTGGCAGGACGGAGGGAAGCAGCCCTAACAGGGCCACGGGGGTGTTGTTGATGAAGGAGACTTCTGACATAGTTAAGCGGCACCGTCGTGTCAACGTTCGGTTTCTGGGCGGGGGCTTAGCATCGTCTGTTCCAGGATTGTTGGTACGGAATACTCAGGGCCTAAGTGTCCCTCAACCGGAAGACGGTGAATCCGGGGCGGTGGGCTGAGTGGTGTTATTTCAAGAGAGCGGAAGACGGGACGCAAAAATTAAATTTTTCAAGTCAAGCGGAGGAGGCTGCTGTGTCAACAGCACCAGTGCTGGAGGAGTCCGTCTGTTTTGGCCTATCAGAGAGCCAAGCGGCCAGAGCAGGGAAGCAAAGGGGCAGGCGTGCTGCGGTCAGCACTTTAAACTAAGGCGCCCGGGCATGGCCAGTCCACACAACGCCGCCCTCATGTTGGCGGCCTAGGTGGATATGTAGCCCTACGAGGCTAGCGACCTGGCGGGAGCCCTTGGCACGCCTCACCTAGCGACGGGTCGGGGAACAGGCACAACATACCATGTGGTTAGGGGCGCCTGGATCCAGCAAGGGCCATGGTATTGCGATTCGACAGAGCGTCCGTATGAGAAACGTCTTGCGATTCCGGCCCGGTGGCTTGGGTCAGTTGGGTGAAGTCTGGCTAGCGGCGGCGACTGAAATCGATCCCGGGCGGCTGCGCCTCCGGCTTGAAGGAAACATAGCCATCCGGGTGGCTTGACACATTGGAGCAGTTTCCGTTCGGAGTCTAGAAGGGAGTCGCCGAATTCGTCAGAGACGAGTAGGATGAAGCGGAAGGGGAAATAATGCTCGAAATCTGTTCGAGGCCGACGTTTATCCGGAAGGTCCTAACTCCAGAGGTGTGTCTTGAAGATGAACTGTAACTCTATTCCAGTGGGTGCTTCGTTGAGTCGCAAACTGGCTGTCTTCTGGCTGATCTCGGGGTCCCATAGCAGTGAAGCGGAGACCCGGACCACGCACCAGATCAGGCATGTGCAATCCGAGTGGGCGGATCTGATCAGCACCAGCGGGATGGTGAAGGTTAGAGGAACCAGGTCCAGATCCCGGCGCGGACGGCGGAGGTTGCGCGCCGTGTGGAGGCCGTGCCGGGGTTACGAGGAACGCAGCGTGATTGGGCGGACGAGCTCCGAGTGGATTTGTGGGGGTCTCACGGACTTGAGACCAGGGTATGTCGCCCACCGGGTGCTTTAATTGCTGTGGATGCTGCTTGGGTACTTGAATCAGTGACAGGAACGAACGGTAGTGGGTTGCAACGGGCCAATCCGGAAGCGATGCTTCCCTGAGCCGTGGCATCACGGAGACACGCGAAAAGCAGCCGTGGCTGGCAGGTCGGGGTGGACGAAGTGGAATAGCGCGCCGATGGAGATGGTTCGATGGAGACCCTAACAACAGGCAGCACAATTCCGCTGGATGGGACTGGTCCAGCAGAACGCCCCACCCAACAGCTGGCCCTGATCTCCACAGGATTGAGAGATGCCAAGGCACCAACAGAAGAACCTTATTTCGAGACGATCCTCTCGGAGTCGAGCCAATCAGCACGCTGCTTCCTCGCTTGTCGCGACGTTTGTTCGGGATTTTGATTCGCATGAGGCAATCACGTGATCAGGTCCAAAGGCCACCAATGCTGGTCGTGGACAGGACCCAAAAGGGAAACAAGGGCTGGTCAGGATCAAAAATCCTTTGTCTCTGGACAGTGCATTTGCCTTGCTCTGCAAGGCCTTGAGAATTTCCTGTGGTGCGGGCCATATCAGCACTTCACGGCAGCTTCAAGCTCCGCTGCTTTTTCCTGGACTCGACGAACCTGGCTCATTGCACCATCAACTTTGCCCGAAATAAGGCCTCCAAACCACGACAATTTCGCAAAGGCTCACTTTTCCGAATCCGCAGCGGTTCTTCCGCAGCCCTGGCCGCGGTTGAATCTGAGTTTGGCCCCAATAGGAAAAATAACCGCAGCCCTACGGGGCCAAGAAAATGATCTGAGCAGCCGATCTGCCAATCACCGACCCCGCGTGGCGACACGGCCAAAATGGGCAAAATACCTTTCGCTAGGCTAATTTTACCCTCAACGGTTCCAATGTGGTTGCCTGACTGCGACACTGGTCGTTCTGCTCAGTTTCCCACCGCTCGGTTCCGTCCACGTAGCTTCTCGTAAATTCGACCACGCAGCGTGTCTCGATTCTCGAACGCACCTGCGGCTGCACGTTCGACAAGCCACATTGTACACTCCGTTTTCGTCCGCATCCTCGAAAGGGCCGAAGGATGCTGCGGTTCGCCCCACACCGCGAGATCTGCTGATCGAACGGATAGAGCACCAACAGAGGCCGTTCCACTCTTTCTCCAGGAGCGTTCGGAGAAAGCTCCTTCCTGCCAGTGGGAAAGCGACAGCAAACCTGGAGGAAGCCACGACACAGAGCACTCACTCCAGGTTTGGGGGCCGGCGACTTCCCTGAAGAAGCACCGACTGGGACCCCGCTTGTCGCCGACAGGTTCCGTGCATGAGCTGTCCCCAGCGAAATGACAGGCCCCTGTCGTAGTGCTGAAGAGTAGCGGGTACCTCAGGCTACCGCAGGCTGCAGAATAGCGGCCAGATAGACGGAGTACCCCCCTGTAGCTACTCCGTTCCCGGGGTGAGATCCCAAAAAGCCCCTTTGCCGGACGCGGCTTCGAGGCTCGGCAACCCCTGCCGGGCCTTGGGCGTCGCCGACCGCAAAGTGGTATCGACAAGGGCCAAGGGACAAGGTATTAGCCAAGAATGTACCGACACCCCTACGCCGCCATGTGGGTGCGAAGCAAGCCTGCAAGCCTCCCTCCCCCCATGGCCGAAGGAAGGAAGGTCTTCTCAGGATATTTAATCCGCGAGCCCTTCCTGCTCCCTTTCGGGGTTCGAACTTGTCCTGCCCCACGAACCAACCATCCGTCACAAAAATTCTCTCTCACTCTCACCTCTGTTGAAGCGCGGGGATTTGCTTCTCACATTATCTTCCCACAAGCGCCCTGCGGTCAAGGCTCATCGACCGGCCACCATGTTCACCATGTCGCACCATATGTACGCCTACGCAACTCAACCACCACCACCACCACCTCCTCCTCCTCCTCCCGCCGCAAGGCACTATTCCAACCACAGCACAAGCAGCGCCTTCAGCAGCTCCGCGAACCCGGACGAGGACTGGACCAAGATTTCAGATCTGGCTGAGCGCAGGAGGATACAAAACCGGATTGCACAGCGCAACTACCGTACGTGGTCCCTGCGAGGGAGGCGACAGAGAGGTCAGGCGTGCCGTTGGCTAACGTCTCGACAGGCAAGAAGCTCAAGAAGCGCCTGGAGGATCTCGAGCGGCGGGCGGGAACCTCGGATGGTGGTTCGTCATCCAGCAACGACAAGCCCAGCCCACCAACCAAGGCGAAGCGCACCCAGACGCCCAAGGCGCAGCGCCAGACACCGCCCGCTCCGGTGAAGCCGGCACTCCAGGGCCAGTACACGCCGCCTATGCACCACGATGACGAATACCTCTTCCCCCATCCTCCTGCGACGAGCGGGAACGGTCCCACACCCGCCCCATGTTCACATACACGGCGTATCCCCCCCGCCAGAGGAGATGATGATGCAAACCTACGGGGCCATGCCGGGTTACCGGCCCATCTCGACAGAGACCTACCCGGAGTACCTGTCGCCGCCGCCCGTGCCGGTAAGCCTGCCGTCGATGACGCACTTCAGCGATGCCATCAAACGGGAGCCGAGCTACCCTGAGGAGCCCCTCCCCTACATGGATACAACACGTACCACATCCCCGGCGTCGACATGAGCGGTCACCCGTCCCCGTACGACCACATGCCTCATGTGAGTGCCACGTGCAACCTATCGCCTCTCCAACCTCGTTGCTGACGAGCGGTTTGACCCAGACTCCTCCTCTGTCGCAGTCGTACGATCACTCCGCGGCCTGCTCGGACTCGGGGAGCTACGACGCGTATCCCACGACACCGCTGTCGATGCCGGGCTCGCCTGGACTGATCCAACACCAGGCCTAATAAGAGAGGGCATGAAAAGGAACTGGAACTTGTCGCCGCAGGAAGGCACGTGATACGTTTTGCAAAACATGCAACCGTCACCATTACTGCTTAGTTATACTTGGGCAATCTCGTTGAGGAATCGCATTCATGGGTTTGGGAGCGAAGGCATTCTACACATTGGGAGGCAACTTTCTTCGGCGTCAAAGGCGCATTCGTTTATTGGTTTTTGTACTCTCCTCTCCCTCGTGGAGCTGGGGTTTACGGCCGGGCGATCTGTATTTCGAGCAGGGAGGCGGATTGGCTAGCGCTCCTGTCAACTCGAGATCACCTTGATAGTCACCTCTCACGAGTCCAATGACAGCTTGATGAAACCATCATTTTGAAGTCGTGCTCACCCACAGGATATCCCTTCCCACCCCTGAATTTCACTTCTCTTGGCGCGGCGTTGGGAAGAAACGACACCCCATCGAACAAGATAAAGATCTGACAGATCTCACTCGCTCCTCTCCCACTAGCGCAGGTGCAAACGGTAATCAACCAAGCCATAGGGCTGAAGAAACTTTCCTAACATCACAGCAACCTCTTGCCCATCTTCCCTCTCTTCATTCCTCACAAATCGAGAGGACATTTCGCATGCCCCCAACTGGCCTCGCACTGCCCACCTTTTCCGTCAAGCTCTCGTACTTCGTATTCCCAGACCCTAAATGAAGGCCTTATCCCCTCCAACACGCCACGCCACGTTTCGTTTCGTTTCGTCGTTTCTTCTCAACTGCGCCGCCCAAGATGACGAATCGGCGCTGGGGTTGGTTGGTCTGTTTCAATTCTCGGTTTCCTCATCCCTCTTCCTTTCACCGCCCCACCTCGTATCAAACTCCACTCGAACCCGAGAGGAGCCTCTCCCCGTGCACAGTAAGTGGGATCGGGGAAACCTCGGCGGCGGCACACCTATCCCCCTGCCCCAAGTTAGATCGGTCTCCCTGTGCGTGTACCCTCACCAGGTTGGATAGCTTTTTCCCAATGAGAAGGCGCGCGCCTGCGCCGGCATACAGGCGTGGAATAGCTAAGGTAGGTCGCGGCGTGTTTGTCGCATCCTTCTAGGGGGCCCGACCGACTTCCGGGCTGGGGATGCGGCACTCAGGCGGCACAAAAAGGAAAAAAGAAATAAAAAGAAAAGGGTATGTGTTTCATTTGGCAATGTTTCTTGCGGAGCAGGATAACGGGCGGCTCGGCCTGGCTGGCCAGAGGGAGGGAGGGGCAAAAAGATGCCCGGGAAAAGGGTCGAGGCGATGATGCGAACTGGTGTTTCGGTGCAGCGCAAGGGGGAATGGAAGGATAGGACGGTAATCGCGCCGATGCTGCAACATGCGGTGGAAAGCTGGGGTGCCCTCCGCCCACCCCCCCGCGTGGTTCATTTCTGTGTTTCTTTCAACATTTCTTCTGTTTTTAGGTAACTCGTCTTCCGTTGTGTATCCTTGGGAACCGGGAAGCCCCGGGGGCTGTCCTGCTTGGAAAGG
Source organism: Achaetomiella virescens (assembly GCA_031001845.1). Classification (NCBI taxonomy): domain Eukaryota; kingdom Fungi; phylum Ascomycota; class Sordariomycetes; order Sordariales; family Chaetomiaceae; genus Achaetomiella; species Achaetomiella virescens. The sequence goes on from JARNGD010000003.1 coordinate 427,842, forward strand.
AGGACGCAAGCGCCGTGCAGAAATCAACATACTCGTGTTGCACATTAGCTTTGGATTGCAACTGCCTTAATTGGAAAAGCGATGTCGGGAGGGATGTCGGGTTTGTCCACGCAGGAAAGATGCTTCCTCTTTTGGCCGTGGGGTCTTGAGCCCAACAAGGGGGCGCCTGCTTCCACCAGGGCTAGGATTCGGTGTTCTGGTTCCTGGGTCCCCTGGATGTTGGACCCCCAGACCTCGATCTCAACCTTCATGACTTATCAGCTATCTGCGGGGTCATGGAATGACACGAAGCAGTTGGCGGGATACACAGTATGCCACGCTAACAACCATTTTCGGATGTCTGCAGCTGCGATGGTTCGGTGTTAGACCGAGACGGATCTCAACAGCGTCGAGCTTCGGACCAATAAGCTGACCGAAGCTTCTTCCCAAACCGCCCCCGGCTGTTGATGGCATTTATGGTGTCAAGTTCCTCCGCTCCTTCCCAGTGTCTTTCAATCCACTCATGGAACCGGCCCTACACCACGGTCTCGGGAGTCTCGAGAACCCGAGGGGTGCCTCGGGATGGATGGATTCGGGATGAAAACAGCCCGGATCGGACCCCTGCCCCTCCACACTCACACGGAGGGGGTCCGGAGCTTGGTTTTGTGTTTGGCCACCAGGGAAACCCCGTCGGACTCTTCGACATTTGTCGGCGCTCCGGCCCCATCTCCCACAACCACGGTCCTCAACCCGACCGGCACCGTGGCAGGGACCTTCCGAAGCAGTCTCGGCGGTCCATTCTCAGTGAGAACTGGATGTAAACTAGTTCGTACCAATTGCCGTTCTCCTTGCCGGACCATGATCTGGGGTGCATCCTTCGTGGTTGACGAGGTTTTTCTTCTGGGAGATATCACCGGGGCATCCTCAAAGCCACCAATGGCCTGCCATCGAACATAGCTCGATCGGCGGCGCAAATGCCGAGGACATCCTCCCCGGAGTGAAGCATATTCTGCGTGCTCATTGTTGGCTGTTAGCATGCAACTTTCCTCTGCGGCCGCCCGAGCTCCCTCCTCACACCTCCCCCAGTGGGACCACCCTCCCTGCAATTCCCCCGTATTCCGCCCCGTTGGATCTGCCCAGCGGTCAGCCTTACGCCTGACCCAGCCGGCTGGAAGACGCGTGCTTGTTTCTCCAATCCGGCAAAGGCATCATGAGACCCTTACCCTGTTGGGACAGAGCTTCAGACGCATGTCAGATTCTCCTTACCCTCTACGGAGGCGCACATGCGTCGTTTAGGAGCCACCACTCCACTGTGTTCGGTCGTATATCAGCCTGTGAGGCACGAGGCGATGTTCTCCATGCTGTCTTGATGGAAGATGACCATACCGGACGAACTCCCACGGCAAGCCTTCGTGAGTGGCTGGAATCATACTCAGCGTTCAAGGCTCTGGCCTTCCAGCGGGATCCGAGCCAGCCGACCGTAGTTCCCCCAGCCAACTCTATCAGTTACCTTTCCCCTTCGCTGGCTTGGAGGGGAATGCTGCTCTCCAGAGAGACAGTCACCGCGCTCATCACATCTTGCCATCATAACATTCGTGCCTAAGATGGCCAGCAACGCCGTGTTAATTCCATTCCGCTTCGTTCCCGCTCCGTCTCACCAAAAAATGAAACAAATGAACCATGCCATGCCAGGATCTATGCAAAGAGCAGAGCAAATCGTAAATAATACAAGACGTGTGAGAGAGACAGAGACATGTAGCTGTAGCATTCTTCTTATCTTTTCCCCACCAAACCATCTCTCATGTCATGGTATATCCCCCTCTCCCTCCCCGATCATCCCATCCCCTCCCTCAACAGTCAGCCCAACCAAAAAAACCAGTTAACCCTCCTTCCCCAAAAGATCCTCATAGACACTACTGCCCACCGCCACCCCTAGCTCTCTTCCCTCCCCTACCGCCCTCACCAGGTCCGCCACCATCTGCCCCATCCCTAGGCCTCTTGCTCCCGGCTCCACCGCTGGGGTTAAATTCCCCAGCACTGGGATTCAGTCCACTGCCACCGCGTCCAAAACCACCACGCCCGCCGCGCTGTCCCTGACCGCCACGGCCCGGCCCGGCCTGGTAGACGCCCCGCGCTCCGCGGTTAGCGCCGCCTCGGGTTGAGGGAACCGGGATCCCGCGGGCTGGTTCTGCTGGGGCTGGGCTTGTTGTTGTTGTTGTTGTTGTTGTTGTTGTTGGGGCTGCGCGTTCTGTTGTTGTTGTTGTTGCTGAGCTGATTGAGGTAGGCCTGTAGGCCCCGGCAGGCCAGTGGTCGCAGGCGCAGGAGCGCCGAAGGGGTTGGTAACCGTCGGAGGCGGGATCCCAGTGACTGTCTTTGCGGGTTGCGGAAGAGTACTCTGAGGGGCGGGCGCGGTGGGCTTGGGTTCCTCTTTGACGGGCGCAGCTGCCACATTGTTAGCATGCTCCTGCATTACTTCACTCTTGTTTTCTAGTACGCACTTTGAGGAGCCTGAGCCGCAGGAGCACCGGGAGCACCCGTGGCAGCCTGAGCAGGACCCACACGGGCAGGGATGCTGTCCCCGTGGAGTCGCCGGAGCCGCAGCAGTCGTAGGAGGCCCGGCGGCTTCGCATCGGGCGGCTTCGCGTCCTTCGCAATATTCCAGACCTCGATCACCGGCCGCTGGGGCGTGTCCTTAGCCGCCGTCTCGACGACCGCAATCTTAGCCTGGGCCGTCTTGCTCTGGCGGTCGAGCATGTTGATGCGAAGCGCCGATTTCTTTTCGCTCAGGGCAGCGGCCTGCGCCCTCGCGTCGATGATTTTCTGGTCGTATTCCGCCTTGAGCGCAGCCTCGGTTTCCTCCTTGACCTTCTTCGTCTCTGCGGCGACCATTCTCTTAACATTGGATTTCACGATGCTGGAGACAGTTGCGTTGGTCGCGACGAAGTCTCTGATCTGGGCATCACTCATGCTGCTGAGGTCGACACCAGGTGTCTGAGGAACTTGCGCATCTGTCGGCTTGGCCGGGGTCGAGGGCATGCCGTTCGGGGGCACGGCCGTCTGCTGCTCCGCTTTGATGATGGCCAACTCTTGCTGAAGTCGGAGATCAAACTCGGCCTTCATTTTCTCCCGCTCCTCCTGAGCCTCTCTCTCCAATGCCTCCTTCGACTCGGTCAGTTTTTTGTTAAGCAAGTTCTTCATCTTTTCAGACCGCTGCTTAACAACACTCTCCGCGTGCTCCTCGAGTTCCTTCGCCTTCAGCTCAAACTCGGCGGCCTTGGCCTCGGCAGCGGCAATCTTCTCCTCGAGAGCCTTGCGCTCCTCGTCGGAAAGACCAGCAGCCGGCTGGGTAGGTGGAGCTCTAGCATCGGCCATGGTGACCTCGCCTGCATTCGCCGCCTGCGAGGCCTGTGCCAGGGCCCGGTCGCGCTCCTCAATGGCCGCCGCGAGTTCGCCCTTGAGCTGCTCAACTTGGGCCTCGGCCGCATCCTTCTGTGCCGAGATGGCATCCAGCTCCGGCATCAAACTCTCAATCTGCTGGGTGAGCTCAGCAAACCGATCATCATCAGCAGGAGCTGCAGCGGGTCGCGCAGATGTCGGGGCAGCTGCAGCCTGCTGCTCAAGAGCCTGATTCTTCTCTGTGAGTAATCCCAGCTCTTGCTTGGCTGTCTCCAGTTCCTTCTCAACACCAGCCAACCGCTCATTGACGGAGTTGAGCTGTCCTGAAGTGCGTTCTTCTCGCTGATGGCCTCGTCGCGTTGCGTCTTCATGTTCCTGAACCGCGTCTTGAAATCCTCTGCAAGCCGCGCCTTGGTCGCCCACTCGTTCGTCTTGGACTCCAGGCCTCTTCGGCCTCCTTGACCTTTTGCTGCAGAGACTGCTCGGACTCCTTGAGGGCGTCCCGCTCAGCCTCGAGAGTCGCAATCGTGGCCTTGAGCTGCTCCACTTCCTGGGGATCGCCCTGGCCGTACTTGCTGAGGATAGACTCGATCCTCTTCTGTAGGCCATCGCGAGCCTCCTGCAACTGCTTGATCTCCTGCTCCTTGAAGGTCTTATCCAACTCGAGCTCGGAGATGCGAGCCTCGAGAGGCTGGATCTTGCCCTCAACTCAGCAATCTTCTGGTTCTTCTGCTCAAGTTGAGCCTGAACACGCTGGTTCTCATTGCGGAGAGTGACGTTGCTCTCACGAATGAGGTTAAGCTCGTTGAGCTTGTCCATGAGCTCCTTGTGAGTGAGAGAGCTCCTGGAGCTGTCAGCGTGCGCCCGGCGTTCCTGCTCAAGCTTGAGACGAGCCTCATCAAGCTGCGACTGCGAGTACTCGAGCTGTTGCTGGAGTCCTCGCTTCCTGAAGCTTGATGTCGTACTGCACCTCGAGGATCTCCTTCTCGCGGCGAAGGTAGTTGTTGAGCTCGCGGAGACCCTCGTGGCAGTGTCGGCAACAGAAGGCGACGGGCCCTCGCCATCGGCCTGCGCCCGGTTCTGTTGCAGGGCGGAGATCTGGGATGTGACGCTGTCGAGCTGGTGGAGCAGCTTGTTCTGCGCCGACATGTCCTCCCTCCTCGCTTTGATCTCCGTGATCTCCTGCTCAAGATGCTGCCGGCGCTCCTCCCACGATTGTTCGCTCTGGGCGAGAGAAAGCCTGGCGGATTCGGCCTCGGCCCTCCACGACGCCGCCTGGGTCTTGAGCTCGTTGTGCTCAGCGCGGAGTTGCTGGAGAAGTTTGGCAGCTTCGGCATGCTTGACAAGTTCCTGCTCGTAATCCTGCTGGGCCTTAGTGGCGATCTCAGCCTGGGCGCGCAGGTCTTGCTGGTGGAACCGGGCCCGTCTCCTTGTACCGCTCCTCCTCATCCTTGAGGCGGGCGATCTCGCTGTTTAGCATCCGCTCCTTCTCCTCAAACTTCCTGGCGACGTCGCTCTGCGAATCCCGTAGCATGTTAAGTTCGTTATTCGAGTTCGAGAGCTCGGCCGTAAGCGCCTCGACACGTTGCTGCAGCTCGGTGATAGTGATCTTCGCTTCGAGGGCAGCGTCCATTTCTTCGCGATATTGGTCTTGAGACTCGTTGATGCTTGACAATTCCTCCTCCATGTCCTTGCTAAGCTGCTTGAACTGATCAGCCTGCTGCTTGGCGTTGTCGAGCTGAACGTTGAGAAGATCCAAGTTGTTCTTGAGTTCCTGAACCTCATTCTCAAGCTCCTCGATGCGAGTCTGAGAATCATCAGACGTGGCCTGATCATTAATCGTGCCAGGTCTGGGTTGGAGAGGAGGAGACGCTCGGCGCGATCCTGGGCGTTCCGGACCTCAATCTCCAGCTCGCTGACGCGGGCCTGCAGGTGGTCGCGAGTCGTCTTGACCTGCACGTTTTCCTCCTTAATCTGGCCGATCATGGTAGTGAGCTCGTCGATCCGCTTCTGGAACTGTTGCGCGTCGAACTCCTTCCGGAGCTGGATCTTCTTGCCCCCCAATCTCCTCGGAGAGCTTCCGCTTTGCAGCCGCCAGTTCCGCGTCGAGAGCGTCGATCTGCGCCTGTAGTCTACGCTTCGTCTCAGACTCAGAGAGCTCACGCTCGTTGAGGAGTGACTGCTGGCTCGACAGTAGGCCGTTAAGCCTAGTCTTCTCCTGAGAAAGACTCTCGTTATCTTGGCTGAGTCGCTCCTGGATCGTCTTCCAGAGTGTCTTCTCAGCCCGAAGGTTGGCGTTCTCGCTCCGCAAGCTCTCAACCAGGCCGCGAGCCTCGACAAGGTCTTCCGCCACCTGCTGAGTCCGCATGTCCTGCTTCGCCGCGGATTCAGACAGGAGTTGATTCCTCTTCTGGAGCTCTTGCTTTTCGCTCTGAAGAGCTTTGAAGTTGGACTCCAGCATGTTGTACCGCTCGGTAGCGAGGGTGAGCTGACTGGAGAGACGCGAGATCTCGCTTTGGAGCGACCCCTTCTCAGTGGAGAGCTTTTCAATTTGCTCCTTCATGGCGTTACGGTCCCGTCGCCTGGTCGTTGCGATAGGAGTCAAATTGCGCCTGAAGCTCCCTCAAGGCCACAGTGAGGTTGGCCTCATCAGCCTGTGGCTGCTCGATGCTAGCGAGCACCTCGCGCTGGCCGGATTGAGGGCCGCCGAGCACTTTGTTGGATCTCGGCGGCGGATGCCTTCTGCTGGAGCATCCGCCGGAACATGTCGCGCTCCGTCATGTAGCTCTTCATGCGGACCGTAATTGACTGGACCTCATCCTGCAATGCCGAGACGACACCCCGAAGTTGTTGGACTTCCTCGTGGTCCTGAGCCGCTTGCTGCTTGGCGGCCAGGGCCTCCTCGTCTCCATCTTGGTGGCGAGTTCGCGGGTGAGCTTCAGCAGCTGCTCGTTCTTCTCTTGCAGCTCATAGATGTCCTTGAAGGCGGTGAACCTCTCCGTGATGAAGCGATGAGTGTCCGACATGTCGTCCAAGGCGTTCTCGGCAACTTCGCCGCGCTGGAGGCGCTCGAATTGCGCGATCTCCTCCTCGGTAAGCTGATCTATGCCCTTCTCGCGAGCATGGATGTTGAAAATGAGAACATGGATCTGCGTGCTGAGGTCGCGGAGCTGAGTACGAAGAATGGTAATCTCAGCCTGCGCACTGGCAGCAGTGCTCTCGGCCTTGCGGGCAGCCTTGACGGCAGCGTCCCGCTCTTCGTAAGACTGTTGAGCAAGCTCTGACATCTGGACCACCTCATGTGTGAGGCGCTCCTTCTCTGCGTGTAGCTCGTCCAGTTCGGGTAGCTTGGCCTCCAGCATATTGACAGCGTCGTCGAGGTCCTGCTGCAGGCGCTCGCTCCGCCGCTGCTCGCCGGCAAGCTGGGCCTTGATCTTCAGGAGCTCCTCAAGGGTGTCAGTGGCGCGCTGAGACGCCCTTCCGCGCAAAGATGCTGGTGTACCGAATGGTGAAGATGGGCGCGCTAGGAAGGAGCCATTGGCTCGGGGGGTTTGCGGTACTGACCCAGGGACGCCATTCTGCGCGTCCGCACGGGTCGAAAGCGCGTCGATCTGGGATTGAAGTTCCTGGACCTGCTTCTCGGTCTGCGCATGCGCCTCCTTCTCTTGCTCCAGCTCGCGCCGGACGCGTCGGATCTCCTCGGAGCTATCGTCCTTCACTTGCTCCAGGCGAAGTTCCACCTCCTTGAGCCTGTTCCGGTGTGTTTGGGACTGCTGGTCTTTGAGTTCGACCAGTCGTTTCGACGATTCCAGTTCCTGGCGGAAGCTCTCCTCGGCACGCGCCGCAGATTCTTGCAGCTGCTGGACCTTGGTGAGCGCCTCCTCCGCCTTGGATTGGGCTTCCTCCAATCTCTTGCGCAGCTGCTGCTCTGTCCGGGTGAGTGATTCGATGTTGGAGAGCGCATCCTCGTTTTGCCGCTGGAGTTCCGCAATCCGCGCGCCCTTCTCTTTCCGAATCTTCAAGCTCTCAGCCGTCTTCGTCTTGAGCTCCGCATCGTACCAATCATTGTTCTTCTTCGCAAGCTCGAGCTCCTGCTTGAGGGCCTCCTCGCGATATTTTGCCGAATTCGCTGCGGTTTGGGCCGTCTGCACGGACTGATTCAACGCGGTGATCTCTTGGTTCAGCTTCAGAATCTTCTGGTGTTGCTTCTGAAGCTCCTCGGACAGGGTAGCGTTTGCCGTCGTCTTGGAGTCCACAATCGCCAAGGTCTCGCGGTTCGACGTCTCGAGAGATGCGATGCGTGTCCGGAGGGTCTCAATTTCGGAAACCGAGGCAGAGCCTGATGATTTCAGGTTTTGGAGTTCGTTCTCCAATGACCGCCGGGCAGTTTCTGAATGGCGATACGTTAGCCGGCCGACAAACGACGAGTCAACTGCAGATTCAGTGACATACCTTCATTCTGAAGCTTCTGTCGCAGCTCCTCAACCTCCTTGAGTGCCTTGTCGGAAGTCGCCTTGAATTGTTCGCATCTCGATTCGGCGCCTCGGATGGCGCCTTCGAGCTCGACGCCAAGCTGGAACTTGTCCTGCTCGAGGTCTCGCAGCTTCCTCACGATCGCCCCAAGGACCGAAGCGACCAGTTCGACTGTCGGCGCGGTCACGGCCGTCTCCAAATCGGGCTGCGGCACGCCGGCGTGCGTCGACAGGTAGCTCAGGTCGACCTCCGCCGCCGCCATCGTGTTTCGCGATCTGACCTCTTCAATGCATGAATGGGAAAATCAGTAAGCCAGCCAAAATGACAGCGGGATTGTAGACCATAAAAGGAATGGAAAATCGATGCGACTCCTGGGGCACGAGAAGTCGCGTGATTTGGTTGGTTGGTTTTGATGTTGGTGAGAGGAGCTTGGAGTTGCTCTTCTCACTACAACTGTTTTTGGCAAGAGCAGCAGCGAGCCCGCACGCGTGCTGCCAATCAGCACAGCAGCGATAAAAGTGGGACTGCGACACAACAAGGAGGCAACAGTGGGTCTGTGCGTAGACCCACATGGGGCCTGGTTAACACAGCGTCCATCTCTCCTTTCAGAGAGATATGTGGTTGCCGTTTGCATTCACCCAGTTTATCGAAATCCTTTGTAGCATTCTGCTTCAATGGAGAACATTACTCCTGCTATCGTACTTAACCTGTTATTCCCACCGAGCAGACAGTCTTTCATCATGCTGCACCAAATGACTGTAACAGAACCCCCGTCCATACAACGACAATGCTGGTATTCCAAACGCCCACTACCCGTTTACTCAATGACAAACATATGCTCGCACGATCAATCTCCAATGAAAGCACCAAATTCTTTTCTCCCTTCATCAATCTAAATCACAGCTGCGGCATCCCATGACCTCCAGCATCCATCTCATGCAGCTCCGGCACCGGGCCTGACTGCCATGACACCTGAGGTGCACCAGGCTGTTGCTGGCCCGGCTGGCCATACACTCCCATCCCATGCTGCTGCTGATGCTGATGCTGATGCTGATGCTGATGCTGATGCTGCTGCTGAGGCGGGGGCGGCGTACCCGGATGATAAGCCTGATACCCGCCCATCTGCTGCGGGTGAGGTGACGGCGCCGGGCTGGGATACAGCTGTTGTCCTGGATGCTGTCCGGGATACTGTTGCTGCCGCTGCGCCGGATACTGCTGCATCTGCTGGCCCTGCTGCGCACCATAGCCATACCCCGCTGCCACACCCGCTCCCACCGCAAGAGCCGCACCCGCCAGCTCGGGCCGGCCCCCGCTCACATTATGAAACGGCGTGCCCTGCCCCTGCAGCTCACTGATATTTTGCGGCGGCGGCGGCGGCGCGTACATAGCGCCTTGGCCCGCCAGCTCGGGCCAATTCACCTGTGGCGCGCCCTGGCCGTACAACTCTGACGTGCCTGGCGACGGGGGCGGGGGTTCCAGCTGTAGAAAGTGTTTGGCCGCCGCCGAGCTCCGGGCGGTTTGGCACCGGCGGGTAGAGGGCTGATTGCCCGCTGAGTTCGGCCTGGTTTGGAGGAGGGGGTGTAAATGCGGCCGGGTGGGTGGAGGCTGGAGAGACGGTGTCGGTCCGGGCTGGCGTGACGGCGACGGCGGCGGCTGTTTGGAGGGTTGAAGGGGAGGGCGACGGAGGCGGGGCAGGCGCGGCGACGGAGTCGGAGGGGAGTTCTGACTTGCCGCCTGCTCCTGTGAAGGGCACGAGGGGCCACGGGAGTGCGAGGTGTTGGAGCCCGGGGCGGAGTCAGGGATAGGGAGTTGGTCAGGTCGACGCTTACGGAGCGTCTTCATGACGAAGAAGACGGTAGCGCCGATGAGAGCGAGGCCGCCAACTACGCCGACGACGGCTCCGACGATGACGGGCGTTCCGGGGCCCTTGGAGTTGCCGTCGATGGAACCTCCAGAACCACTGCCGACGGATCCCCCGCCGTTACCGCCGTTGTTCCCGCCGTTGTTCCCGCCGGTTTGTTCAGGCCCGCCTGGGGCGCGGCTTGCCGGGTATGACTGCTCGACGGAGTTGGTGACGCCCCCCGGGGTTACCATGGCCTTCGCGGCGCTGCAGTAGTAGTTATAGACCTGGCCGGCTTTCAGTCACTTCCCAGCCCAAGATTCGAGAATGGGGACGCTTACCGCAACAGCAGACGAGACATCTTCAGTAGCTGTCGAGGAGCAGCCTTCCTTGACCGAGGAAGTGATGGTCTTCAGGACCTCGTTGGTCATACCCTCCTTAAGGCACACACAGGACGCGAGAGCCTGTGGGCCTCCGGGGCACACGTTGTAGGATTGCTACGGGGGCTGTCAGCCCACAATTGGGATTCTCTCTCGGAGGGGAATACTGTTCTCGTACCGACTGAACCGCGTAGCGGAGACCATCGGCTGCGCACGGAGCCAGCGAGCTATACTGCGGCAAATCGGTGATGTAGTAGGTCACTGTTGCCATCAGCAGACGTCCAACTGGTCTGGACCTTCTAACCTACTGTCTCCAGGAGGGTTTGTGGGTACCGGGAAGCTTGTGGTGCCGTTGTTCATGGCGCAGTACGCAGCGAACATGGCCTGGGCCGATGAGACATCCTGCATGTGGCCGGAGCAGGAAGACTTGGCTGACGTGTTGATCAGGCTGCTGACCGCCAGCGAGTTCTGGTTCTTAGCGCAGGCGCAGCTCGCCAGGGCGGGAGCCTCTGTCGGGCAGCGGGAGTAGGTCTGGGCTTGGGTTAGTTGACTGCTTGCAAGATCGTGAGTTCCGATCACACCGCTTACCATGGACCTGCTTGCTGTTAGCTGCTACCACTGACTGTTGGCGCCAGGGAAAACGAAGGCCACTTACGCGATCGCATACTTCAGGGCGCTCTGGGCACATGGTGCCAGATATGAAAACTCGGGGATGTCGGTGATGTAATCGCTAACAGCCGTCGGCGTCGCGAAGGAGAACGTCGAATCTGGGTTGCAATACGCGCTAAGAACCTGCTGAGGGGTCAGCCCAGTCAGTGTCCGTGGCAGTCACATCAGGTTTATCTCACCGTCGCCGCCGACGCTTGGTCTTCGCTGGCTGCTGGTCCGCATCCGGAGTTGATACTTGCAGAGATCTTAGATGATATGGAGGCCAAGTTTTTGTTCTTGGTGCAGACGCAGGACTGAAGATCGGTGCTGGCGCTGGGGCAGTTGTTGTACGTCTGCGACTGGATGCCGTAACTGAGAGCATATTGCACACACGGCGCCTTGAGAGCATAACGTCAGCTTCCGTCAAGTGACTCTGAGACGTTGGAGTTGGCCGTACAAGTTGGCTGAACATGGGTAGCTCGGTCACGTAGGCGACCGAGGCTGCCCTCGCCGACGTGACGGCCAGAGCCAGTATGGCGGCCGGGAGGAGTGTCTGTCCCATGATGGCATCAAGAAAGAAGGAAAAGTACACAGATATGTGTCAAACAGAGCCAACAAGAAACGGGAAAGAAAGGACGGCACTGGGAGACGGCCGTCGTCCCAAAGAGCATCCTGGGCTTCACGCGCAGCACGAGCAAGATGAGGAAAAAAATTTATGGGGAAATGTCGTCAAGATGGCTTCCCCATGCGAGAAGGGCCACAGGCACGCCTCCCTCCGAGCAGGCCGCCGGTATGGACATGCTGCGTGGGAGCAAACCTCACCGGGACAGGCCTGCCGAGGAGCGCCCATCGCAATGCCCTGCCCAAAGAGGCAAGGCGGAGACCATGAGGGTACAAAATGCAGGCCATGAAACCGCCGTTTTTTCTGGAGTGGCCTCCCCGGCGGAGGCTAAGGAGTCTTTGGTATGTGATGCCCCTGACGAAGTGTGATTGAGGAACCCTGTCAGCTGAAAGACGGCATTAAAGTCTAATACAAAGAAGCTTGTCTTAGGGTCGAATTGGCCAATGGCATGGCAAAGAAATGCTGGTCCAGCCAATGGCCTTGAGACTCGGCAACGAAGATCTGGCATGCAGCGCGAAGATGAGCAAGTCGCGTCACTGTTTTCCGTACGCAACCTCAAAGTTGAGGTGTCAGGGTGGTCCTCCGACTCACACGATGCGGTCGTTCGTTAACGATTCGAATGCCCGATTCCCATCACATGATGGTGCTTTATCAAGCCTTGTGTGCATGGCTGAGGCAAGCCAGACTCGCGCCAGAGATAGCCGCCATGATTGGAACCAATTCTGCAGGGAAAATGTCAACGTTCACCCCCCCTGACCCTTTCCCGCTTCCCGCCTCAACGTCAGCCATGGCGCAACATGCTGCCGTCGGATTGGCTTTATGTGCCGCCGAGCCCCTGAGAATTCCGATAGAAGTTCGAATTTCCACTGCTCGCTTGAAAGTTATGTTGCAAGCACGGGTGCCAGGACCTGGCAGCTTGCAGGGCATTCCTGCAGCTGTCTGCGGGATCGTGTTCAGAATCTCAGCGCCCAATCCTGGATTTAGCTACCATTTGTTAGACTTTTCCTTTGTCCTAATGAACGCACTCTGCGCGTGGCCTTCCCAGAACTAGAAGCCTACTGCAAGAAGTTAAAATTCAAGGACTGTTTCCCCTCAACAATAGTTATCCGTTGGCATCCAAGGTACAGAGTACCTCAAAGAAGAAAGCACGACTCTTTTGAGAGGCAACGGGGAAGAATCATAAAGCTCATGTTTGCTCAAACCTGCCAGCAATATCAGTAATGTCAAGGCTCCGTAAACAGACGCTAACAAACCAACCGTCATGTTTAACTCTGACCACCAACACTTCCGCCGCTTAAGACGCCGCCTTGTCCTCCCCCGTCCCACTCCCACCAGCACCCGGATTCTGATTCTGCCTAGTCCCAGCACCAAGCCTCCTAAATATCCCAACATCCAGCGGACCTTTCCCCCATCCAGATCGCCCTCTGCGTGTGGTTTCGCAACTCCCTCTCCATCTCCGGCACGTCCTCTTCCGTGGTGTTCGGATGTATCAGGACCGAAACGGGCCCCTCCAGATCGCCAGCCAAGGTATAAACGCCGAACTGTGCCGGTGTAAACAAGTTCACTTCGAACATGGCAATAGGGTGCGGCCCCACCGGCCGATCCCAGAAGGCGTAGATGCGCAGCTCGGGGAATTCGCGGCGGATGCGTTCCCAGAGTTGGCGGGCGTAGAGTGACTGGGAGGTGTTGGATTGGTAGTGGTAGATGTGGACGTCGCTTGACAACAAGTCAGTGGACTGTGATACTAGGAGTGGTTGGGACTACGACTCGGTGATGGCCATTGTGGTGTGGAAGGCGAGGATGAGGTGAGGAAGATGCTACTTACAACCCGCCTCTTCGGCCATTGTCAAGAGGTTCGGGGAAGCTCTCATAGGCCCTGCTAAGCACCCCGGTCTGCGGGTTCCGGAAGCTCTTGCCGTCGTCGGCCCGCTCCTCGGGGAGGGGTGGCGCGTTTTCGTAGCCAGCCAGCGGCGACGGGTAGTTGACACCAGAGGCGTCCATACTTGCTGCTTACGGCTTCGGTCAAAAGTCTCCGGGTGTAAGTCGAATAGTGATGTATGATACCAACTTCTCCAACCGTCAGTTGTCCGAAAATATGAAGTTGAGAGAAGCCTCAGGTTTGTCAGCAGAGGTCCACCGCTGACGGAGCATGACCGATGGTGGGGCCCCGCACTCATGACCTGCATCGACGGCCAGTGAGCGATACTTTGTATTCCATGACGTGATTTGTTTTGCAGTTTTATGTGGGTAATTGTACGACAATACCCAATTAGATATCTTCGTTCCAAACTTGCAAAAGCCTGAGATGTCCGTCGTCTCGAAGATGTTTCCATCCCCATCTCATCTACATTCCCGGATCTCCGGAGCCGGATTCTTGGCGCTCCGGTTCGGCGTCGGATCCGCGCCGCGGAAGCGGGTCCATCCGGAATCACGTTCTGGTCTATTGGTTCAACTCTTGATCATAATGTGACCAAGAACGACCCATCTTCCTGCCTGTCCTTCAACAAACCATACCGTGGGCTTTGCACAGAGAACTTGAGCACAGTGGTTGCGATCGCTTGATAGGCTTCGATCAGCAGCCTGAGCTGGCTGGCGACGTCTTGTCCGTGTTCCCTGGTCGCTGTTGTCTGAAGCGCTGAGCTGCTGTCTTCAAAATCTCGAATGCAGCTGTGGATGTCCTGAACAACGTTGTTGACCGCAGCCTCAAGATCCAAGCCCAGTGACCGCATCGTGATCGGGATCAGGTTCCCAAATGCTCCATCCTTCTAAAGAGCAATCAGCAATTTGTCGATGTAAAAGACTTGTAAATCTTGCCCAAGCATGTTGGTGGTCCAAGTGAAGAGAGGAAGGAAGGAACAAGAGGAAATTGAAGAAAGGCGGGAAGTTCGCAAAAAAAAAAAAAAAAAAAAAAAAAGCTCACCAGCCAGGCCCCTCGCCTGCGACGGGAGGTAGGCGACCGGCTACGGAGAACCCTGCATCGAGATTTATGACCGACATTGCGATAGAATGGGCATGCCCGCCTGCCCGTCAGCGAGGGATTTTGGCTCCCTGCGCCGCGCCCTTTAGGGAAGCGTCCTGTAGAAATCACCTATCTTGGGGAAGGGCTTGACGGCAGGAAGGCAAGGCCCATCCCAACTTGGGATGAAAACATTGCGTGGCATCGTCTGGCGCCGCGTCATGGCACTTGGGTTCGCCCAGCTCCAGTTCAACGTCCACATGCCCAAGAATTTGCAAAACTTACCAGCTCTTTCTTGAGCGAGAAAAGCTCGTTGATTCTGCAAAGAAACCGGTTAGCCACCTAGGGTATTATTCCTGCACGAAGTGCACTCACAAAATGAGAAGCTTGTTCACACTCAACCCATAGCCGCAAGTTCCTTCGCCTCAAGCACATCCTTCGGAAGCGTTATCCATTCAACATCCTAACCTTCATCAGCATCACTTTCTCCCCAGCCCTCACCGAATGGTTGTACCATCACGAACCTGCAAAAATCCAACATGACATCCACCGACGAAGTTCTCAACCGCCATCCATAAAACTCGTCCACACCCGGCGCCCTCCGGACAACCGCCACCTATACTCGGTCACACACGCCTCCATGTACTCCCCCAAATGCTCAAATAACCCTATCCTATATTCCGCCCCACAGCACTCACACACTCGCCTCCCCACCTCCGCAAAACTGCCACATACCTTGGTCGGCGCAGGGGGTGCGGGTGCGCCAGGCTCGTCCAGGCCGAGGTGGTACCTCACGAATCCCACAGACCGCCGGCAGTACTCTTCTGCGGCGAGTCCAGTCCCAGCGGTGGTGGGAGCGGCGCCGCCGTCAATGGCGTCGTCCCAGAGGAAGAGCCAGACGCAGTACAAGGCGACGGTTTTGAGGTGGCGGTAGGGGGCCGTGGGGAACCAGCTGGGCACGATGTCAACCAAGTCGCCCCTAGAACAGAGGGAATGATCAGACATACCCGGAAGCAAAGAGGCCAATGTCGCCCGCCTTTACCTTGGCTAGGACCCTCTCATTTCTGATGAGCCCTTCCAGCCGGGCGTCTACCACCTGCTTGATTTGGGGGTAGTGAGGGCTCAAGCCCTGGTTCCAGGAGGCGAACGCGGGGCGGAGGTCGGGGATGCGGAATTGCTTGCCACATAAGTTTTCAGCTGATACAGCTGAGACTGGGTTTTCTGGCTCCATTGAGAGGGTTGATCTGCTCTGTTGAGAGCGTTGCTCTCGGATGTTGTTAGATGTCAGGGGAAAGGCTCCACATCTTGACCTGCATAGAAAACGGGGATACAGCTCCCACACACCACCACCCTGACATGGGAGTCATGGCCATCTAACAAAACACACGTTTAGAGAACTTGTTTAACGGGCGATTTGAGACGATGTGTTATCGACTATTTAGGCTACCGTAAACAACCAACTTAAAGCCAAAACCGTCCGTCTAAACGTCTACACCTCTATCCCCTCACAGAGCTGCAGCACCGCAAGCGACAGCAATCACAGTAGCAAGCAGAGCCCTGTACAGGTTGTACAGCCCAAACTGCCATGCCATGCTGGTCCCAAATGCCAATGCAGGAAAAGCCAATCGAGTTGAAAATCAAAACTCAAGGGAGAAAACCAGACCTGCCAACCCGCACACCCCAACGCCCCATGTATGCAATCAGACACACATCCCCTTCCTATCCATCCATCCGCTCATCCCATCATGAAATTGCCAATCAAGCTCAACTGTCAAGCCAGACTTAGTTCCAAAGTGAAGGAACCAGTCGCAGTTCGAAAAGAAAAAAGGGTTATAGCTATAGGTTGAAGAGAAGAGGAAAAAGCGCAGAAAAGAAAGCAAAACTGGTTAGGTAGGTGCAATCAAGACGCGACGGTGTAACAATACATCGTACAGGTGATGAAACCTAGGCGTTGACAGGAACAAGGCTCCAAAAGAGGATGCTTGCTTTTTAGTTATGACATGCCTCCTCTCGTGAAAGGGAGGTGCTGCGCAATGCGATGATCGAATTGATCAGGCGCTCTCTTGTCTGGCGCCGAGTCAGAGCCGCCAAAGCCGGAATCGTCGTCATCATGCGTGGTCTTGACCGCCTCGCCAGTCGTGGCATTAACAAAACCGTCGCCCATACTACCACCACCTCGCGGTTACCGATGCGGCGCATGAGCTCGAAGAAGCGCGAGTTCTTGAACTTCTCCGAGGTGTCGTGGGCGACCGAGTTGACGATGTCGACGGCGGCGCGCGCCAGCTCGTCGTCAGACCGCTTCTTGTCCTGCTCCTGCGCGAGCTTCTCCATGTTGGCGTCGATGACCTCCATCTCCTCGGCCGTGGGCGGCTTGACTTGGGCGGCGGTCCGGTGTGCGGGCCGTGCTCCGCCATCCACTGTCCTGCGCCTCGAGGAACTCGCTGTTAGCGAGCTTCTGCTTCTCGGACCAGTCGGCGAGCTCGGTCTCGAAGTTGGCGTCGTCGTATTCGCCGAACGCTTTGTTGAAGGCTTCGACGTCGATCGCGGCGGCGGGATCGTGTGCGACGTCGGTCTGAGGCTGCTGAGTGACCGTGTTCATGCAGGGTTCTGGAAGCCGAACAGGCTGAGGCGTGCTGTACATAGGCATGCCGAAGGGAGCGGCTGCATCATGGTTGGTTCATGGGGGATATGGTCGCCGGGTGTGCCTGGGCAGGCATCGCGGTGCTGGGACCGGCCGCACCAGGACCCAGTTGCATGCCTGCAAACTGACTAACCCACTCCTGGTGAGAGGCACCGCCCGTGGCGGGCGACGCAAGGCGCGCAGCAGGGCAGCGGGACCAACATGGCCCAGCTGTGAAGGTACCCCGGGAACAGGATGACCAAACGACCTAGCACCATGGATCGCGTTCATGTCGAGGCCTGGACCGAATGCCGCATCGATGGTTGGAGCGCCCTGCTGGAAGCCGCCGAAGGGCCGCCCGGCGCCGCTGCCAAGGGGGGTCTGGGTACGGAAGGACTGACGAAACAGACGATTAGCGACTCCTCGTGCAATCCAGCGCGCAATACACTTACAGAGCCTGCAGCAGCCTGGGGCGTGCTGACAAGCCGATCCTGGTGGTGAGTGCGATCGCGGTCGACATGCGCAAGAAGGTTCTTGGCGCCGTTCGACGGGCCACACATTGCGTCCGCCATCTCGAAAGACGATTTCAGGGCGATGATCTGGTGAAGTGCGGTTTGTCGGTTTCTACTTCGAGGACTGAAATCTAAAATCGGTTTCTTTGGTTCAAAGAGAGGAGGAGCCAAGGGTGGTTCTGAGATGCCGAGGTCATCCGAGGCAGGGCGTGGCGTCGAAGCGAGCTGATGAAATTTTACTGCGGTCGCGTGAGAGAGAGAAAGAAATGAAGGTCTGAAAAGTAAGAGTCATGGTCTATTAACAACGGAGTGCTGAAGCCATTCCCAGGCGGCCCCGCTTTCGTGGTGTCGTGCGTGTGGGCGCTGAAATCACCATGGGGCCGTGATGGCGCTGTCGGTGTTTGTCGGCGCCATGACCCTGGCGGTTTGCAAGGGACGGGACAAGCCTGTGACCGAGGGGCAAGCCAAGAGCCGAACTGAGTGCGGGGCCTACTGTGGGGCTCCAAGGTGGGACTGCACACCCGCCGCTCCCGAGCTCACCTCGAATTTCTTGCCAGCTGGACAACAACAGGGGTGTCCATCACGACTGGGTCCGTTGCTGTGGCGGCTCCGAATCTGGGAACTGCAACTCACAACTGCAGTCTGAATCACCCGTTCCTAAAATTGAAAAAGAGTCCCGCCAATTTCGTTTTTTTGTCGAAATACCTATCCAATCACAGCAAAAAGACCTGCCAACACAATGGTGCGCACTGCTCTTCCTCCTGTCCAGTGGCTCTGGTGAAAGCTCCCCTGGATCGCAGCTAACAGCCCGCTCAGGCAGCAGGAGCCCAGATCATCGCCAACTCTGGCCACGATGACATGATTGTACGTTGCCCGACCGCCACCATGTTTATTCCCCAACCTTTCGAGACGACGAGCTGCAGAGAGTGAAGCCCGACCTGACACGAAGCAGCACGATGCTGTCCTCGACTACTACGGCCGGAGGTTAGCGACGTGCTCCTCAGATCGCACCATCAAGATCTTCGAGATTGAGGCGGACACAACGGCTTACCGAGACGCTCAAGGGGTACGTGGGCATAATCTGAGACGAGGCGCAATCGGACGGAAGCTCATGGCAGCAGGCACGACGGCGCGTTGGTGCGTCTCCTGGGCGCACCCCAAGTACGGCAACATCCTGGCGAGCGCAGGCTACGACGGCAAGGTGCTGATCTGGCGCGAGATGAACGGCGCGTGGCAGCGCATTTTCGACTTCGCCCTGCACAAAGCGAGCGTCAACGTGGTGTCGTGGTCCCCGCACGAGGCGGGCTGCCTGCTGGCCTGCGCCTCCTCCGACGGCAACGTCAGCGTGCTCGAGTTCAAGGACAACAGCTGGGAGCACAGCATCTTTCACGCGCACGGGCTGGGCGTCAACTCGGTGTCGTGGGCGCCCGCCACCAGCCCAGGCAGCATCGTCAGCAGCAAGCCGGGGCCTAAGTCGACGGGCAACCGGCGTTTCGTGACGGGCGGGTCCGATAACACGCTCAAGATCTGGGCGTTCGACCCGGCCACCAACACGTACAAGCTCGAGCGTGAACCGCTGACGGGCCACACGGACTGGGTGCGCGACGTGGCGTGGAGCCCGACGGTGCTGCAGAAGAGCTATATCGCGAGCGCGTCGCAGGATCGCACGGTGCGCATCTGGACCAGCGACCCGGCGAACCCGACGCAGTGGAACTGCAAGGTGCTCAGCTTCGACGCGGCCGTCTGGCGCGTCAGCTGGTCGCTGAGCGGCAACGTGCTGGCGGCGAGTGGGGGGACAACAAGGTGACGCTGTGGAAGGAGAACCTCAAGGGCGAGTGGGAGTGCGTCAAGACGATTGAAGAGTAATGATGGGATGGTGGTGCGGTACGGGCGTTACGGTTTGGGGGGTCTGGTAGAGCAATGTTATATGCCTCTGTATCATCTTGTGCGTCTCGTCCCGACAGTCGCTTCACCTCTTCGTCAGGCAACTAAATAAATTATGGGGATTGTATTACTAACTCTTCTCAAACGTCATGGCTGACAGTTGTCATGTCCTAGATTCGTCACATTACCCTCCTTCAGCCAGCCCTCTTATAAGAACCCATACCTTCAACCTCGGTCTTTACATTGATTCCTCGCCGCCATTTTATTTGATCTCCTATTCCCTCACCCAACACAAACGCCAGCCCTCCCAAGGCTACCATCCCCACCGTTACCACAACAGCTACGCAACCCTCACCCCGAGCACCCCCTCCAATCCGTTTCACCGCAGCCCCGGACGACGTACTCGCCACCGGCCGCCCCGTCTCCGTCCCCGTCGGCCCTTCACTTCCCGCGCTCGTCGTCTTTGCATCCCCTTCCCCACCATTGCCCTCCCCCCAGCCCCCGTTCTTCATCACAACCCAAATCTCCCCTGTCGCATCGCTCGACACAAACAGCCTCTCCCCTTTGTTATCGAACGCCAACCCGGCCGGTCTGAGACACACCCCTTTGCTACACGCGCCCACATCCGCCGCGGTCATCACATCCTTCACCGCCACGACGCTGTCGTACGGTTCGGCGGGCTCGCCGGTGGAGGTGTTGAAGGCGACGTAGGACAGTTTGTAACCGGCCGGGTGGTCGCGGTTCCAGCTGCCGTGGAAGGAGATGAACGCCAGCGAGGCGTCCGACGGGAGGAACTTGATGTCCAGCGGGGCAGTGTGTGCCTGGAAGGTGAGCCGTGGCGGGGTGTAGTGCTGAGCGCAAGTGGTGTCGTTCAGGGTGGCATTGTTGGAGACGGAGAACTGGCTGCCGACGGTGAGGTTGCCCAGCCCGGGAAGTCCGTAGTGTTCCATAGCGCGAAGCACGAGGGGTAGCCATGGTTGCGGCCGAGAGAGGATGAGTCATTGAGGTACCCGTTGGAAGTTGATGCTCCGCCCGGGTTGTCCTCGTGGATGTCCCGTCCCAGGCGAGAGGTTGTCCGCGCTGTTCTCGACCGACCAGATGCCGCCTGTGAGCGGTGCTCAGCGACACCGACCGAGTTGCGGAGCCCCCAGCCGACGAGCACGCCGTCGTCTGGGTAGCTGTAGGGGGCGCTGCATGAGGGTTTCGGAGGTGGTGTTGGAGATGTTGAAGGCGCGGATCTGGGAGATGCCGGTAGATTGGTTGGCCGCCATAAGATCGATGTTGGTCATGCTGCCGCGGGAGACGAGGAGGAGGTCTGGCTGGTGGCGGGAGAGGAGGAGCGTGCGGGTGACGTGGCCCGGCCCGGAGTGCGACATGTTGGCGACCAGGCGCTGGAGGTTGCTTACGGTTTTGGTGTCGGGATCGTAGCTGTGGCGGTCGACGTTCTCGGAGGAGGAGATGTAGAGCGTCGTGCCGTCTTCAGACAGCTCGAGGCCATGGTTGATCTGGTACCGGTCAGTTGACGGGCTGCGATGTGGTCAGCGGAGGGGAGCTCGCCTTTTCATCAGTGAACACGCTTGTGCTGTTCTTGACCGAGACACAAGTGCCGCCGCTGTCTTGAAGAGTCAAATGCCGGAGCCCGGAGCCGGCCTCGACTACAAGCAGCCCGCCTTTGCTATCGAATTTGATGCCGCGGGGGCTTTTGAGGCCCGTTGCAACCAGCTGGGCGCTCCAACCGTCAGCCACGACAGGTGGTGTGTAGGATGGTGCCAGAATGGTTGCGCATGTCTTCTCCGTTGTTGATGGCGAGGTGGTCGTCGGTGAGACGGTGGTGTCTTGGCCTGCAGCACAGCTGGAATATAGGAGCAGCGCTGCGGTTGCAGCTCGCCTCATGAAGCTGTCCATGGTGTGGGAATGGATTGGTGTGGGTGGGAAAGTATCTGGATGAAAAATCACGGAAGAATCAGAATTCTAGGAGTGAGAATCTGAGATGGAGAGTGACATTATGTAATTCGGGCTGAGACGTCATCCAGGCTGTTGTTGTTGGCCAAGTTTTGCGGTTGCCAATTGCCATTCATTGCCTTCCGACTGCCAGGTTTAGGCATCCAAAATCCAGGGTGCCATTGAAAGCTTTCCATGGTACGGTAGCAGCACGAAACCATGCTTTTTGTCTGAGAGGTACGATCGGACAGTCCTCGGAGTTTGCGTTATCCCATTCTCACGGTCGTGTCTTCCCGGCTTTCCCAGGTCCTATTCGGTTCGTCCTGCTTTTATTACTTCTTCTTTGCCATTTTCTCTTTCACCTTGAGTTCTTTCCAATTTCTTTCTTGGATGGCTTTCCTGCTATCCATGTCTTCATTACACGTCAATTCATGGCTGCAGGGCAAAGTAGCTAGATGAGTTTAATCATGCTGTGGTAATTCTGTGGTCGTGGTTCTATTACTCTGTACTGCAAGGACCACTAGTACACTTCTGTATCGGGTCTTTACACGGTCTGAACTGGTAACGTAGCGAGATATTCAGAGCTGGCGGGCACCCCGACAAGCACCGGAATCAAGATACCCCGAGTTGCCCTCAACAGAGCCTGGCATAGATGTCTTGGACATGAGTGGAACATCTAGCTATGGTATCAGTCTTGGACTCCGAATGTGACCCTGAACAGAGCCAGGAGCCTCATGTTTGATGGTATGCTCACCGATCAGTAGCCACTGGATCATCCGTTAGTTTGCCCATTCGACTGGCAGTAAAATGAACGAGACAACAAGGCTCAAGGCCACATGCGTAGAGTCTCTACTTGCGCCGAATGACACCACTCTAACCACGATCACCGTTCTTCATGTCCTCACCTCACAATACCTCTCAATCTCAGCCATCCCAGCCAGCGCCTCTTCATCTTCTTTTTCGCCTCCTCCCCGGGCGGCAAGTACGGCTTCCTCGGCTGCTTCTTCCTCTCCGCATCCTCCACACCTGCCACCGGTGCCGTAAACACGCTCGCCGCGTACTTCGTCGCCGCGATGCCCCCCGCCTTGAGCGCCTGCTCCGCCAGCGCGGCCTTTCTGTGCAGCTCCAACGCCTCCTGAGTCCTCCTGCCCTGTACAGATTATACACCTCGGCAATCGTCTTGGGAAACACGTTCGCAAACGCCGCAATGCACCCAGCACTCCCAACCGCCAGGCCCCCATTAAGAAATCACTCTGGCCCCAAAACCGCAAACCTCTCCGGTGGAAACTCGGCCGCGAGCCGCGTGATCTTGGCCACGCTCCCGCACGTGAGCTTGACGCCTACGATGTTCGCATGCTTCCTGACCAGGCGCGCGATGGCTTCACTGATTGTCTCACGTCAGCCCCTCCCGTTGTTTTCCTCTTCCCATCCCAAGTCGGCAGGGCAGGCAACCCAGAAGTGCAAAAAAACAACAAAACATACCTATCCAAATCCACGCCCCCGCACCCCCGGGAAATTGTACACAACAACCCTGACCCCTCTCCCCTCCCACTCCCTCGCAACGTCCCCGTAAACCCCTCCACCACCTCCGAGATGTTCCCCACCTTCCCAAAATACCCCGGCGGCAGCAGCAGCACGTAATCCGCCCCGGCTCGACCGCATCCGCGATGAACTCCCTGACCTGCGCCGTCGAGTGCCGCCGACGCCGGCCATGATGGGATACCCCGGCGGCAGGACCCTGCGGGCGAGGAGCAGGAGCTGCTTGCGCTCTTCGCGGGTGAGCAGGAAGGTCTCGGCGTTGGTGCCGAGGATGACGAGGCCGTGAGGCCCGTGGTGGAGTGGTAGCGGTAGTAAAGGGCTTCTGCTACATGTGTGAGTTTAATGCTTGTTTTGTTATTTGGGGGTTGAGAAAAAGGGGGGGGGGACCGCGGCGGTGGGAGATGACATGACATACGGCCGTCTAGATCGAGCGTGTCGGTGTCGGGGTTGAACAGCGTCACGGCGGGACACCAGACTCCCTTGGGGGGAACGTGCGGGGTCATCTTGGATGTTGGTTTGGGTTCCGGCCTGGCCTAATACGCTATCTTCTGTGAGTGAGTAACTTGACTTATACAAGTTGTCGACGTTGTTTTGATTTCCGGACAGCAGCAATGAACAAGATCACTGCCAGTGTAAGTCGGTAAAAAGCGGGTCCTGGTGGGACAAACTTCCTCCGGTTAGGCACGGCAAGTTCGTGACCAGACGAGAAATCCAGATCGACTGTCCAGTGGATCTTGCCTCGGGATGGAGACATTCTGCAGACGGGTAGCCACTCGGGGAGCTCCACGCGATGCTAGGCACCGGATGACCGGGCGGGGCAGGGCGCCGACACCGGCTGCGGAGGCCCAGGGGATCCGGCTGGCGGCGGACCGAGCCCAAGCAAGCAGGTCACAGGCCTCGAGTGCAAGCTTGGCCCCTGGGGACTGTGAGTCCATTGCTTGCGGTATCTCCAACACGAATGGTATTATTAACAGTTTTTGTCTCGAAGTGCCCAAGTAAACCAACCCATGCCTTGCAGCGAAGAAGCAGAAGAATCCGGTTGTAAGAAAACAAAAGGGGTGAAGGAACAAAGGAAAAGGGGAATAGAGAAGTCAGAAACGACAAGCGCCCATCCAGCAAGGTTCGTATATACCCCTCGCGCACACGAAACCAACGTCAACAGGAACCGCTCCGCTGGGCCCACCCAACTCGACTGGCAAACACAACCAGCCCCGTTCAAAACCACTTTTCAATCCTCCTCCTCGACTAACGCAGCCCAATAACGCTCATCTCCAGCGTCCACACCCTTCTAATCCAGACCTTCAGCTTCGTCCCCTGGGGCAGGCCCTCGACATCGTCGAGCTCGACGCCTCCCACCAGCACCTGCGGGCGGGCTTGCGCCAGAACAACAGCAACTTCTGGGCCATCCCGACGGCGGAGCTGCCCATGTCGTTGCCGCGGATGTCGGAGCGCAGGCGGGCGAGCGCGAGCGAGCAGATCACGGCCTTGTTGGGCTCCCCGGCCCGGTGGCCCCAGCGGTCGTCGTGGTTGAAGCCGCTACAACAGATATCAGTATGGTAGGTAAGGAAAAGAGGTAGGGAGGAGAGAGCGTACCCAGCCGTCAACATCTCGATAAGGTGCGCCTCGGTCGTGCCGGGCTCGTCGCTCTTCTTTAGACCGCTAAAGATGCCGTCCTGCTTGAGAAGCGCCTTAGCGGCCGCCCGCTTGACCTCGATCATCTCGGGCTGGTCGATGTCCTGCTTGGGCGGGATGGCGTAGAAGTCGAGGTCCTCGCGCAGCACGATGATCCCCGCGCGCCGGCTGCTCTCGTCGCGAGCGCTTGGGTCGAGCGGAACCACGCCGTCGGCACCCTCCTGCTGTCCGCTGGGCTCGGCGGGGATACTCTGCGCCACGTTGCGGAAGAAGTCGAGCATGTATTGGAGCGAGGCGGGGTCGTACTGGAGGGGGTTAGTGTCGGGTACTGGTTGTGCTGGAGTGAGTGAACTCACATCAACTTGGACGGCGTCTCCCTCTCCAAAGCCCCCCATGTGCCCCTCAGGGAACAGCCCATTTGGAAACAACGAGAGAAGGACAAATTCCGGTAGTGTTAGCAGCTCGTCTCTGGACAGCTTGAAGCGGGTGCCCCGCAAGTCCATCAAGATGGTCTCATCGCCTGGGACATCTAACAAGCCACTATTAGCCTTCCAATCCCTCCTGAATCCCTCTCAGCTATGCTGCCTACCTCCTAACGGATTAAGCGCGGGCCCGCCCTGCTGAACCTGAGTAATGATACTCGAGGCGCCTCCTGCGGCCGCCATGAGGTACCTGAAGGAGTGGAGGGGACTGGATCCCTCCGAGTATGCCGGCGGCGGCTCTGCCTCCTCGTCTTTGCTGCTACTGCTTGCTTGCTGATGACCCTTGGCGGGATCCTGCGGGAGCGCGAGCTTGGTTTCGTCCTGGAACCGGAGGGCCGCGCTGCTGGTCGAAGAAGACCCGGGGAGTGCTGCTACCTGATCGGGCGAAGAACAACACGGCGCGTACGCTGGCGCGGCGGTAGAGGCCGAGGCGGCTGGGGCGGCTACTGTGCTGGTGTCGTCGTCGCCTTCTGCGCTGACGAGGGGCTTGTACGGCTCTACGACGGAACCGTCGTGATCCTGGGTCGGAAAGAGCGACGAAAACGAGGGTGGCGGCCGGAAGGCGGAGCTGCCCGAGGCCTCGGAGACGGGATACTGCGGCGGTGGGGAGCGTTGGCGGGATGGCGAGCCCACGTCGTCTTCGGCGGCGTTTAGAAGCTCGGCGTCGACCTCGGCGGTGAAGCACACTAGATCCTTCGTGGCCACGATGTCAGGGGGTTCTGAAATGCCGATTTCTTCTTCGACACTGCGCCGTTTGCGGGGGACGGGCCCAAGCGACGAGCTGCTGAATCTCGGCGGTCGGACAGCGTGACGGCGGCGGAGGGCAGCTGTGCGACACGGGTTGCCGTATTCGTGGAATCGTGCCGCCCGAGGGAACGTCGCTCGACGGATCACCACGCTGTTGCTGAAAGCGTGCCGTGTTCGCGGGATTATCTGGCGTTGGAGTCGCGGCCGGATGACTGGTACTGTGATTCGCGTGATTGAGCGGCGGTTAGTTTGGTGAGCTGGGAGATAGCCTGCTGCCCCAGATTGCCAGATGAACGCTTGGACTGGAAACCAAGAGCGAGGTAGAAGGGCAGTCCCGGGTGCCTGCGTACAATTCAATGCATCAAATGGTAAAGGTCAAAAAGTCTAAACCCCGCGGCACAGGGTATTCAAATGAAGAGAAGCACAGGGGACATTGGAAACATGGGTACTTAATCCATTGGCACGCTGCACCTGGTCGTCTTGGTTGTCTGGGATGCCAGGGATCTGTTCCTGAGATGAGGTTGCCCCAGTGCTGTTAGGCTGGGCTGGTCCCTGAGCGGTGCACAGGAGCTCGCTGTGGGGACTGTCTTCAGATTGGCCAGCGCCGAGCTTGATACTCCCAGTAGCCGCCCTGCGGATGAGCCAATCACAACTCAGAATTGTTAAGAGAGAGAGGCAAGCGGACGATAGCTCACTGAACAGAGGGGTTACCAAATCGCAGTCAATAGGGATGGATGGTGGTGGCAATGTTCTATTTCGTATCATTGAATTCTCTTTGAGACGGCCTGGCGCATGCCAACCAAGCACCTGGAACGACACTCTCCACACAATTCAGGACCAGGTTGTCTTTACTCCATGAAGCAGCCCATTCACCCCTCATCATCACTATCGCCAAAGATCGCCTTGAACACATCCTCTCCAGCTCTCTTGCCCTCCAAAGCCTGGTTCCTGCTCACGTCGATGACAACTTTCTCAGGGACCGGTGCCGGCCGGGAGACTTCCTCCCCCTCTCTCAGATTTGGAGTACCCCTCGACGACGCAGGGGTAAAGCCAAACTCCAGTGCCAGCGGTTCCTGGTGGGAGGGTCCATAATCCTGATATGTCCCGAACTGTGACGCAGCCCCATGCGTGCCCCTGGCTGACCCCGGGGCAGCGGGCGGGTAGTTGTCCGGCTGAACATGCTCAGGCGGTTTCACGTTGAACCGCTTGCAGAGTAGCCGGGTGGGATAGAAATCAGTGACCGATCTTGTCATGGGTCCAAACATGCCGAGTTTGGCCGCTTCTTCAGCCGGGTCCTGCGGTTTGGCTGGAGGCTTTGAGAGGAGGCCCCTGGCCCCTGTCTCGCTTCCCGAGTCACTGGCGGGCTTGGTGCTTGAGGAGGTCGTGAACCGGCTCGCCATGAAGCCCGTCATGGGCTTGAATATCCTTGCGCAATTATAGAACTCCTGCAGCTCCCTCACCCAGTCCTCACTGTTCATCTTGGGCGGCTGCGTCCCAGGCGTCGGCTTGAACCCGGCTTGGTACTCGAGGAAAGAAATGTATCTGGACCGCTTAGCCTCGTCATCCGCATATGGTGCGTTGCCGCTGGCTCCTCTGGAAATCGCGGCAATTGCTGTCTCCTTATCAAGCTTCGGGACGCGACTGAGCAGCTCCTGCAAGCGGTCGGCCTCGCTGAGGGCGTATCCCGCAGGAATCTCGCCACGCGCCTGAGGAAGATCGGTTCGACCAGTCGCAGCAGCCAGGCGCTCCCTTGATTCGGCGGACATGAAGTCAAACACAGATTTCCCAGGCAGCTGTGTCTCACCGAGGATGGCCGCCCGAGCCTTCGGGTCGAGCGCTGAAGCCTTGGCCGCGTCTGCCGCGGAGACGTAGCCAGCTGCCCCGCCTTTCCGTGTGGGGTGTTTTGATGATACCCAACCTGGAGGTACTTTGGGGGGAGGATATTTCCCTTGCTCGTTGATCTCCGATGTCAGGATGTCAGGCTCCTTTCCAAACACAAATCCCTCCAGAGGAAGCCGTCCATCATGGCATTTCCGCACCCCAAGCGCAACTTTCCCAAGGATCGACTTCTTCGATGGTAGAAAAGTCGGTTTCGTCTTTAAGGATGGGTTTATTGAGGTTGTCGCTTTCTTTTTCTTTTTGTCACCCCCTATCACTCGATTGTAGGATATTCGGGGCCCGATTTCGTACGGATCTTCATCATCGGAGCCGGTGTCGTTCAAAATACCAACCCAATGCCGCCGCACCGGGCTTTGCTATGCTCATTCTTACGCCCGGTTGATAACGTAAATTTCGGCCGTCCAAAGTTGCCCAGGTTTTGGTCGTCATCATCCTCGTCAGAATCGTTTGCGCGGCTGGATCTGGCTGAGAGGCCAAGTGGTGCCAACCTCGACTCGCCTCCGTAGCCTAGCCCCTTGTGATCTGTCTTTCGGACAAAGCTGATCATTGGCACATTTTCTGGCGCAAATAGGTATGTCTCCCCTGGATTGTTCGTATCGCTGCGCAGGTCGAGACGGGCCGTTCTGCGGACTTTTGGGCCAACTCCTTGTCCTTCTTTCCAGCCCATTTTCTTTAGTAGTTTGGTGCCCATCGTCTCGCCTTCGGCGCGAAACAATCCCATGAGGCCGCTCGTCCGCGTGAGATCGTCGGCGGTGGTGCCGAGACCAGAAAATGCGGATTGAGTCTGTATTCTCCTCGATTCCTCCGCATCAGCGAGATCCTCCTCATCCATGAAATCCTCGGGACGTTGCTGAACTGCCTTGGGGTCATCCTTGCGGCGGTTTGTCCGGGAAGACACGAAGGTCGACGGTGTCCATCCTTCTTTCGAGCCGACGGTATTAAAGTAGCTACAGAAGATGTCAGCGTGCTCCATTGAAGGCAAGACGATGAGCGTACTTGCCCTGCGCTCCATCCACCGGTGAATGCGCCGTGAAGCCTCTTCCTCCCCCGCTCGTCCCTCACCTCCTGCTTCCACAACGGCACGTAAGAGCCATCATCGCGGACCTCTGGGTCCAGAGGCGGAAGCGGTGTCCCGAAGAGAACGAAGGGCGATTGTTGCGCGGTAAGGTCGGCCTCGTAGGTGGCGCGAGATCTCTTGTATGACATGGAGAACCCAAAACGAGTCGAAAAATCGAGGGAAATGCAAAATAGTGTCTTTCCAGATGAGAGAATAAGTTGTATGTCGACTACGCAGGAGAGCTCAATCAAGTCCTTGGGTGTGGCATGGAGTTAAGCTCAGGATGAGCCGGAAAGGGAAGGCGGTGAATGTGCCCAGCAGGTCTCAGTGGGGTTTCGTTGGGACCCACCAGACGTGGGGAATGCTACAAAGCCCAAGAGCACTTGGGCAAGAGGTTTCCAGCCAAGGGAAAACATCTGCATCTGCAGAACGTGAAGAGACGCAATTGCGGGTACTCTACCAGTCAGGGAGCCTGTAGGAGCTCAACGAACCTTAGCCATGATTTCAAAATAGTTCCAGGCTCATATATAGACAGCTCGAACGAGCACCCTAGGCTCACTCTTGCTGACAGAGGATCAAGATTCACCGTCTCCGGGCGGGTGAGATGCAAGCCGATCTCCTCTTTCACATCTTGGACTGAATGCAATACCAAGGAGGCTCAACACTCACTGTTCAGTTGTGTCCCTGAACATGACTTAACTATCGAGCTCACTGCTTTTGAAGTGAAACGGGAACTTGGGACGAGCGGGATCAAGGTCCCTGTACCGATTGATCAACACCATGATATCATTCAGGTGCGAGGCAACTCCCAGACACCGACGGATGTCGCCCTTCAACCTTCTGTTCCGTCCATCCTTAACCTGAACCAGTCCTTAGCTGACACCACACAGTGATGTCGATTGCTCCAGCCAAGGAATCCCCCCCCATGCCATGACGATTGCGCGTTCTACCATACTCGTGGCTGACTGCGCCGTGGAACATAGAGTCCATGATTGTTTGCTTGTAAATTACCTCTATACAGCCAGGTAATCAAGGGATGACATCAGCTGTGACAAGCCTTCCAGAAGGCCGGTCTTCTGCCACGACAGCAACTTCGATATTTTCGCTCGCAAAGTTGAGATGAGAAGTCGCCATCACCCGTGGGTTTCAAGTTCGACGAAGGCCTCGGACAGATTGCTCCTATGCAAAACAAGCTGGCTTGCTGTTTGGTTGTTTCCTGACCAGCCAGGGACGTCCAGGTTGTTGGTGCAGGACACACGGCTCCGCCAAAACGAGGCCAATCAAGAAGCAACCATGCAGCCACTGAGCCAGACTTGACCTGCAGGATAAATGAAGGGGCCAAATCTCTGTCCAACCCGGAAGGGCACCTACAGGTGCGAAGGAAAGAGTATCGAGAAAGATGGGGTATCAACCAAGGCTCTCATTTCTGATACCCCTGACCTCGGAAGACGATGTCGTTCTGGAGCAGCAAGTGACCCAAGTCTGGCCCGAGCGGCCAGGCCCCGGCAGGTCGCGGCCTTTATGCCGGAAGCCGGGGACTGAGAGTGGAGCTTGCTTGGTGGCAGCGGGAGGCAGGTAAACAGGAAAACCGGTAAGAAGAAAGTGTGCTGTACCGCCATGGTAAGAGTGAACTGTCGGAGAGAAAGCCAAAACTGTGAGAGTTGGCAGCTAGGGATGCAGTAGACAAGAAGCAAGGGCAGCTGTGTAAGGATGCCGTAAATTACATGAAAATCCATCGTGGGTCCTGCCTACTTCGACCTCCACCCACTCGGCCCCCTGACAGCGAGGTCCAGCCCAAACCAAGCACCCGAGTTGGTTGTCCCCCTCAACTTTCGCCGAAAGCCTGCTTCAACTGTCCAACCTCAGCGCGACACGCTGCCGGCACGATTACGCCGAGCAGTCGAGCAACCTCAAACACCGAGAATCACCGTGCGTTATTTTTTCTACAAAGGAGCGAATCCGCATTTCTTTGTTACCACGCACCAACGGACATTCCAAGACCACAGCTGCCCTCCCTTCCCAGTCTGCGATCGTTGGTTCACGCGTCGTCATTTCCTGCTGCCCACCCGTTGGCAATCGACCGTCAACCCCGGTTTTGAGCCCACGTCTGCGGCGCACCTGCCGTGCCGTGCGGTGTGGTGCTGTCTGATGGTCAGGACCAGACCAGGCTGAGTGGTCTGTTTTTCAGTTGGGTTAGGAGGTATTCATCCTGCGTCCTGCTGTGGCTTCCACAGCCGGTTCGCCGTAAAGAGCACTCGCCAGTCGCTGCCTGAGCTCCGTGTCTCTTTCCCCACCCATGGCGACAACGCTTTCTGCCGGGGCTGAAATGCCCATGCGGTCGCAGTCTGTCCGAACGCCGCGCCGGCCCCCGACCTCATCGCGGCCCGAGCCTCTCCCACGATCCGAGTCATCAACCAGAGCCGAAGCCTCACGCCCCCACCGCCGCAGCAGTCAGCGATCAACCACCGCGCCGTCGCCGCGACATCAACACGCCGAAATGCCCGCCCCTTCTGCTCCTACTGCTCCTCCTCCCCACAACAACGCTACCACCGCCGACGAACCCCACGACAGGCCGCCGACCCCCAGGCGCAGCGCACCTCCAAGCACCGGTATCGCACCGTCATTCCCGCCCCGTCGGGCAACTATGCCTTCATAAAGACGATCGGCCAGGGCAGCATGGGCAAAGTGAAGCTAGCCAAGAAGGAGGGAACCAACGAGCTGGTAAGTCTTGGCATGCCCCTTTGCGCACTTGCGGCCGCTAACGCTGGGGTTCTGCTGAACAGGTCGCCTGCAAATCATCGAGAGAGTATCGGCCGACGATGGACGGCAGAGCAGGGAAGAGTGAGAGGGCCGACGCTGCTCGAGAGGACCGCAACGCCCGCGAGGCTGCCATCGTCAGTCTACTGAACCATCAATACATCTGTGGCCTGCGGGACAACTTGCGGACAAGATGGCATTGGTATATGCTCTTCGAATACGTCAACGGCGGCCAGATGCTAGACTACATCATCTCTCATGGGAAGCTCAAGGAGAAGCAGGCCAGGAAGTTTGCGCGCCAGATCGCCAGCGCCGTCGACTACTGCCACCGGAACAGCATCGTCCACCGTGACCTCAAGATCGGAACATCCTGATTAGCAAGACGGGCGACATCAAGATCATCGACTTTGGCCTTAGCAACCTCTTCTCGCCGGACGAGGACAGGAAGCTCAAGACGTACTGCGGAAGTCTCTACTTTGCTGCCCCTGAACTGCTCCAAGCGAGACCGTACACAGGCCCCGAGGTCGACGTGTGGATTTTGGCGTGGTCCTCTTCGTGCTTGTCTGCGGTAAAGTGCCGTTCGACGACCAGTACATGCCCGCTCTCCATCAAGAGATCAAGAAAGGAGCTGTCGACTACCCTAACTGGCTGTCAGCGGTATGTTTTCCTCTAGCTGCTGGCGATCGTGGCTAATATGTGCCCAGAATGCAAGCATTTGATCTCTAGGATGCTGGTCACAGACCCGCGGCAGAGAGCCACTATGCAACGAGGTCATGAACCACCCCTGGATGCTCAAGGGTTACAGCGGACCGCCTGAGAACTTCCTGCCCCCCCGCGAACCCTGAAACTACCACTCGACGAGGAGGTCATTACGCATATGACGGGATTCAAATTTGGCCTCCAGACTACATCCGAGAGGAGCTGACGAAGAAGATCACATCGCAAAAGTATCAGGCCGCCGTCCGGCGGTGGGAGAAGGAGAGGGAGCAGCCACAGCCGACCCCGAGAGATGCCGAGAAGAGGCGCGGCTTTGGATTTGACTTCTACAAGAGGAGAAAACTCGATAACCAGCAAGGACCCTGACCAACGGTAGCTCGGACGGCCTGCCCATCGGCGATGACCCGCTCAACGCCTTCGACCCAATGATTTCCATCTACTACCTCGTTCGGGAGAAGCTCGAGCGTGAGAGGCAGACCGCGCAGGCTGCACAACCAGCAGTGCCGCCCAAGGTGCGGTCCCGCAGTCGCCGCAACAACCCCAGCCACCTGTTCCGCCGTCACCCGTCGCGCGGCCCAAGGAGAAGCACTCACTCGCCGAGATCGTTCCGCCACAACCCGCCCACACCGAAGGCGGCCGCGGACACGGCCAAGAGCAAGGTCGCATAGCGAGGACCAAGTTCGCGAGCCGGTCAACAGCGGTCTGCTATCACCGGAGATGGTCCCACAAAAGAAGAGCAGCAACGGCCCTGTCTCCCTCCTCCGACGCCTCAGCACGCGCGACAGGAGGAAAAGAGCCCTCGGAGCCGGGGAAAACCAGCACGCTCATCCAAAAATCCGTCTCAATGCGCGCCAAATCCCTCGGCCACGCCCGCAGGGAGAGCATCCAGGCCCGCCGCGCCAAGCGCGAGGCCGAAGCTCAACAGCAACAACAACAACAGCCGCAAACCCACCTCCAGCCCCCACCCCACACACACCACGGCGAGCCCGTTCTCCGTGAAGAAAACAGACGCCGAACTGGGCGTCGAAGCCGAAGGCGGCGAGACAAGCGGCGGCTCACACGAGCGCCTCGAGCCAGAGGACCCGGACCTGGTCAAGCCCGTCTACCTCAAGGGTATCTTCTCCGTCTCGACCACCTCCACTAAGCCGCTGCCCGAGATTCGCGCCGACATCAAGCGCGTGCTGAAGATGCTGGGCGTCGACTACACCGAGATCAAGGGCGGGTTCAGCTGCCATCATGCGCCCAGCATTGCGCCTGGGCCGGAGGAGCTCAGCAGCATTACTCGTTTATCATCCGCAGGCTGAGAGGCTGCCGGATGGAGAGATACGGTTTGAGATTGTCATTGTCAAGGTGCCGATTGTGAGTCTGCATGGCGTACAGTTTAAGAGGGTCGGGGGCGATACGTGGCAGTATAAGGCGATGGCGGAGCAGATTGTGAGGGAGTTGAGGTTATGAGGCGGGTGGTTTCTTGGGGTACAAACCGGCTGAGGATGGAGTGGGAGAGAGTGCATCTGGCGATTGAGGGGTGCATCTGGTGATAGGAGGAGCACATCAAGGAGGTACATCAAGCCAGGAGTACATCCGGAGAAGAAAGGGCTGACTGAGGAGGTGAGCGTTTTATATTTCCGCGTCTCTGGTTTTATGGGAGCTTTGGCTTAGGTTGTCTTCGACGGCATGCATGTTTGGGGTTGTCTGATGTGTAATTCGTGATATTGTATTAGTACATTTCGTAATACTGAGCCTTGCGATGCCTTCTTTTCTCTGCCAACTTGGTCTATTGACTACCGGCCTCTTTGCTGGCGCGTTCTTGGGAGGACCATGTTTTAGAACCGTGCTGTTTCGGGCTGAGATGGGGGAATTTGATTCGTAGACGGCCTTCTCGGTACAAGCCTACTGCATCAGTATCGTTCGCCAAGAGTGTCTTTTATTTTTATTTTTTTCTCCTTTTTCCTCTTTCTTTCTTCTTTCTTTCTCCCCCCCCCCCCCCTTTCTTTTTAGGAAAACTTCGATGAGCCCTGGAGACATACCGATTAAAGAGGCTTCCCTTGTCGAGTGAATGGATGTGTCCCAGAGCTCGCGGAAATGGGTTGATTCTAAACCAGCACAAGCTTCTTTCCCAACTTGTTGCGCAGCTGAGGGGATGGAGGGACTCGGAGCATGCAACGACAAAGACGACGAAGCAGTTGTATGTATCGGTACAATATGGATAAGTGCTGCTGGCTTTTTGGCTCCTAAGAGTAGTGATGGCCTCTTTGTCAACATGTTGTACAGTAATAGTATCTCCCTCGTGTCGGAAATCAGCCCTTCCCTACACCCAACTCCAGGGTTTTTCGGTATGACCAAGCATAATCCACCAACCCACAGTCAGCCGTCCCTTCTTTCTCACCAATACCGGCTTCGATATCCCTCCCCTTCTAATCCTCCAACATCACCATTCCCCCTCGGTCCTCGGCACTCGGTACACATCAAACCCCGAGGCCCCCTTCCTCCCTTTTCCGCCTTGTCAGGTTCATGAGCCCCCCCCTTTACTGACCATCTTCCTTCTCAGAAGTCTTCCTGCCAGCAATCCTCGGCCAATACTTCGCCCACATGTATCCCTCCAGCACCGCAAGCACCCCGAGTCCAGCCCAGATAGCCCCTCTCACACGGGGGTTGGGAGCGATGCGTTTGAGGGAGAAGCGGGGGAGGGGTTCTGTGTTTGGGTTTGGTGCGTTGCGATGGATACGGGATGTTGAGAACTGTCTGACATTTGAGCCCAGTGATGGGAGAGTTCGGGGCTTGAGGAGAATGCGTTGGATGGGGAGGCGGAGAAAGGAACTGGTTGTTGTTTGGAGGGCGGTCATTGTGTTGTTCGAGAGGGTTTTGGGAAGGAAATGCGGTTAATGATAAGTCTGGAAGTTTTTAAGAGATAACCGAGACGATGCAGATGAGGAAGTTAGAATGTCGTGGCGGGAGAGACGAGCAGTTTATATAAAAGGGGTCTTGTTGCCATCGATGGTGTGCTTCCCGAATGGGAAAGACGAAGTCATTTGTACTTGTTGTGACATATCCTCAAGACACCGGGAGAAGCCGGGTGCCGTGATGTCAACCACACATTCTGCTTACCCCCAAGGCATTGTAGAAAACTATCCGGAAAGGAGCATAATGCGCTCAAAGATATGAGCCCTTAGACTTGACTTAACAAGATTAGTTAGGTATCACATAACGCATACCGCATAACGCATAACGCAAACCCTTATCCCAAACACCTCACCCTCACGACTGTTAATTGTCAATGGCTTAAACGGCTTCCTCAACTTCTCAATTGGCGTGATATTCTCCGTCTAGGCCAGCCGGCCTCCTGAACCCGCCGCCGAGGCCCTTGGGCAGAATGCACTTCGTCGCGCAGCGAAGTCGCCGGGCGGGTCGGCTCCGGCGGCGGACTCGATATCTTCCGGGTTTGCGGGAGGCTTATTCCCGGAGTCATCGTCGTCCGCGGCTGGCCGGGGCGGCGAGCTGAAGCAGGCATATTGCTTTCTTTTTGCGGGTGGTTCTGGTTTTGGGGGAGGTGGTCGGGTCATCAACTGGCCAATTCCGAGCCTGTGGCCGGCGAAGTCCGGGGCGATTCCCTGTTTGGGCGGCGCGGCCTGAGCTTGCGGGAGGCCGAACGTGTTTTGCGTCGGGAGTGAGTTGTTGTTTGTTTTGACTAGCGGAGCTGGAGTGGGAGCGCAGCCTGGCCCAGAGCTGGATTTCACGTACCCAATGATACTCTTCTGTTCCGCTGGCCGCTTCGTTGTTGATCGCTTGGTTTTGTCGACCTTTTGGCTGGTCTCAAAAGCAGTGTTGGCAGCAGTTATGGCTGCTTGATGGACCCCCACGCTGACAAACCCGTGCAGGGAAGCAACCGTAAAGTTCGAGGACTGCTCCATGGTTGTGGTGTACTCCTTCCGCCAGTGAACTTCCTCGCCGCTGTCCTGTCCTGCGACTGGCCCTTGAAGTCTGGGCCGTTTGGCACGCGGTCCATCTTTCGAAGAATAGCCTGCCCCTCCGTGTTTGGCCTCTTCGGGATCAACGGGGAAGAGATTGTCCTCGGTGCTGAACATGGCCGGAAGGCTCTTGAAGATGGTCTCCTCTGGCGGCAGTTTACGTCGAAGAATCCTGGCAATTTCAACCATGACCGGCCGGTCGAGACAGGGCCCTTTTTTGAGAAAGGAGCTGCTCACTGGGGCGATGAAAGGCGACAGTTCATTGCGTTCTCCGTTTCCATTTGATGCAAATACTGGGCAGCTGAGGTAGAGGAGGCTCTGTGCTGGTCATGGCCACGTACAGTAGTCTTCGCTCTTCATCACCATCCTCGGACCGCATGTGAGGAATCGAACCGTTGTAGACGGCAGGAACAAAGACAACGGGCCATTCGAGGCCCTTAGCAGCGTGGATTGTTGAGATCGTCACCAATGGTTTGCTCTGGTCTTCGTGTCCCGTCTGGGCATCAGATGCCAGAGAGATATTAGCCAGGAAGCGCGGTAAAACCTCAAGCTCCTTGACTTGCTCGAGGCCCTCAATATCCGGAAGGGAATCGTCGCCGAGGCGGTCCATATCACGTACGAAGTCGGCAGCAAGACCGATGAACTCCTGCACGTTGGCCCACTTCTGCTCATGGTCGTCGGGATGTGCAGCTTGGAGTGTTTCTGGAAGTCGAGGGTGGTGAGAAGCTGCTCAAGCATCTGGACGAGCCCAAAGGGAGTGCCGTTGGGCCCGGAGGCTTCCCCAATCCGCCTCCTGATATCGTCCAGTGGCCGAATCAAGCCACCACTAATCCTCTGCTCCATGTGTTTTGTGATTTTTGTCTTCGCTGTGCGGTCGCCTCGGCAATGTTTTTGACAGGACGGCCCACACGCTGAGTGACGACGTCTCGGCCTCTTCCATGAGACTCTTGATGGTGACTTCGCCGATTCCTCGTTTCGGGACGTTCATGATCCTCGATAGCGCATCGTTATTCTCCGGTTGGTGGATGACGCGCAAATAATCGATTAGAGTCTTAATCTCGGCGCGCTCATAGAACTTGAAGCCGCCAACCATCTTATAGGCGATGCCTGCCTTGCCAAGGGCACTCTCGATGTGTCTCGACAGCGATGCTGAGCGCAGCAATATTGCAACATCGCTGTGCGTCATCATCGAACCGGACATCATCAGAACCCTCCTGATCTCTGACACGATCCAGTCTGCTTCCGCAGAGGCGCTTTTCAACTTCCGAAGGACCGGCCGGGAGCCCTTGTTGTGAATGGGCTTCAGGGCCTTCTGATAGCGTTTCTTGTCCTGCTGTATCACCAGCAGTGACAAATCCAGGATGGACTGAGATGACCGGTAGTTCTCTTCCAGGGAGATCTCGTCGGTCTGAGGAAACTCCCGGAGCAGCCGCCACAAGTTTCGAATCTCGGCCGAACGCCATCCGTAAATGCTCTGATCCGGGTCTCCCACGATGGTGATCCTCTGGTGCCGCTGAGCAAACAACTTCATCAACTCGTACTGCACCCCGTTCGTGTCCTGGTACTCATCGATGAGGACAGTCTTTATGTTAGAAACACAGGACGGAAACTTGCGGAGCAGGTCGACACAGCGGACCAAAAGGTGTCGTAATCCAGCAGGTTCGATCTCTCCAGATGGTCCTGGTACTCCCGGTAGCAGATCTCGAGATCCTGTAGACCTGGAGACTTGTTGGCCTCCTGCCTTGCCGATTTCGAGGTGGTCTCAGTGCCCTTTGCCTTCTTTTTGCTGATCCATGCGCGCGCGGCAGGAGGGTCAAGCGCCAGCTGCAACCGCTTGCAAATGCGGCCGATGATAGCGCGAGAGTCGGCGTCATCGGCAATGCCGAATTTCTGGCTCAGTCCGATATGGTGGCCGTAAGCTGCAAGGTACCGGCGGGCGATGCTGTGGAAAGTGCCCAGGACAATCTTGTTCTCCCGGCCGTTCCCTAAGGCCTTGCCGATGCGCTCCTTCATCTCCCGCGCGGCCTTTACCGTGAATGTCGCGACGATGACATCTTCGGGCCGCAACCCCACATGGTCGACCAGCCAAACAACTCGGGCCGTCAGCGTATGGGTCTTGCCGCTCCCCGGACCGGCAAGGATAGCAACGGTGGCAGCATCTGAGCTCACTGCCCGTCGCTGGGCGTCGTTGAGACCGCTGAGGATCGCGTGTTCTGGTGTTGAAGGCAGCATGTGGAAGGGAGCGAGACAGCACCCGCTGAGGCGCCGTCGACGATGAGGAAGCAGCAACGTCGAAATATGTTATTAGAGATGTTGCTGTCTTTGCAGGCGACGATTGCCGCCAGTCGCATGGACCAGCACAGCTTGGAAAGTGTCAATGACTGGCAACCAGGCGTCGTCAACTGCCAACTCGAGAAAACAAAGCGTGGAAGGCGCGGCTGCCGGGATGTTTGACCACGGAGTGACCCATGACTGGCGCGTGAACACGTGATCTTATTCAAGGGTCAGGTGCAGGTGATCGATCTGCAAGTCAACACGTATCGTAGATGTGTGGATTCGATGGACTTGCAAGTTGCTTTTTCCAGCTGTGAAATGCATTTGGCAGAGGCGAATCCGGGCAAGTTGCGTTTTGGTCTGATCTCGAACCCCATCAACCCGACAACATCGGATGGATCTGCTCGGACCTCCTTCCTTCAACCACTCCCGAGTCCCCGACGGCGTGCCATGGACGGGAAGCATTTGCTGACCCCATTCAGCCAGTCGAGTATTCCGGCGCGTGTGGCTGCCAATGTCTCTGCCACTCGACGGTTCGTCCACAGTGATCAGCAACCCTCTGGCTACGACAAGCCAGCGCTAGGACGTGATGCCCAGAGACCGGACCGAAAGCATTCAGAGCGCAGGATGTCACAACGCCAGCGAGTGATGAAAGCCGTCACCTCTCCCGGATCACGCGTTCTTGAAGAGATGTCGCCTCGTGCATATCTGGGACGCTGGTGTCCACTGCCGGGCCTCTGATGCGCACATCTTCTCCTAAAGGGCAATTAAGTCTAAGTCCCATCACCATCACCAGGTGGGGGTTGAAGAGAGGTGACAGATAGAGCTCGCTGCAGGGGTCAATGCGGGTCGACAGCGGGGGATTGGCGGGCTTCAAGGTGCCATCCAATCGCAGGGCTGCCTTTACCGCCGGGCCGCTTGTGCGTCCAGCCGGGTCCAGCCAACCAGGGGGCTGGACGGCCTCTCAACTCCCGTTCCTCACCTCCAAGAACAGGCCGAGGACGCTGCTGAGTGCGCTCAGAGGTCGCACGGGGCGGACGCTATTTTGGATCCAACCCTGCCCACATTGCAGGTGCAGTTGTGCCTGGACGACGGGCCAGCGAGTCAAAGGCGAGTTCACACCCGCGACCAATGGCGACCCAATGCCCTGCAGCGCCAGTGCCGAGCTCGCTGCCCACTCGACGCAGCGGCCGGGCTCGCCTCGTGGGCTTTGCGTCTCAACAGCCGCTATATACCCAGTCAGGACCCGTTGGCACAGTGAATGCGACTCCTGCTATCCGCCATTTGCCATTGTCGGCGTAATTGCGTCCTGCGCATCTCAATCACAACGTGTCTCGGCAGAGCAGGAGGCCATGAGCCATCCCTGACAGCCTCACGTCTCCTTCCGACGACCCCCCCTCCTTTCCCGGACCCGGCCCTCGCCCTCCCGGAACCTTCCCCTCAACATCATGCCGCCTGGTGTTTCGGCTTTATATCTCAGTCTTTGGTCTCCTGCTCGTGGCTCCCTCTTGGCCTCCATTGTGTGCCGCCTCGCCGTGGACGAGGCTCCTGTCGCGCCGCTCCTTGATTTTGGACTATTCTCCCTCCCCGCCACCCGAGGAAGGCCCGTCGTTGTCAGCCGGAGCCCTCCGCGATCCCTCTTTTCTCCCAGCCCAGATCGGCGGCATTGTCGGGGCCTACGCCCTCTCGTTGGTGCTGGTCGCCCTTCTTCTTCTTGCTCTCTCTAAGACCCGCCGCGAGGCCCTTCGGAACTGGGATAATCCTCAGATCGACCACATCTACGAGTTCAATCCGTTTCCCCAACCGTTCCTTCTCCAGTCCGAAGAGGAATACAAGAGACAGCTTGAGGAATTCCAGTCTGAGGAAGAATACAGAAGACAGCTCGAGCACTTCCAGGCGGCGGAAGCGCACAGGCTACAGACGGGACAGCTGCAGAAGCTCTCGCTTCAGACCGACTTCCCAGTTAGGAACTTTTCGCTCCCATCCGCGTCGCCGCTGAGCCCGACCAGGACTGGTCCCCTTAGCCCAAACAAATCGCAACACTCATTTTTCACCTCCCACTCGCCGACCTCGACCATCCTCGCCGCTGGCATCGACCTCTCAGTCGACCAATCGGTGGTTAGCCGAGACAGGGCCATGGCGCAACAACAGCTGGAAGAGATGTACAGGCATGTGATGGAGCAGGAGCAGGCCAAGGCAGAAGGAAGAGAGTATCAGCCGCCGCTCACGTCGCCGCCAGTCAACACGCTGAACGCGAGCCCGGTGAAGGCGGGCAAGAAGGAGAAGAACAAACCGTCCAACCTGAACCTGTCGCGCGAGGAGAAGGGGCAGTCGCGCGGCTCATCCTTCCTCGCTTTTCTCAAGTCCCCGCGTAAGAATAAGGCGCCCTCGGGGTTGAACATCTCATCCCCAATCATGACGCCCATGTCGGGAACCTTCCCTCGGCACGACGACCAAGAAATGAACGCCATCCAGCCCCGACATTATGCCCCTCCCCCTCCCCCACCCGTTCCAACCGACCTGCCCTTCCGCCGGGCCGCCACGGCCTCCGGCTCCGACAGCAGCAACCACCTCCCAACCCCCGATATCTCCCCTGTCAGCACGCAGAGCATCGACTCGCGCATCGACGCCGCCGTCGGCAAGCCCCCGAGCCGGGCGGCTCGGCGCGAGCAGCGCGAGGCCCGCGCCTCCCACTCGCGCGACGTCTCCGCCGCAACCAGCTCCACGGGCGGCCTCTGCGACAACCACGAGCCGATCTCGGCCACCTCAGAAAACTCCACCACCCACCTCGTCGGCCTGCCCACCTCCCCGCGCCCGGGCGTCAACCGCTTCCCCAGCGTCGACTCCCTGCCCGCCTCGCCCCGTCCGAACCAACAATCGTTCCCTCTCCTCCAACCCCCACAACCCCAATAATCGTCCCAACAACAAACCCACCGCCGTCCGCGAAGGCGGCGCCCTCCCCCTGCGCGCTTACGAGCCCTCGCTCAGCAGCCCGACGGCGTCGAGCTACGCGACCAAGCAGACCGTGTTTACCAGGGGACCGCTGTCTCCAGGGGCGGGTGGTATGCAGACGGGTGGGTTGAGGACTCCGTGGACGGGCGCTCCCGTGCCGTATACGCCGTACCAGCCGTTCTCGCCGGTCGTGCCGATCACGCCGACGGTGGTGACGAGGGCGGATCGGAAGAGGATGAAAAAGATGGAGCCGAAGACGCCGACTGTTGAGATGGTGAGGGATGAGAGTGAGATTTGGTAGTTGTTTTTCCATTGTTTGATGGTTTTGATTACTCGGGGTTTTCGCGTCAGGGTTACCTTATTTTATGGGGTTGTTTTTGGGAGGAGAGGGAGGAAAAGGAGCTAATGGTTAGGGGTGAGGGTGTGAGCCGGTCAGCCATCTGGCGATGGTGACGGGAGAGTAGAGGAGGATTTGATGTCCCCCTTGACGAGCAATTGATTCGGTCCTTTTCCTTGTTTACTCTTGGATCGCAAAATAGGAGAGCTCATTGTCTCGTGGCGATTGATCTGTTTTTGTCGTGCCTTGGGGCAGAGGCATGATGTCCGAGGGAACGACCCAAATGCTGGCATGTTCATTGCTCAGGTTCTCTGCTCCCTCGGAAGACAAGCCAAGTCCAGACTTGAGGCATGGCTTTAACCACCCCTGTTAATTGAGGCGGCAACTTCGCATGCTGGGCTGGGCGAGACGCTGGAGCTGAGGAGTGATGTTTCAGGCGGGAGTGGTGAAACCGTTCGTCCAGAATATCTCCCTCCCTTGATCAAGCCTTGCGATACCAAACCCGAACTTGCCACTGATGGCTGGCCTGGAGGATCACGTAGCCATGATCTCCACAGCTCCGCCGAGATGCCTTTCTCCCGCCATATTCAACGGTTCATGGGCCTCCAAGGGATGCGGTTGCCACATGATGGCATTCGTCTCCACCTCCCCATCGGGCTCCGGAAGTTTGGTTCCTGTGGAGGCTCGATCTGTACTGGCCCGCGGATTGCAGGTAGAGGCAGGCTTGATTGTCCTCTGGGACGATATCAGGAGGGAGAAGTCGGGAGGCGTTTCAAGGTCGAGATGTCCTGGGCGAAGGAGACGGTGAGCTGGTTCCTGAATGTTCCCTCTGGTGCGACAGCTCCAGATGCCGTGCGCATTCTCTGAAAGATTGAAAACAAAAACAGCGACGTCCTTACGAAGTGGCCTCACCGATCCAGGCAGCGGGGCCTCTTTAGACACTGTAGTACATCTGCACCCGCATTTGCCCCCTACATTTCTGCGACAGACATCTGGCGACATCACGTCAACATTTATTCCCCCTCCGCCTCGTCGTCGTCATTTTTCGAATTCTTCCCATGCTGGCATCTCGGTGACGTCGAGACTGGGCCAGGTCGCCCGAGTCAAGCAAGCGCAATCTGCCGCCACGCTCTCGATATAACGCATCACGATCGAACCCGCAGCGGCGTTTGGCGTCTCTTGGTGAACGCCTTCCAACTTGAGCCCACTCTTCAGAGGTCCCCCACATCCTCTAACCGTAAGAAGGTGACGATCAGGATCAGGTCCACAGTGTTTGCAAGTGGCAGCTGCCGTCAACCAATCCGTCGCAGGCACTGGACCCAGTCTCGGCCTGCCGCACGTGCCGTCGCGTGACGGCCCCACCTCAGACTGCTCGGATCCATCCGCCTGTCCATCATACGATTCCGGCCCAAATCGTTCCACTCATAACCCGATTGTCCGACTTCCCACCTCCAACATCAGGAATCGCCAAAAATTTCGAGAGCATCCAGCCCGCACCCGCCCGCGCCAGCAGTGCGGTGAATGACGGTCCGCATACGGCCCCAAGCTTCAGATCACCCCAGTCGATCCCTTCGACGACGCTGACGCGCCGCGCAATTGGTCGATCGCTGCTAGTTGCTGCGCTCGCTATCCCCGCACCTGGCTCTGCCGTCGTCGACCCTTCGTCTGGCACACCCCTCCCCCCCAAAGTTGCAACGATTCGCCCAGTCGACCCAGACTGCCGCCCGCGCACCATCAGAACGGGGCCCGCATGCAACAGCTGATTGTATCGCCGCTTGCAGACCCCGGGGAATAGGGCAGGGCAATAGGGCAGAGACAGAGGGAAGGGAGACAATGATGGCCGACCTCGACGCGAGCTCCCCGTCCTGTTCTCCAATCTGGACGGAGGCCTGGACGCCTTTAACTATGGGCGTGGCTCGCTGGGAGACAGCAGCCTGGTGGAGGATCCGATGGATGGAGGAGGGCTCGGCAATTCGGGTTCTGCCACGGCTGCTGCAACCGTTGCCTCCTCTTCTACGGAGGGCGAAAATACTACTCCTGTTCCTGGTCAAGCCCCGGGTGGGAGGGGTGGGACCTCACCGGGCTCGCCCTCGGCTGTCCCCGCCTCCTCCCAGCAGCAGCAGCAGCAGCCCGACTTCTTCAACCCGGCCGCTGCTCCGCAATGGGTCTTTCAGGCCACACCCCCGTATGACTCGCCCATCAGCAGTGAGATCCCTTTTGGTATCGTCCCGCAGCAACAGCATCCGTGGGAACTCCCGACACAACTCGACTTGAATCAACCACCGTCCAACGACAGCAGCAGCATCCTTCCTTCTATCTCCAGCCCTCCAACCCTTCCGTTGGCGACCCGAATCTTCTACCTCTCACGACTGCGGCCAATGTCCCGTAGCCTCGGCCTTTCCTCCCGACGCGACCTTCGTCAAGCCCGAACACCCTAGCCAACGCAACATCCAGAATACACTCACACCCGCGCAGCGCGAGCGGCTCAAATCTATTGCCATGCCTGCGCATCTCCAATATCACTCGCCCCAGAGTGCGGCCGGCAGCCCGGACTCTGCCTCGAGTGGCCAAGACAAGGGCGCCGTCTCTTCGCCAGATGCCGTGGACCCTTCCAAGACCAACAGCAGGAAGCGCAAGTCGTCTGCCGAAGT
Organism: Achaetomiella virescens; assembly: GCA_031001845.1. NCBI lineage: Eukaryota > Fungi > Ascomycota > Sordariomycetes > Sordariales > Chaetomiaceae > Achaetomiella > Achaetomiella virescens. The sequence continues at coordinate 472,102 of JARNGD010000003.1, forward strand.
CGATGATGATGACGACGACGACGAGCTCGAGCAACCCGTCAAGAAGACGGCTCATAACATGATCGAGAAGCGGTACAGGACCAATCTCAATGATAAAATAGCAGCTCTGCGAGATAGTGTCCCTTCACTACGGATCATGTGCAAGAGCGCACGGGGAGAGGACACGACAGAGGATAGGGAGGAATTGCACGGGTTGACGCCTGCTCACAAGCTGAACAAGGCGACGGTCCGTTTATCAATGCGTTTTCCCGTGACGAGCATTTATCTGATTGTTAATGCAGGTCCTCAGCAAAGCCACCGAGTATATCAGACATCTTGAAAAACGAAACAACCGCCTAATCGACGAAAACAACAGCATGCAGGCGCGAATCGCCGCCTTTGAGAAACTCTTCATGGCTGGTGCCATCACTGGTCAACTACCAAATCCGCTACAGCAGCCGCCCACACCTATGCAGTACCCGCAGGATGCCGCTCCTTTCCTGAACACGCCAATGTCGACCGCTCGCGGACCAGATCCGCCAGGACTGATCCCGATTCCGGACGATATGAAGCGCATCCTGACAGCACAGCAAATGAATGCCGGCCGCCCTTACCCGGTGCCTGCGCAACATTTTGGCCAGAACCCCGCTCTGTTGCGGCAGCAACAAATCCAGCAACAACAGCAGCAGGCACAAGCACAGGCCAGTCGGTGGAACCCATATTTCGGGAAGCTCATGGTCGGTTCGCTGGCCGGCTTGATGTTCATGGAGGCTATGGTTGAGAAAGAGCCCAGCAACGAGACACCAGAAGGACGCGGCCTCTCCATTGTCCCTGTGCATCTGTTCAGCTCCTTTATCCATTCGACGCACCTGAGCGTTGGAGGCTACTACCTTTCGGCCATCGATATTATGGCAAAGCTTAGGATGCTTCTGTTGCTCGGCATCTTCGTATGGTTGGCCTGCACATCATTCATCGATCTGTCCGATCTTAAGCCCTCCAAGAAAAAGCGCGCTGCTTCAGTGCCTGAGGCCGTGCCGTCTCTCGCCTCGCCAATTCACCTCAGGAGACAGGCCTGGCTCACTTCTATTCAGACTGTTTGGGTACCAAGGCACAACTTCTTCCTTGAGGCCGCTGCTTTACTGCTCAAGACATTCAAGTATGCCTTGAGGAATGTGGTTGGCTCTCACGGTTATCTCTCGCTCACAGGGCTGAGCGAGGAGGAAGAGGCGGCCCGCGTCAAGGCGTGGTCGATCGCCTTGGATGCCCAGCTGGCCGGCGGCGATGTTGAGATCAATAAGAGCCGACTCACACTGACACTGATTGCCTCGGGGACTCTTCCAGACACCCCGCTCCGGCTGATGCTCAAGGCGCTCCATATCCGGGTCCTGCTGTGGAGACTGAACGGCGCATCCTCCGCCGCTGACATGATCGCTGCTAAGCTGGCCAGGTCGAGGTGGAACGAGGCGAGACAGCTGAACCGTCTCCTCAACTCGCTTCCCGAAGGCGAGAAGTCAGCCGACGATGCCCTCCCCGAGCATCTCGCTATTCTACTCGAACAGGACTGCGACGAGGTCCTCAACGATGACATCATCAGCGCGCCCACAACCTCGCCTGGAACCTACCCACCACCTACAACGTGAATGAGAAGGTCGACGGCATGGATGCTGTCGTTGTTGAAGATCCCGCCGTCCGCTCGCCCATGGACGCCATTGCCGCCTGGTACTCGAACCTCATTCTCCACCGCGTCCTCATCAACAGCCTTCGGAAATCTCGTGACGACCTCGCCGTCATACCCGGTTCCGACGCCGGACACGGCATCGCCCTGGCGCTCCAAGTCGCCCCCGTCGGGTCCAACGCCCAACTCCGTACTCTCATTGCCCGTGCTGTCCTCGCCGACGGCAAGCGGGGTGCTTACATCGTCTCCGCCCTGCAAGCTCTTGGTCCCTCCGCCAACCCCGACAAGCACCCCCAGTACAGCAAGGGCGTGTCACCCCTGATCGACTCGCCCATGACCAGCATCGTCCCGATCCTGACGCGCAAATGGCGCTCCGGTGCGCGATGGGTATCGCCCAGCTGCAGAAATTCACTGATCCCCCGGAGGCTGCATACGCCGTCATCGATTCTGTCCTCCCCATTGGCGCCGACATCGAGGCGATGTCCCTTCTGGGATACACAGCTGCGTTCCACCTCATGGAGCATTTGAACATGCATCCCATGAGCAAGGAGAGGCGTCCGGCCACTCTTGAGAGGTTAGCCTCGAGCCTGCGGGAATGGACTGGCAGTGACAGGGCGGCGGGGGAGAAGATGGATGTGGATGAGAAGTTGAGGAGCCACCTGACAGAGAGGTGCATGCAAGTGAAGAAGGGGGTGGTGGGGATTGACGTGGACCCGGGGTATGGAAGTATGGAGGAGGAGGTTGAGTGCGAGGAGGGATTGGAGGGAGGTTGTTAAGCATCCTTCCGAACCTGGGAGAGGAGAGAGAAGGAGAGAATATGTGCCTGATCGGCTTGTTTCATTATCACCCTCGTCATTTTCATCGTCTCCACTATATCCCATCTCTTTTTCACTTTCTTTGTCTTGGTTTCCCAGCCCAGCAGTATTCATTGCAGCATTTTATACCTTTATTCAAGAACTCACCACCATTCGTCGATTTTCCTTATAACTATCTTTTGTCCTTTCTTCAAGGTTATTATACTCTGCTTTCCAAGCTCGCATGCTACTACAGAGGACGCGGCGTAAGCGGCGAAGTTTCGGGCTTTTCTTTTCCAGTGGACGGAAGGAAATTCAGAAAACACGCGAAACCATCAAGCCGAAAGTGTTTTGAGATGGAGGGAGATGGCAAGTAGGAAAACACACGAGGAAATGTCTGTGCGCTCGGGTTGCGGGTGGTCTGATTGGGAGTCGGAGTGGTGGGCTTTCACTACAGAGTGCCTTGTATTTTTCTTTTGGGTCGGGTTTATTACTATCATCATTGTCAGCGTTGTGCTTTAGTCTTTACTATTGGCATTGTTCTTTTATTGTTTGTAGCATCATCTGTATCGGTCTGGTCAGGCAGGGAAAAGAAGGGGCGGGGAAAAGAAGGGGCGGTACTTGTCTCGCGCGATCCGTGGTTAGGTAGAATAGCTGAACAAGCTGAGGTAGAGTGAAAGGAATGGACGAACTCTTCCCTTGTCCTTGTTGACAATGTTTGGTTCAAATCTCCCGTGCTGTGACTTGGTAGTTTCCAAACTCATCAGATATGGCAGATAGTCTCGCTTCAGTGAGTGTGTTTTAAAGCTGTCTATGCCATTTCGTAGCACCCTGGCGCTGTAGTCCGCATTCGCATAGGATAAAGCATCTTGTCTCCAATACCGAACGCGACATTGTAACAGGTAAGTAGAGTCCTATCCGCGCCTTCTATCCTTTACATTCTCCAAAAGCATTTCCATGATCCTACCTTCTACTACTACTAGTACTGTCTCGGAGACAATCTGTAACTATCCGCCTGTCCTGTCCGTCCCTGAAACGCAACCTCATTTTGGAGCCTCCATTTCTTTTATCCGTTTTCTCACAGTTCCCCCCACCCCAAACAGCATGTTACACCCCTCCCACATACCCAACTCCCTCTTACCTAACTTACTCTGGAACCATCCCTCTCTCGAAAATCCTCACCCCAAACTTCCACACCTCATCCACGACCAACTTTGTGCGCCGCCCATCCTCGGCACTGCTGACCTCTTCTTCCGACAGGACCACCAGGTCTGCGTCGGCGCCGGCCTCCAGAGCCCCCTTGACGCCTTGCACGCCCAGCATGGCGGCGGGCGTGGCTGTCACAGCCTTGAGAGCTTGGGGGATGGTGGCGCCGGACCAGGCGAGGAAGTTGTTGACGCATTCGATTAGAGTGATAGAGCTGGTGTGGTTAGTAGGGTTGGGGATTAACCGGGTTGTGTTTTGGTGGTGGTGGTGGTGGGTAGGGGGTAAGGTGGTTTCGGAAAGAAACTGGTGCTGGAAAAGAAGGGGGAGGACTGGACGGGGAGAGGGCGTGACAACGGGGGGGAAGCGGTGGGCGGGCGAGACTTTACTTACCTCCCAGCGATAGTCTCTGTCCCTCCAACTCCACACACTCCCCTTCTTCACAATATAATGCTCCCCCTCGCCATTCGTCCAGGATACCTCCCGTCCGGCAGACCCACCATATGCATCGCGTCCGTCACGAGGATCATCCCCTCCGGGTGGGCATTCCATGCGATCTTGATCGTAGTAGGATGCAGATGGATGCCGTCGGCGATGATGCCGAAGTAGGGTCTCTTGTGCCCCTGGTGATGTGCTCCGCAACCCCCAACACGCCAAAAATACCCGGGTTCCGGTGGTGCAGCGGACGCATAGCGTTGAACAAATGGGTGATCATGGTCGCGCCGGCGGACACGGCGGCGGATGCTTGTTCGTAGGTGGCTTCGGAGTGGCCTATGCTGACGACAATACCGCGTGCGGTGAGGGTGGGGATTAGGGAGGTCATGGCGCCGAGCTCGGGGCGGCGGTGAGCATCTTGATGGGGATTCCGTCAATTCTCTTGGCCTCACCTTCGGGTTCCGACTCTGATGAAGTGGTGGAGGTGAGGTGTTCAGGAGTGATGTTGGGGGCCCGTACATGTCTTCGAGATCGGAAACGGATGAGGCGACGCGCAGGATGGAAGGGTTGTGCACCCCGTTTTTGGACGGTTGAGAAAAGGGCCTTCGACGTGCGCGCCGAGCGACTCGGCGCCGTCGTGGGCACGGCGGGAGGCGCCGGAGGGCCGAGGTAGGGGAGGACCTGGGATTGTCAGCATGGGCGAGCTGTATAACGTGCATGTTGGTCTGACCTTCTTGTAGAGATCACTTGACTGGCTCGTCACGGTCGGAATGTATGAGGTGACGCCCGTGTGGGCCAGCTTCTTGTTCAGGTCTCGCAGCTGCTTGCCGTACTGCGCCATGTCGTCGGTATCGGTAGAGAAGTTTGAAGCCGTAGGCGCCGTTCAGCTGGCATTCGATGAAGCCCGGGGACACGATGCGGCCGCCGAGGTCAATGACCTCGTCCGGCATGATGAGCTCATCGTAGAAGGCCGCTTGGCTGCGGATGACCTTGCCGGTGACGGAGCTAACCCAGACATCGTCCCACACGAGGCTGTCACCACGGACCAGCGGCAGTTGGTCAGCTTGGTGATGCCGTTTTTACGGGGAGACGCGGAGCGGATGACTGAGGGCATTGGAGGTGGGAGATCTAGGAATAGGGCAGAGAGGTGTGGTTATGAGTAGGATTGTAGGATGGAGTCCCTGAATCAGGGGTCGTATCGATGCCAGAGGGCATGAATTTGCCCGGTCTGTTCAGTTGCGTACGCCATAGTATACAGAAGGAGCGGGTGCAACGGCAGTTTTGTGATGGATATATCAAGGGCAAGAGCTCAAACCCTGCTACTGGTAACACCCTGCTACTGGTAACCATGGGGGCGTAGGTCAGGTAGTTGCCCCGATGAGTCCTGCTGCCCCATTGTTACCGATCGTGGGCCGGCCACCAGGGGACAAGACCTGCCCTGGTCCCACGGGAACCGTCCGATCTGGATTGGCTCGGGCAAAGCCTGTGAACCCGTGATCTGGCGAGCGTGAGGAACCTTGACTGGCCATACCACAGTCGACGTCATCGGTCTACGAAACCATACCTTCCCCCAATGGGGACATCGAGGACGCCCCGTGCTGCCCATCAGACCGGGCATTCGCCGCAATGGAGGGGGAGTGAGGAGGTGGGGCGTGGCACCCTTCCCCCCTTGCTTCAGCATTTGTGTGGTATGTGGTGGATTCAATATTTGGAAGTCTCCTGAGAAAAAGCGTTTTTCGTCAAGGCGTCCCGTCCTATGGGCTCTGTGATGGAGTGGCAGCTCCGGAAGGAGTGATGTTCCACTCTGCCGGGTGCTACCACAAGCCCTTGCTAGATTGGAGATTGCTAGTCTGCAGATACACATTGCTCAGTCCGTCCGGCCGGGTCGGCGCTGCCCACTGGGAATATTGTCACGGCGGATCCAGGATATCGGTCGATGTTTGATCGAAGTTGACGATGGAGCCTTGATGGAACAGGGATGGGCTCGATGGGGTCCAGACAAAGAGGCGGGATGTAACGTTGCCGAATTGGAGCTAACTCAACCAACGCTAGCATTAAACCATACCTGCCGAGTCGGGCTAGCGCCTCCATTTCCTGGTTGCTCTCGGCTTGGGACCCTTGAAGGTTCCCTTGAAGGTTTGTTGTCCTTGTCATTTCCCCAGCAGAGTCTCCAAAAAATTCCCAATGCGGAGTTGTGGACCACCACTTGGACGCTGTTTGCGTTGCTGCTATTCAATGCACAGACCACCCACCTACCTCCCCATGCGGTGGGACCTACACCACAGAGTGGCCAACGTCCTTATGGAGAGCTGACAGCGGCGTGGCTGCATTGTTACACCCCGTCGCTGGCGACCTCTGGACTCGAAGCGCCAGATTCCGGATTCCGCCGTACAGATTCCAGAAGCACGCGGCGAACAATTATGCTGCGAGGGGCCGACCGAACCGCCCACCTCTCCGATTCCCGCAGGCCAACAAGATGACCAAACTGGACGACGACCTGGACCCACTGTGGCAGGACCTCGACTGGTACGTGCTGGTGCTGCTGTCTTTCCTGTCCCTCTTCCCTTCTATGTCGTTGCGGACTGCTCTCTGCCTTCGGGCCTTGCGCACTCACCACGAACTATTGCTCAGATGGTCCTCCTTAGACTCGGGGGAGACAATGTAAACTTTTGTGTTGGACAAACAGTCATTAACTTTCGCTGCCAGGGCCATTGGGCAGATGCTGATTATGGGGATGGGCACCGAAGTGACACCCCAGATCCGTAACCTGATCGAGAAGCACCATCTGGGCTCGATCTTGTTGACTGCCAAGAACCTCAAATGTTGTCAACCTCGAACCTCGGGCGTAACACCGTACACATCACATGCTAACTTGCGCCTGCAGCCGCTCAGCAGACGGCGAGGCTTGTCCAGGAGCTGCAGACTATCGCCCACCAGGCTGGCCATCCACAGCCCCTGTTGATTGTCCTGGACCAGGAGAACGGCGGCGTCAACAGCCTGTACGATGAGGACTACATCTGCCAGTTTCCCAGTTCCATGGGCCAGGCCGCCGCCGGCAACGCCGATCTGGCCTATAAGATCGCCAAAGCTACAGCGACCGAGGTCTCCGCCGTCGGCGTCAATCTCATACTCGGTCCTGTGCTGGATGTTCTGACCAATGCTCGCTACCAGCCACTCGGTGTGCGAGCCGCCAGCGATGATCCCCAGGAGGTGTCACAGTATGGCATCGCCGCCATGAACGGCTACAAGGACGCCGGCCTTGCAACCTGCGGGAAGCACTTCCCCTCATACGGGAACCTGGACTTCCTTGGATCAAGCCTGGACATACCCATCATCACCCAGACGCTGGAGGAGCTCGCTCTGAGCGCTCTTGTGCCCTTTCGAAATGCCATCGCGACGGGGAAACTGGATGCCGTGTTCGTCGGTGGCTGCGGCATCACGAACCCATCCATGAGCGTCAACCACGCCTGCCTGTCAGACCAGGTCGTCGACGACTTGCTCAGGAGCGAACTCGGCTTCCAGGGCGTGGCCATATCCGAATGCCTGGAAATGGAAGGCCTCAGAAATGAGATTGGCGTCAAGACTGGCACCGTCATGGCTGTCGAGTCTGGCTGCGACCTGCTTATGCTGTGCCGCGCGTACGACGTGCAGCTCGAAGCCATCTCGGGCCTCAAGTTGGGTGTGGAGAACGAACTCATCACGAAGGAGCGCATCTACACCTCCCTGAAGCGGATTCTCCGGATGAAGCAGTCTTGCACTTCCTGGGCGAAGGCACTGAATCCTCCCGGCATCTCTCTGTTGTCCAAGATCCATCCCAGCCACCCGCCTCTCTCGCTGAAGGCCTATGACGATTCCATCGCCATCATACGGGACAATGAGAAATTACTCCCGCTGACCGCTTCTATGCACCAAGAGGAGGAACTGCTGCTGCTGACCCCTCTGGTGAAACCGCTGCCGGCGTCGTCCCTGACCAAGGTGCTCCTGGAGGCCAAGAACAGGTCCGATACTCCAAACCTCCATGACAAGTGGGTTCACCGCGACCGGGGAGCCATAATGAGCGGCGAGGGCGTGTTGTTTAGCTCGGGAGGTCCCTTGCTCGGGCTCGTCATGGCAAACTGCTGCACACTTCCTACACCGCGAATGGTGTTAGACCTGGTAAGTCTACCTTCTCACCTGCCCGAGGAATCCCTTCTAATATTGGATAGTGCACGAGAACTTGATCAACCGCGCGTCGTGCATAATTATAGTAACCGCGGATGCCAACCGGAATCTGTATCAAGCAGGCTTCGCCAAGCACGTCTCCATGATGAGTTCCATAATGAGGGCGAGCGGCCAGAAGAAGTCTTTGCTTGTGGTTTCCGTCAGCTCGCCCTACGACTTTGCCCTCGACAAGACGATTGGCACCTATATCTGCACCTTCGACTTCACCGAGACAGCTATGGCGGCTCTGGTGCGGGTGTTGTGCGGCAAGTTCAAACCTCAGGGGACGCTGCCAGGCACCCTGAGGAAGAGCCGGAAGGTTCTGAAATCCAGGCAACACTGGCTTGTCGAGGCCTACAACCGTGACCGAGACGGCAGGGGACTCGACGACCTCCTCCACGCCCTTGCAAGAGCAAGCGCCCCAGCCCATCAGTTCCTGGAGACCACCAGCTCCCATACATTCGAGCTGTTCAACCCCAACATCGAGGAAGCCCACTTTGTGGTGCGTAACAGCAGCACACAGGCTCTCTACGGATTTTGTGCCACGTATTTTGTCCAAGGCACGGGCATCATCGGCGCCCTCTTCGTGGATCCCGCAAAGCGCAACGTATCCATCGGCAGATCTCTCCAACGCAGAGCCCTGCGCGGGCTTACCCAGAAACGGGGAGTCAAGAAGATTCAGCTTGGGATGTCCTTCCCAGGTGTCTTTCTGGGAATCCCGACCGACGACAGCGCTGGCCTCAAGCAATGGTTCGCTAATGGCGGCTGGGACCTCCAGTTCCCACGGCGCCTGACGAACATGGCCATCGGATCCCTGAGCAGCTGGGCCGCACCCGAAGGTCTCCTTCAGAGCATCCAACGAGCCAACATCAGCTTTGATCTCATCTACGGCCTGGACAACGCCGAGAGCGTGCTCTTGCACGTAAATTCTCACGCAAACCCGGAGGTGCTGGAGCTGTACCGCTTTGCTCTCCAAGAGGCCAAAACGTGCGGTGTCGTCCGCGCCAAGGGCCACGGCGAGAGCCTGCTGGGCACTGTCATCATCTGCAGCCCAGGCAGCCCGTTGACCGGGTTCATTCCTTCCTTGCATCCTCCCTCCCCCAGGATGAGCCCGTTGGAGGCATCGTCGCCCCTATCGTGGTCCCCTCAACACCACAGGCAACCCTGGTAGTCCAGGGCCTGGCTCTCATGGGCTTGAGACAGAACAAGTCGCATAAATCGCTCAGGAGCGTCCTCAGCTGGGCCCAGGACGAGGCGGTTGAGCCGCTGCTTGCCATGGGCTTCGAGGTGGTCCAGGCGTTTGAGGAGTTCACCAACTCGCCCGAGAATGTGAGTTCCGACAGCTTCCTCATCGAGTCGATGGTGCAATAACTGACCAAGCCGGCAGTGGCAAGATCTGAGCTAGGGTAGCTGTGTCTGAGTGTTCCCACTTACTTAGATTGGCTGAACGATCCCGGCTTCCCGCAGATTTCAGGGGTTGACATTTTGAGGAGCCGAGAACCTGCCTTTGTTGATTTCCTCTTTCTGTTTTGGAAGCATGACGTTTGAGTTTGGAGCGTCTTTCTTGGAACCCAATATCTCCATATACATCCGAATTCTTTTGGATAGCATTCGATACTCTGGCATATGATGCTGTTTGCTGCCCTCCCTCATACAGTGCTCACTTTACCGTTCTGCGATCCATCTCAAATCACTCCAGCGACGTTTGTGTGTCTCTGTGCTAGAGCTTTACCCCGCGAAGTGATCTTCAAATTCCCCCGCATCCGGCTCTGACAATGACGGGAGAGCCCGGTCGTCCGGTCCCTCTCCGCCGTCAGTAGAGTTGTATCTGGAAATCGATGCAACACAACATTTCCAAAAGTTGTTAGGGGCTGGCAGTCTGTTATGGAAGGTTGAGTCCAGCATGGGAGCGCCCTGAAACGACTAAGGACAAGCTAAACCCAACTGTTCTTCAACAGCAGACACCCCTGGGAGGCAAATCTTTTTACCAGGATCTCGCTAGGGGCTGTTGGAGGCTTGGCTGATGGGGGTGCCGTCTGGGGCACACATCTGGGGAAAGGGCCAGGCGCCACGTCCAGGTGATTGACCTGCGAGGTTACAGTGAGTGGCGCCCAAAAAGCGGCGCGGAGCGGGCAATCGGAAGCACCTCTGGCAGTTGGAGAGGGGGCACCTCAGCCAGTTGCTGCAAAGCATCCCGGCCAGCTATCCCATCACCGGTCTCCACCTCCCACTTCAATCTCCGCCAAACCCATGCTGGCAACTGCATATCCGAGCGCAACGGCGAGTCACAAGTTATGTGAACGAACCCCATCAGACCCTTTGGTGCTCGACCAAGGCCTTAGCTTATCAGCGCTCTCCAAATGCCATGATTGAGAGAGGCTCCGTCCGATCATCAAGTTGTTTCCTCCGATCTTCGATTCGCGTCGTTTCGAAGCACCAGCCAGCTCTGCATGAACCCGTCCCAAAGCTCCAAGTGAGGAGCTACGATGAGATGGCTGGCTTCGGATCTGTACCAGCCATGCCGTCCGGCGCAACGCCCGGCCCAGATGCCATGCCCATGGCGGCCTCGGACATGGAGACGTTCGGTACCTTTTCGGCTTTTTGACGAGTCGCTCCTGTGAGTATCCCCTTTGTGCGACACCACAACTGTGACAATTTGCTTATCAGGGCTGGCAACAGTGACCCTGTCCACGGCATGCCCTCCATCCCCTTTACTCCCACCGCCTACGACTTCGAGACCTTCAGCACCACCTTCGAAGACCCGTTCTCCTACCCGGCGCGGCCCTTCGAAGGCGCCGGCGCCTCGGCCCTCGCTGACGCCGCCGAGGCCTTCATCAACATCGATGCCTCGTCCCGCAAGAACTCGACAACAAGCTCCTCGGCTTTGGCCCGCCGATACCGGGCAAGGCGACCCTCCTGACAGATTCCGGCCAGCTCGTCGAGCCTGCCATGACGGGCGAGCTTTACGGCATGTTCTTCGTCGCCGAGGACGTCTTCGGCGCGGATAGCAACACGAGCGGCCGCCCGCTCGAGTTGACCTGCTACCGCCGAAATCTGTGGCAGATCTCCGGGCAGATCACATTACCGCGCCATGTCGCGCAGTATGTGGATGACCAGGGGCGGCGGGCACCGGTCGCGGAGCTGGCCGCGTCGATTACGGCAGTGGAAAGTATCGAGGGCCGGGTCGCGGAGATGATCACCATCCCCTGGCGGGGGAGTAACGCCCCCGTGGGGACCGACGAGACGAAGGTGGTGAGCGCGCCGCCCGTGGTGCCGCTCGATTTGACCAGCGGCCAGGAGCTCGATGACGGCAGCAGGGTGTCGGTGCCGGTCGCGTGGAAGAGGCTGCAATTCAAGCATGCCACTGCGAATAACGGGCGGAGAAAAGGGCTGCAGCAGCACTATGTGGTGCAGATTAACCTGTTGGTGAGAGGGAAGAGCGGCGGGGAGTATATCAAGGTAGCGGAAATTCAGTCTGGGCCCGTGATTGTCAGGGGAAGGAGTCCGAGGAATTTTGATAGTCGGAAGGAGGTACCGCTGGGAGATAAGAGGCCCTTGGAGAGAAGGAATACGGATGGGTTCTCTGGGAGTGGTTCGAAGCAGCAGCAGAATCACCATTCTTCGGGGGTGGAGGGCGTGGATGTGGGAAGAAACCGATTTGGATCGATAGGAAACATACAGGTGAGTGCTTTGTTTCGTTCGAGCGTATGCGTTACCCAACATAGCTGATCATTTTCTAGCAACCACCGTCCGACTGGGCAACTCCCCATCACGTCTTCACACCCAACTCTCAACAACACCCGAACAAGAAGATGGCTGTCACCTCGCCGAGTCTCAACCGGCCGCCAGTGCCATCGTGGGGCTCACTAGAAGGCAACACTAAACACAGCAACAAGCCAACCAACAAAACCCAGCGTAGCAACAGCACTACAGCCTCACAGCCTCAATCCCCCCCATCAATCTTTCCCTCTCCGAAGACGAGCGCAGCCCACCGAACCGCTCCGGTTCAAACGATAGTTCAACCCAGAGTCCCCAGCTGGCCAAGTCTTCCATGCTCCTTTCCACCGGCGGCGGAATGACGGGTCATGGAACCCAAAGCCAACCAGGATCAGCATTCAACCCGCTCGCGAGCCCTCTTGACGCTGAGGACATGCTGTACGAGTATTTTCCGCTTAGTCTGGACGACTGGTAAGCCGTTGTTTCGTCCCATCCCTGCTGTTCCTTCCAAAGGATTGGAGCAACTCAAGAGAAGGGGTAGTGCTGACAAGGAGCGCGATGTAGGCTCCCCCCTGTCGACGCAATCTACCGCCCCCACGTCGTCCACCACACCATCGTCCCGCCGAGGTCAAAGCCCAACAGATGCGGAGCAAAGCCAAACGCTACTTTGCCGCGGAGTAACACCATCCCTCTTTTCGCGAAAAGACCCTAACCTTCCCTCTCACCACTCCTCCCCCGCCGACCACTGCGAAACCGAAGGCGACGGGGCGGTGTCGGCGGGGCCTCCGGCACCGGCTCAAGGACCTGTCCCACTCCCCGTTCGCAATCACTGCCAGGACTACTACTCGTATCACTGCCACAACGGTGGCGGCGGCGGAGCTGATACACCATGGAGCGGAGCGCGTGCGGCGGCCGTCTCGGAGGAGGGGGAGGAGGAAGGGGCGCATCTTGCCCTGTCAGCGGCGGGAGTCGCACCATTGGCGGTCGCCGGGCTCTCGGCCGCGGCGAGCCTGCCACCGCCCTGGTCGAGATGTTGGAATCCAGATCGGAGTCCTCCTGCTGCTCCGAGCCCGAGTGGGAGGGATTCTGGCCACCACCGCCGCCGCCGCCGCCACCACCACAGCTGCTACTCGCGGAGGTGATGGAGGAGTCGTTTGCGTCGCCGTGGTCGAAGCCGTCGTCGCTGTTGGCAGTGCCATCGCTGCTGTTGCTGCCGCTGCCACCGCCGCCGCCGCCGCCGTGTTGTTGTTGTGGTTGTGGTTGTTGGCCGCTTGGAGGATGATATGCTCGGCGCCCGGGATGGGACCGGTGTTGGAGGACTTGCCGAAAGGGGGGTAGTGGAGCAGGTAGCCGATGAGCTGGGCGACGATAGAGAAGAAGAAGCCCGGGTCGTGGTCTCGGGGTATGAGGCGGATTTTGAAGCCCATGGTGTCCCTTTTCTCCCCCTTGTCTGTCGAAATGGAAGGGTTAAGGGCTCGATGGGAACAGTAGCAGATTTAGGGCGTTCCAGGGTTCAAGAGCTGTGGGGTCCTTTACTGTCTGAGTTGATGGGTTGATGGATGCTTGATGGGATTCAAGTTCTGGGAACTTGAATGCCGACGGAGAGCATGCGGAAGGGGATTCTCAGTTTATGAATTGGCCATCTCTCGCGCTGTGCACAGCGGGCTTGGGCTTATGACTTGGGCTTGATGCATAAGTGATGTTGGCTTATGTTCGCGAGAATGTAGGGTGGTGTTGATGATGGAGGCTGCATCTCTGTCTCTCGGAGAACCTAGGAAGCGAGGTTGTGGCGGGATACCCCCATGGATATTCGGAGTACACACAGTGCCATTCAATTCAACTCGCTGCTCAGAGCACGCAACGGATCCTTGACGAACTTGATGTACTGATTCAAATTCGACAATTACTGGTGACCTGATTCGAGCGTCAAATAAGTCCCGGTCTGTTTTGAACTTTGCTAAACACCCCGCTTCTCCATCTCCCTCTATGCACATTACAGCTGGATATGCAACTCACTGTCTCCTGGATGGATCGATAACGTAAGAGTTGCGGAGTTTCCAGGCTTCAAAGCCACTCCCATGCACCAAGCCCCAAGATCACTTGACCAGGACTCTCACGATCTAAGACCTTCCCCCCCCTCTGTCCTGCCCGCGCGCAACAGATAACCTAAATCAAGACAAACAAGCCAACGCCACTGCCGCCCCAAGCAACGAACTCTCCCTCGCCTCAACAAGCGCAATCGACCCCACCTTCTTCCCATCCCCATTCTCTCGCTCCTCGGCAAGCAACGCGTCGATATACGCCTGCAGATGCGCCCTGTACCCCGGGTAATTCTCAATTACCGATCCGTTGAACGACACAGTCGACTTGCCCTGGGAGATCTCAATCTCTGCGGCCGTCTCAACTGCGAAGGGCGAGTGAACGTCTGGAGGGTGGCGAGGAGCTCGTGCTCTGTTTCGGATTTGAGTTCCCAGAGGGCGAAGAGTGAGGCAGCGACGAGAGAGGCGGAGCGCCGCGAGATGTGGGAGGCGAGGATGCGCAGGAAGGATAGGTCGGCGGTAGTGGGGGTGTAGCCGGGGATGGGGTGGCGGGCGGTGAAGGTTTTGATGGCGGAGGTGAGGGTGGGGTGGTGTCGCTGTTGAGGGTGTGTTAGTGGTAAGGGATGGACAAGGGGGCAGTAAGGGGGATGCTTACGCTTCGATAATGGAGAGAGTTTCGGTGTCGAGGGAGTAGGGCTTTTGCAGGGAAGGCGGAACCTTGCCGCCGAAGATACCTGTGGTGGAGATGGCCTCCAGCAAGGCGTGGCGGCATATCTCGCCGAGGTAGTACCCACTGACCATCTGTTCGAGAGGCTGAAAATCCGGCCGGGGATGGGCTGCTTTCAATAGCTTGTCCCACTTGGTTAAGGGGAGGATGTCATGGCCAAACATGCCCATCTCAGTGTTGACAATGACATGGCTGGCTTTCTCATGCCAGCTGCTCGGCCTGTCGCCGAACTTTTCTTGGCCGATAGTCGTGACAGGGACATGGGCGGCGATGTTGAAGCCTGTCCCGAGGATCAAGCTGTAGCGAGTGGATGGCGTGATGTATGCCTCGGAGAGAAGGGCGGCGCTCGAGTCGTTGACGATGGCGCAGAGTTCGACGTGAAGCCCCTTTTTCCGGCAGGCGGTTTCGATGATCTTTCCCAGGTCCTCTCCGAGCAGGCCATCATTCGCAAGGAAGCCCTTGCCCATGCCACTGATTTTGCCCCCTTTTGATGATGTTTGCCTGTTGCTGTTAGCGGCCGTCAGAGAGCCAGAGCTCAGGAAGACATACTCGATGGGGAAACTCCAGGCGAGTCCCACGAGAAGCGGGTGTTGAGGACTGTGGCCTTTCTCGCTGTCTTGGCCGACGATCCGGTGTATCCTCTCGGCCATCCAGTCGAAGAACTCGGTGCCCCTTAGATTCCTAACCTCGCTGTCGATCTTGAACGAGTCCATCCGGACGATGCCGCTTTCCGAGCCCGACGCCCCGCGGCCTCTGAGGTCCACCAATGCCACGCGCAGTGTCGAGCCGCCGACGTCTAGGGCGAGAAACTTGCCGGACTCGTTGCCGGTAGGTAGCTGGGAGTTGTACGAGGGCAACATGCACTCGGGGTTCGACCGTAACCGTTCTCGGAACTGCCGCTTCAGCTTCCGTGAAAACTTCTTCAGCCCGCCGGCCTTGATGTACCCCAACAGTAGCTGCTCGGCCTCAGCGAGGAAGGCGGCTGATGGGTCGAGGGTTCCCTTGGCGGTGCTGCCATCTTGTGCGGTGACTGGGGTGACTGGGCGGACTGGGCCTGGTGTCCAGAAGGCGAGCAAGGCTTTCAGCAATGACTTGCCCCGAAGCAGAGACTTGAGGGCAGCAGCGAAAACATCCCGTAGCGACGTCATCGCAGAAACGAGCGGCATAGGTGCATGACACTAGAGACCCCTTGAATAGAATTGCGGCGGACAGGGTCCAACTTTAAGTCGTCTAGGACAGGGAGGAGGCGGCGGTGGTTGCAAGGGAGGCACATTCCTACTATACCATGTCCTTCTCCTGGCAAGAAGATGACTGGCAAGGAAGTATCCGCAGGTCCAGCGAAGGAAGACTGAGGCAGAGAGGAGTGCCGGACAGGCTGGACCGAACGACGCTTGTTGGTTCGATCGGGCCCTGGCACTACCTCAGCTGGCACCGCAGCATGCCAAGTAAACACACCACTCCCGGCCCGTGTAAAAGGCTGACGCCGGAAAAATGAAACCTGTCGGATGCCGCCGTGCAGGTGGAAGAGGCGCGCGGATGGGGGCAACAACGCGACCTCCGCAGGCTGTCCTACAGTTAGAGACGCGGACGTTACAGGGGAAGAAGGCCCGTATAGATGTGGGGGCTCTCGGTTGAGAATTCCGGAATAGCGAGCGATTGACGGCCAGTCGAGCAAGGGCAGAGGCGTCTGAGACAGATGGACGATACGCAGTATGGCGGCAAAGGAGCCGTGGAATCCAGGGGTAACGGTCGGGGCGCGAATGGGAGTTGGCGCGGTCCGCGTGTAACGAAGTTCGTTGTTGTCGAGGGGTCGTTGAATGTTGTGTGGGACTCGACTTGGAAACCTCCCCCCCCCGCCCCTTGCAACAAACAAGCAGCGAAAACAGAGGAACACGCGGCGTCAGACAGGGCAGTACCCACCCCCTTGTCCATTGCGAGGCAAAAAAGCCGAGAAATGAACAGCTGCCTCGGCGGGTGGAATTGCGAGGGATCCCGGCGTCGCGCTCGAGTGGTTGTCGTGGGCCGCCGCATCCTCCTCCTCCTCCGCCCGGCACAGAGGGAACGTAACGTTGCGCTTGGAGATTCAGTTGTTGTCGGTTCCAGTTGCGTTGACCAACTGTCGATCGGGCCCGGTGCAAGGGCGGGGCCCTCTCCAAGGGAGCCAGTGGGACGTTGTGGGGCACTGTGCACCTTGGCACCTTTAACAGCTTTGGAAGGTGCACGGGCCATACAAAAGCTTAATTCGGGCAAGGACCCATTTCACGGCGAGCTCGTCAACTTCCCAGCTTCCATCGAAACCGGGAAAGATCTTGGCTTTCAGCTGCAGGTAATTTGGAGATCGCCCACTTCCATCCCACGAGGCTGGTTCATCAGCCTCAATTTTCTCCGAACATTTTCTACTTCGTTGGTCTGCCCTAGCGGCCATGGGTCTTCGGTGTGCGTTGTGGAAGGTTCCTCATGTCGATGGGAGTCGTGCCTGCGCTGGGAGCATCGATCCTTAACCTGCCAGCGAGCGCCTGCCCTCAATAATGGGGCTTGGAGGACATGCGACCGCCCGACAGCTGCAACTCACGCCGAATTGAAAGAAAAAAAAAAACCACATGGGCAGGAAACTTCGAATTCGACAAGGCCATGTCACAAGCCCACAACCAGGCTGAAAACGAAGAGCGTTCCGGTCGGGGCCGAAGATGCCTCCCATCAAGCGTCAATGCCGCCATAGGGTTCAACAATGAGGTGTCAGCCCTCCCAGTTGACGGTCGAAGGCCCGAGGTTTCCAGCGTGCACCACGGGCTTGTCCCCGTCCACCAAGCTCGATTCGCCACTTACACAGCAGCTACTACTGGGTAACTAGGTAGTAAGTTACCAGGTACTGTGGTAAGGACAGCACGCCAACGTTCCATCTGTGGCTCCATACCTCCATCGCCTTGCTTCACCCAAGACCCGGCATGCCCGGCAAGTGCCATGGGTGGCCGATGCAATGCCCGGTCCTGTCCTGGGCAGCTTCCAGCCAGTCGCCGATGGCCTCATGGTTGCTCTGATATCATCACATGCCCATGTCTCATTCGCTTTTTCTTTTGGATGCTTGATACTGTCGACCTTGGGTGCCGACTTACCTCTTCCAAGTGCTCATCAGCAGCTCACTACCGAGTAGGCTTATCGCAATATCGCTATTCTCCTTCTCAAGTCTTCCGCGTCATCTCCTAGTACTTTTTAGAGTGTTCTTGAGCCTTTTCCTTAAACCGCAATGAGGTTCTTCATCCGGGACAACGCCGAGGCGGCCTGCGCCCATGTCGCGAATTACATCGTGGATCGCATCAACCACTTCGCCCCGACCCCAGCACACCCATTTGTTCTTGGCCTTCCACAGGATCTACTCCGCTGGGTGTCTACAAGGCTCTCGTTCAGAGATACAAGGCCGGCGAGGTAGGGAAACATGGTTAATAGAAGTTACTTATATGACACGTACTCAAGCGCATTTTGGCAGGTCTCGTTCGAAAATGTCGTCACCTTCAACATGGTAAAGTCCTCTTACCGCCTCAGATGCCGAGAGCAGAAACTGAGAGTCCGGTAGGACGAGTATATTGGCATCCCGCGGGATCACCCAGAAGCTACCACTCCTTCATGTGGAAGCACTTCTTTTCCCACGTCAACTTCCACCCGGTAACGTGAACATCCTCGACGGCAATGCCCCAAATCTCGAGGCCGAGTGCGTTGCGTACGAGGCCAAAATCCAAGCCGTCGGCGGCATCGACCTGTTCCTGGCCGGCATGGGGGAGGATGGCCACATCGCCTTCAACGAGCCCGGCTCCAGCCTGGCATCTCGCACACGGGTCAAGACGCTCGCTTACGGCACCATCCTTGCCAACAGCCGCTTCTTCGACAACGATCTGGACAAGGTGCCCAAAAATGGCCCTGACAGTGGGCGTCCAAACAGTCCTGGAGGCCCGCGAGGTAGTGGTCCTGGCGCTCGGGGCACGTAAGGCCCTCGCCCTGCAGCGCTGCGTCGAGCAGGGCGTGAACCACATGTGGACGCTGTCGGCCCTGCAGTTGCATCCCCACTCGATGATAGTTTGCGATGAGGACGCGACGCTAGAGCTACAGGTCAAGACGGTCAAGGTACTTCACCCCGTCTCTCCGGTCTTCCCCCCCCCCCAAAAAACCCCCCACCACCCAATCCTTTCTAACAAAACCCTTCCCTTCGTCTCAGTACTTCAAAGACATCGAGCAAGTCGCTCGCGCCCAAGGCTTCGAGCAGATCCTGCCTCCAAGGTCCGCACCGGTCCTGCGCCCACGGTCATTCCCACGACCATCGTCACGGACGAGTTCCCGGCCTCGACCATCCGTGCCCCGCAGCCCACCACCTCGCGCCTGCTCCGCGCCACGCCGGCGACAGAGTACCCCGTGCGCTCGCGCTCCCCGTCGCCGGACTGCGTCTCCCGCCGCCACCACCTTGGCATCACCCCAGACACCGAGTACACCACCACTGTGAGCTCGCGTTCCGCCTCACCAGACTTGGTCCCGGACCGCATGGCCTCGCGGATGGAGGATCCGGCGTTCATGAGCCGGTATACGCCGCGGCCGGAGCAGCAGCAGGAGGTGCGGGAGACGATGGTGCCTTCAGTGCAGAATGGTCTTAACAGGACGGGGGTGGCGGCGTAAGTTTATATGGAGTAGTGTCTTTGGTGTTGAGGAGGAAAGGGACGGGTGGGAAAAGGGAAGGGAAGCGTATCAACAGACTGATAGAAATACATTGCATCATCAAATCAGTAGGGTGTGTACTGTCTTGCTCAGCCGTTGGGGATAGATTCCGTCTTTTCTCCTGGTTCGCGGTTTGGAGCTTGATATCGAGCGTCAGGAGGATCTAATCTGGCAGAATCTCCTTCTGGGAAACACACTGTCTCGAAGGGGAGTACTTGAGGGCTGTGAGAGATGTGGCAAGCCATGTCATGTCCATTCGGAACTCATTACGTCCAAACCTCATCCCCAACTCATCAACCCAAAAGTATCCACCACCCCATCATATATACGCACTGCCCTGTTCCCTTTCCTGAAGTTTATCCAAACCACCCCTCCCCCTTCCGGCCTGCCCACCTCACGTCAAGGAAAACGCATTCGTCACCCCCTCAAAAAGCCTTCACCTTCCCAATCAGCGGCTTCGCATCTCCATAATACCTAATCCGATACGTCCCCGGCCCATCTAGCTTCGCGTCCGACTCCCACGTAATCGTCACCTCGCTATACCCCAGCACGAAATCCGTCCGCTTCCACGTGTACACCAGCCTCCAGTCATCATCGCTCAGCACCCGCGTCCACGTCTTCCCGTCGCTCCCCAGCTTCTCCACCGCAGCGTACGTCCCTCCAGACGCAGGTTGTTGCGCGGGTTGGCGGCCTGGAAGGTGGCCGTGACGACGCTTCCCCCGAGGGGAGGAGGCAGCGGGCTGCTTGAGGACTTGGCCGAAGGACTTGCCGATCGGGGCGTTGTCCTGCACGACGCCCGTGATGAAGCTGAGAGACTTGGCGCGGTTGTCGGGCGGGGTGGGACCCGGCGGAGGGCTGCCCTGGGCGTCGGGCGCAAGGTAGGGCAGGCCGCGGAGTGTGAGATTGATGTAGGCGGGGAGCTCCCACTGGCCGAAGAGGGTGCTGGCGCCCTCGTAGCGCTGGACGGCGTATTCTTCGGGCGTGGCTACGTAGTGGCGTACGAGTTGGCGGGCCCGCCTAGGATGACGAGGGGCTCGTGGTTGCCGGCGATGGAGGCGGCTTTGGCGGCGGCCTTGACGGCGTTGCGCCAGCGCCGGCCCGCCATGGTGGTTGCTTCCGAGAGGGGAGACGATGATGAAACTGCCCGACGCGGAAGGACTGGACGTCGATGATGTTCGGGGTCCAGGCGTAGGGCACGGTCATCTCGCCAACGTCGAGTAGGATAGGCTTCGGGCCTTGGCACTTCTTTTGCTCGGCGCTGGGGGCCTTGAGGAGGTCAGCCACGGCTTGCCAGAGCGGGTTGTTCGGGGCTCCTTCGTCGCCTTGCGTAAAGTCGAATGCCCCGGGCCAGTCGGAGGTGCCTGCCGCGAAGGAGTAGCCGAGGGCGGCCGGGCAGGTTTGCACGATGGTGCCGTTGTCCAGGGGAAACTTGTAGTACTGCATGTCGTTGAAGTAGTGGAAAGACCTGACCGTGGAACCAACAACAGGACTCGACTTGGTGTCAATGGAGTCCTAGGCGGTGTCAGTCACTCCATCTGCAGCTATCAGCCACAGCTGTCTTACATAAATCTCCTTGGCCCCGACAAACTGCCTCCTGGCAATCTCGTAGCAGCTCGAGACACCAAGATTTATCTGGAACAGCGGGCCTCTGCCGTGGCACTTCTGCGACTTGCCATCTGAGCAGCTCGTCTGGAAGTCACACTGCTGGCCAGAGCCGTCGTCGCACCAGGCACCCAGGACGTTCGGGCTCGTGTCGCCCACGTTGGCCTGGGAGAAGCCGGCCACGAAGTTCTCGGCGGCGTAGTCGGTGCCCTTGACGGACTGCTCGAAGAGGTAGGCGGCCAAACCCTTGTTGTCGCCGGTGACATGCGTGTTGTTACCAAGCATGGAGGTGGGGTGAACCGCGAACCAGGTGAGGACACCGATGTTCTTGCCGTCGGAAGCCCTCTTGAACCTCAGAAGCGTCAGGGTCTTGTCGACACTGTCCGTGTATTGCACGCGCTCAGCCTCCGGATTAGCGAGGTAGGCGTATAGGCTGCGGTTGATGTTGGCGTCCTCGACGCGAGTGGTGCCGAAGTCAAGGTGGTGACCCTGACAAGGTCAGTATTCAGTCGTGCCAGAAAGTAACCAGATACTATCCCCACCTCCTGGAGCGACTCGTGCGCCCGCTTGATCGCCAACACGCCGCCGTCCACAATGGCCTGGTAGCCCTGCTTGTCAAAGCCAAGACTGGTGACCTGAGGTAGGAGGTAGTTGAACCAGCCTCCGGGCCCGCTGTGGGAGTGAGTGCCCACGATGGCCACGTTCGGCTGCCCATACATGGAATAGCCGGGCCCGAGAGCCGCGAGACCCTCGAGGATACCGTTCCGTACCGCAGTGTCGCCGCACATGGCATCGAGAATGACGTAAACAAAGCGGTTCTTGGGATTGTCGACTTCCCCGATGATGAAGGCACGGGCGTAGGTACGTTGGCGCACGCCAGAGCCGACCTGGGCGAGGTCGGCATACCCAGCAAAGTTGATCTCGACGACCGGGCCGGTGATGTCGGCCTTGCCCACTCCGATGAGATACTTGTCGCCGGCTGCAGCGGCTCTGGGGAACGGAACGTCGGCACGACCTGGCCTCGCGAACCTGGCCGCGAACTTCGCGCTAGGTTGGGTGTTGCTGACCTGCGCCAGGGCAAAGAGCGCGAGAATGAAGAGAGATACGGCAGAGACCACCGCCATCATGGCCCTCTTCGGGGTGGGCGCCGCCCGGCGATGCTGTTGAAACGGCATCTTGGTCCAGTCTCGCTGCCGTCGCTCAGGCGTGGAGATGGGTGGCAAGTGGCCTGGGCCGTGTAAGGCCACTTACACGCCTGGGAGCCAGCGGCCCTTCTTAAAGACCGAAGAGGTCCCCGAACACTTGTCGGGGGAGGAGTTGGTGTTGAGGCCGGACAGGGATTCCCCGCAAACCCGATACCAGAGAAGGAGTAGCGGCGTGTTCTCCCAGGGCGGGCCGGCGTGCGCCGTTCACGTCGAGAGCGTCGAGGCGGCGGGGAAGCCAAGCGGGAAGTGGGAAGCGACATCAAAACAGGAAAGAGACGTGGTGATGGTCGGGGGAACTTGCCCTTATGAGAGGCTGCATGTAACCCCCCATGTCCGCCTGAGCTGGAGGTCGCTTTCGCTCCCCAGCCGTCAGCCAGGTTCTGCGAGTCGCGTGGGCAGGTTTTCAAGCCATCCATCGCGATCGTCGCCCTGCCGGCAGTCCATCCTAAGCTTCTTCCAGGCCGCTGCTCCGGGGTGGCCCTCCCTCTCGGCCCGCCGCATTCCCCCTTGGCTACATCTTAAACCAGGCCAATCACATCTCGGATGGAGGTGCTGTCTGACGGTGGTGGCTTGCGGCCGGCGTCGTCAGTGTCTCTCGAATCATGCAGCGAGGTGAGACATGCTGGCTATGGGACGGCCATTGGGCATCGACAGGTCACATCGGAAATTTGTCGTCTCTTGTTGAACCAGAAACACCATCTGCTTGGTTTGTGGCCGGGAGCTGAAATGACGACCGTTGAGAGGGAGGGTCACCCGACGTGGCCATTGGGGTTGCTGATGTGAACCTGCTCCTCGGCCTTGACGCTGCTTGCACCTATCGCTGTCGAGTCTGCCCATCTTGCCTGGCCAGGGCAAGTCAAGGTAATGAATCGTCAGGTACGGCGGCCCAATTCCATCTCTGGATTTGACTGGGGATCTGCCGATCAACAGCCTGCATGAGACCGAGTGAAGGTGGCGTCTGCTTGGCCCTCGGTTTGCATACAACCCTAACCCCCTAAAAAGGGGGTCCCTGCCATTCAGCTTCGGACTCCAGAGCCAGTTGAGGTTTGATGAAGCAGCTAATGGAGGATGATGAAATGTAATGCGCCGAAAGAAGAGAGCTACAAGGCAAACCATGGGTGCTTCAGAATCTCCTCGGCCGAAGGGCGCCCTGAGACGTCATACCCAGCATCCTTCTCAGCAGCTTTGAGACCTCGTCCGCTTCCTCCTCTCCCATATCCTCTGGCCTGTACTCCCGCAGCTGTTCTTCCAGAGGAGCAAACATCCCGGGATCTACAATTGACGATTCGTCCGGACAGGAGGCCGGTGAGGCCGGCGGAATAACCTCGTTTTGGATGTCCTCATCATCATCATCAGGCCGCCCACCATCCTCGCGTTCTCCGCCATCGCTAATGCCGCCACAACCATTGCCTTCACCATCACCGCCACCTTCCTCCACCACAATGTCCAGCCGTCTCCCATCTGGCCCATAATACTTCCCACAACGGCGCCATCGCAAGCAGAACTCCTCTGGCAACGGCCCAAGAACCTCGCTGAGCTGGATGAGGTGCTCGTCGTTGGTATCTTCGTCAGACTCCGCGTAGCCATCCAGAGCCTCGAGCCGAACGAAGGGGCCGGGCAGTAAGGAGCTCAGACACGAGACAACCGAACGACCAAACGTCGATGCCGTTTCCAGCGGCATGAGGTCCGTGAAGGATTACTTCAGGGGCGCGGAGCGCCACGGGCGTGACTACCTTGTTGGGTGGACGGTCTCGAGGAATGCTTGCACAGAGATCTGCGATCTTGACCACCGGGTCTAGGTCAAAGGAGACCTGATCTAGCAAAGGGGAGGGTTCGAGGAGGTAGCTGGGTGCCCACAAATCTCTTTTCCCATCCCGTCTCTGCAGAGGATTTCCCTCGCTGAGACCTTGACTTAAGCCCTCCTCCACAGCCGCATCAGTTAGGGGGTTGCCCAGTCCGGCGTTAGTAAAGAGGGTATTCCCCGGGTGGAGGTCCCCGTGGACAATACCCCCCTGTGCAATGTATTCAGCCCGAGGAGTGTGTCGCGGAGGATTCGTTTCGCCAAGGGCAAGGGAAGCCGGGGATGGTATTCCCACGGTTCGAGGTCGCCGTTTTGGAAGGCTGGGTGCCTCCTGAGGACAAAGGCCGAGGTGTGGGCCCATGGGCTCGAGAACGAGGCATGTGTGTGTGCCGTTGGGGCCGGTTAGTTGGAAGGTGTCGAGTAAGGAGACGACATGGTCATGATGGGTTGAGGGTTGAGAAAGGGACTTGTGGATGGCAATGGCCTGGGTGGTGCGCTCTTTATCGAGGTTGGCAACGCAGATCTTCACGGCGACGAAGCGGTCTGAGGCGACGTCAACGGCTAGCCAAGTGGTTGAAAAGGAGCCGTAGCCTAGCTTGCGGATGATGCGGTAGCGGCCGTAGAGCACGGCACCCAAGTGGATGGGATGGTAGCCGCCGGGGTGGTAGGACTCGGCCCATTCGCAAGCAGTGCCGTTGGTTTTGAAGCGGCAGTCTTCTTCATCCTGGGGGTTGCGGCTTGGTGGTGAAGGCGGGAAAGAGGCCGTGGTTTGGGTTGGATTTGTGGATGGGTGTTGACGGAGAAAAAGTCGTGAGGTTTTGGAGGGACGGTGCATTTAAGCGCCAGATGGTAAGGACGGTACCAGCAGACCAATCATTGCCGCCCTCCAAATAGTCCTCAACACATCCGCTAGTTGGAGCTGAGGACATTGAGCATGACCTGAAGCAAGCCACTGACCACCCTATGGGTATCTCGTCCTATTCACTACCTCCGCTACCCCTGGTCTACCATACCATACATGTCCGTACATGATACAGCTGCCACACCCACGACCAGCAACAGACCAAGCAAACAAGAGAGAAGTGGAAAACAGACCTACTCTTGCCTTCGCCTTCGCTTTCCCTCTAACACGCTGCGGTATATGTCGGTAAGTCTGTGCATTTGTGTGTGAACATGACAGAAGCGAAGATATAAGACATAAAAAAAAGACCAACCCACCCATCCTTTTGCTATGCAAGTCCCATGCTCCCGGTAAGAAACCTCCCACTCTCAGGAACACCAAGAGAACAAACCCCAAGTGAACCAAGGGAAAACAGGAGAAGAGAGGAGTGAAGGGGAAATGGTATGTAGAAGTAAGGATGTAATGATGAGCAAAAAAACGCCCGCCCAGTAACGCCGGCCTGCCCCCCCCGGACCCCCTCGCTTGCAAATGTGGATATTTTCCTTTCCTTCCTTCATGAAACATGATAAAAAGGGCTCTTGCTTTTCCCACCTCGCCGTTTTCCTTTCCTTTCCTTCCCTTTCCATTACCACAGTCACCGCCCATTTGTTTCCCATCCCCTGCATTTCATATGCTGGCCCCGGCCCGGCCTCAATTCTTTGCTCTTCCCTGCGCGTCTACGTCTTGGGCGGGATGGCGGACAAGCCCATGTGAGTTGCGGCGAATCGGGAAGAAAGCCGCTCGTTGTGTTAAATACCGTCGTCTTCGGCGCCAGGTCCGTCGAGTAACGTTCCCGGGAACACCTCATACTCGGAAACGAATGACCCCGGCAGGTTGTACGAATAAGTGGTCTTAGTCCCATCAGATGACTTTGGCACTCTGGGTTCTGCCTTTCTAGAGCCCAAGCTGGCCGGCGGTGGGCTCCATCGAGTTCTCGGACAGGTTGATGAGGAGCTGGGTGAGGCAGCGCTTGGTGGCGGCGTCGTCGCGGAGGACCGCCGAGAAAGTGTGGTCGCGGAGGGGGTCTGGGAGGCATTGCCGGAGGGCTTCGCGGGCGCGGGCGTTGTCGCTGAGCCTGAGGACAGATTGTTAGTGTCACAACGCAACGAGCGAGCTGGAAAGTACGGGTGCCTACCTCAAAAAGCACCTGACAACATGCTTTAGGAGCCTAGCCGTCTGCTGTTCCACGAGCTGGGCGACCATGTTGCTCAGTACGGTGCCCACGGCATAGAAGCGCTCGTATGTGGCGCAGATGTAGTTGAGGCCGTTGTCGTCAAGCAGGATCTTCTGGACGATGAAGATGGCGACCGTTTGCTGAGCTCGGAGCCCGTCTCCATGATGCGCAGGCACAGGGGGATGATTTCGGTCGTGAGGAGAAAGTTAATCACCTCGGACGAGTCCGTTCTTAACCAGCGCGCCGATTACTCCGAGAGACGTAAGCCGGAGATATTCGAACGGCCTAGACTTGGAAGTTGTGTTGAGGAAGGGGTAGAGATAGAGCGGGATGTGTGCTGCGCAACGCGTCAGCAAATTCGAGGCCAGAACCACCTCACACGGGCCAGTGCAACATGCTCACCTGTCAAGAAGAGAGTGCGTGTCTCGTGTGCGATGCGACACACTGGAGGAGAGCTAGTGCGTTGCAGACTCTGTTGGAAGCAGCCGCGGTCAGCTGGGACGGGCTCAGAAGGTTGTAGACACTGATCTCCTGGAGGAGCGACGTCATGACACCTGCACCACGAGTTAGCGGACAAGTATGTCGTGCAATACGACAGGGCAGGCGTGTTGTACCAAACGAGTGCCACAGGATCAGCGCCAGCTCGGGAACCTGCTCGCGCTTCTTGCTGAGCTCAAGCAGAGCGGCCTCGCGCGTGTTCTCGTTCAGCAGGTCGGCGATGTACTGCATTGTCCGGCGGTTGTCCTCGGACACGGCAGCCTCGAGGGTGTTATCTTGGGCGTGGGCCTGGGCGAGAGCGCCGACGCTGTTGTGGGCGCCGGCGATGCGGTTGTAATGCTGCTGCTGGGCGACATTAGCAGCGGCGGCCGCAGCCTGGGCGTGGTGCTGGTGCGACGTCTGCTGGTGCATCCAGGCGGACTCGGCCTGGGGATACTGGTGGTGTCCGTAGACGTGCGGATTTGGCATCATCTTGGCGGTGCGTATTCAGATCGTGCGAGAGAGGGTGAGCGGGTTACAGTGGCAGCGCAACGTTTGAGGGCCTTGGGATGCCGTTTGACAAGGTTCGTTCGTCGGGTTGGGTTGGCAGTGACAGATCGTTGGTTATCTGTCGCCTCGGACAAGACGATGTGCCGCTTCGGGCTGGGCGTCATGGCGAATTGTATGGATGCTGGGTCGCTGGACTAATGGGCGCATGCGTCGCCGGTTGTCGGTGTCAAGAGTTGAAGCAGCGTTGGGGGCGGGGAGGTTCAAAGTCGACGGTGCCGGGATGTGTGGTGGAAGTCCCAGCGCCGCAGCCGAATATCGAATCACGGTTTTCGGCGGGCACGCACGGACCAGCTATGGGGTGAGCCTGTGCTTCATGCGGCGCGGTGGGCCGATTTGACCCACCCAATGAGAGGAACCCTGACGGCGCAGGCACCTCGGCCAAGACAAAGAACGGCTGGAAACTTATAACATTTGAACCCTTCCGAAATAATAGTTCATATCGGTCAAATTCTACACGGGAAGAGCAGAGCCATGCTTATGCAGGTTACAGAAGAAGAGCAATGGAAAAGTACAAGCCAAGCAACCCTCCAAAACGCCATCTGAACCCTCCGTCCCAAACCCTCCCCCCCAAAAACCCCCGGGCCCCAAATTCCCCAGGAAATCTATCTACAGTCATCACATACCGGCCCTTCCTTCCCTTTTGTCTATCACAAGAACACAAAGAAGACTATCGCAACGCCACCAAGCAACAGCGCAGTGACAGCCCCAAGCGGCACATTCATCACAGCTGCAGACACAACAACCGGGATCGGTCCAGAGCTGGGCCCCAGAAGCCCACCGGTGCCAGTCCCAAAGCCACCAGAGGCTGTCGCCGCGGCTGTCCCGGACATCGAGTGGTTCGAGCAAGGGCACTTCGAGTTCGGGATGGGGTAGATGACCGTCAGCTTGGAGATGGTCTGCCCAGCACCAGGACCGGTCATCGTCGGCGTGCCTGAGGTGATGAGGCCGGTTGCGTTGAGGCTGGCACAGATGTTGCAGGTACCTTTGCCGGGTCCCGGGGTCGGGATGGGGGCGGACTGCCTCCGTTGCTGGTCTTGAACGCGCCGCCTCCGGAGCCGGTACCGCCGCAGCCGCCTGAGCAGCCGCCAGAACAGCTCCCACCAGTGTTACTCCCGGAGCCCCCGCAACCACCCGCTCCCCCATTCCTATTGACACCTTCATCTCCACCACCCTGTGAGCCGTCACCAGCACCCAAAGTCGGCGTCGGCGTTGACACAACGCCAGTCTCGGACGGAGCCCCAGTGGTTGCAGTGGCATTCCTGCCGCCACCACTGCCGCCCACTCCTCCTCCTGTCCCTTCATTGCCATTGCCATCGCCGTTCCCACTCCCACTCCCTCCACCACTTCCACTTCCACTTTTGCCACCGTTACCATCCGGCAAGGAAGTTGCTATCGGGTTCCCCGCCTGATCGACCGTCACTGTAGCCGTCACCGTCCCCCCACCACCGTTCCCTCCCTGCCCCTGACAAAGGCCTCCCCGGCCACCATGATAGTCGAGACAAACGTAATGGTGCTGGTCACCATGCTCTCGGGACTCTCTGATATGGTGATAGTGACCTCTTCGATGATGGTCGTTACTGCCTTCGAGGCTACCGCTGTGCCGTTGTTCCCGTTGTTTCCATCTGCTCCGGGGTACTGCTACCACTCGCGGCTTCGGCAGTACCAGTCCCGGTACCAGTACCTGCCGCACCGGGAGGCGGAAGGACACCGGCGGGCAGGGTCGTTACTATTGTTGTGGGGCCGACGGCGTTGGTGGTTGTTATGGTTGTTGGAGTCCCGCCTCCTGAGGCGAGGGTGGAGGTTAGCAGAACATGGAAGCCCAGAGCGTCAGTTGTTGAGGCGGTTATTACTGGGGCATTGGCGCCCCCGCCGCCTTGTTGATCCGAACCAGCATTAGACAGAGAGCCAGAGTTTGACGCGAGAGCGGATGTGATGGTTGTGGCGCTGCCTAGTGTGTCAGCGGTGGTGAGGACCGTGGGAGAGCCGGAGGCGTCGGTTTGGTTAGGACTATTACTGAGCCGGCACCGTTTCCTGACCCACTGCCGCCGGCCGCGAGGAGGAGGTGACGGTTGTTGGCTGCCCTGCGGCGTCGGTCGTGGTGATGACGGTCACGGCACCGCTGCTTCCGCTTCCGCTTCCGCTTCCACCCACACCAGCGCTTAAATTCGCTGTCACAGTAGATGTGACGGTCAGCGGCTGCCCGTTGGCGTCTGTGGTCGTGATGGTAGTGACTTGTTGCCCGTTGCCGGCCGCACCACCTCCGCTCCCTGCTGTTCCGCTGCCTGGCGTCTGAGCTGCGGTTGGATTCGCGGTCACCTGCATCGTTTCGGTCATCACCCCCTCCGCTGGAACCAATGCCGCTATCGGCTCCGGAGGTGCCGTTGACCACCACCCACGTAGTCGCCTGGAAGTTAGTGACGGCAGCACCCTCGCAGAAGGCTTCAAGGTTGAAGTTTTGGCGTTTCAAAGAGTCCGTCTCCATGGCAGCAAAGGCCTGCATGAAACTGTCCTCGATGACCAAAGGGTGCGGCTGGACGTAGACGAGAGATGAGCATCTGAGGCTGTTTGGTGTCCTGGCCGTCATCTGGAAGGGGACCAGGGGGTTGGCCTCGGAGATCAATACTGGGTTTTTGGCCGATCTCACGCGCAGACCGGACTGGATGTAGGAAACGTAGAGTTTTGACGACGTCATGATGGTGAGAGGATCGAGCGAGGTGAGGTTGAGCGACAGCTGCATGCCCATAGCGATATATGTCCGGTTCCCTTCTGCTTGGGGGAACATGATGATGGGTTCCGAGGATATGTCTGTGCTCCGTTAGCTGTGTCCTCTCAGGTCTTCGGCGAGATGACATACCGTCCCAGCTACACTGGCCACCTGGTGCGTCGATGTTCGACGAGCCCATCCTCATCATCAGGTTCTTGCCGCCAGACTTGGACTCAGAGCCTGAGCTCGACGCAGACCCATGTCCAACGCCATAGTCACGGCCAGGTAGCAGCTTCTTATCCCAGAAGCTTCCCTTTGCCTCAACATCGATGGAAAGTAATGACGAACCGAGAAGAGCCGCCGACAATGGCGGCAAGATAGGAAAGATGCGCATTTAGAGGAGCACGAAAAGTGAAAAGAGAAGATGTAGGAAGTTCCGCGATCGAGAGTGAGGCTTGAAGACATCAAAGTCTGTCGATCACGTAGCTTGTGCAGGTCAGTCGAGTAGGACGAAGATTTATAAATATCATTCTTTGGAAAGAAGTAGTTACTGAAAAGTCCCGAGATGGCCACAATGCCCTGGAGCGCAGGACAGGGTTTTGCCCAGCCTTAAACCAGTCCATCCAGATATATGGTCCCCTGATATGTTCCTGTCTCTCCATCGCTTTGATGCGACGAGGTTGATTCTGAAGCCTGTTCGACCGGTGCTTGCGGCCCTCCACAATTGCAATTGTAAGTACGGCCCCATGATTAGAGCTCCAAGACAGCAGCAGAAGGGGGGGTTTCAACATGCTGAGTTAACGGGCCAACGTACACGACCGGGCCGGGAGGGAAAGCCAGCCGGCCGGGCGAAGACCGAGTGCGCTGGTCGGTTTGCCGAAAGTCACGCCGGCTTGGAGAATGCCAGATAACCTGCCTGTTTGATGTTCCCTTTCTCAGCGGCACAGAACCGGCCATGAGGGTGACTGGAGGAGCTAACATCCCCAGAAGATTGAAACGCTGCGCCGTGCGGCACACTCGTCACGCTTTCTCTGAGGATTGGGCCGGAAGGAAGCTGGGCTTCTCTTGGCCGGACCAGAGTTGTTTCAACTAAATACGGTACGGCAGTGCTCAGCTCTGCCTGGTTTTGCGAATTGATGCCAAACTCGATAAGGGGAGTCTGTCATCTTGAGAGCGTTATCGATCCCCGAGGACAGCACATTCGTCCTTGCACAGTCCATTTGAACGGAAAGTACTGGGGATATGCATAGACAGGGCAACAGTCATAACAATGTCAGGACATGTTACGACACATCTTTCATGACAACTGTATTTTTCAATGACAGCTTCCCCGACGAGCTTGACCGCAGCCTCGCTTCCCAGCCGCAACAATCACAAATGCAATCCACTCTCCGGGAACACCAACAGCTGGTTTGCCTGACGCTGTGCGACATGCACAAACGGGTGGGCAGTGCACATGCATGCCAGTGCCGTCGTGGGCTGTCAGATGAGTGTCGGGCAGGGGTCTGACGCTTTGGCAGATGTGGGGCGTGCATCGTTACTGCGTACACGCACTGTTGCCCCCGGCTTCCATGATGGAATTCGAAGGATTAGTGTCATCGCCATCGATAGGCAAACAGGACAGAGAGCCGTCGGTTTAACCTCCTTCTCTCTCGCAAACCCAACGATTATGTGTTTGTATCTTTGTTCAAGGATGGAAGAGCTTGAAAGTCACCTTCAATTGTGCGCAGCCCCTCCACAACGTCTGCGGAAGGCGCGTTCTGGCCAGTCAGCTGGACAAAGAAGCCAAGGCGTGGGGCAGACCATGGCGCCTTCAGGCATCCAGATCCGCTCCTCTGCCCACCTGCGCCGCCGTCTGGTTGTTTCGAAGATGCAATCCAGCCACTTGGAGCAGCACTCGGCACCACACCGCTAAGCGATCAAGCTTGTTTTCCCCCGTAGCGTGCCCTGGGCGACCCCAGGACTGTCTGTCAGATGCACCATCACGCGGGGAATGCGGGATGCATCCAACACTGGACCGATTCCCTCAAGGCTTGATTCGAGGAGCTCATGTCAATTGTGTCCAGATGCGAGCCGAAGAACCATCAAAAGGCGTTGGGATATCGAGTTCAATCTGACAACCTTGTTGACTTCTTTCTTGCTGCTCTGACAAGCCGCCAAGCCTCGACAAGTCTCGACCCGATCTGAGGCTCTACTGTCTTCTTGAAAGACCCCTGTAGCGTGTCGCCCTCCGGCGGTCGGACCCGACCCTGTGGCCTACCCTCTTCAAGACAGCTTTCGGCACGCGTCAACTTGAACTCATCCCACACAGACATCCAGGTACTGACGCAATGGCCGGCGGTGTCTCGGCCAACGGCACCGCGGCCCCTCCCCAGGCCGGCGTCCTTGAGGGCGTCAATCCCATCGCCTACTCGCCTTCAAACCCGATCACCCTTTTCATCATTCAGGCAAGTTTTTCTTGGTCATCTCTGCCCGACCCGGCACCGGGACCTCTGTGTTTCGTTTCGCCGGCCGATGGTGGAACCAGGTCCCCGCCGGCCGGGCGTCCGCCTCCGGCTCAGGGTGCTAACAATAACACCCGACGCAGGCCATCATTGTCATCCTCTTTTGCCAGCTGTTGCATTGTAAGTGCACTATCGGGAAAAAGGGAGAGCGGTAGGCTAATGAACTGTTCCAGATCCCCTCCGGCTGTTGAACCAGCCCCGTGTCATCGCCGAGGTTATCGGCGGCATCCTGCTGGGTCCGTCGGTGATGATGCGGATACCGGGTTTCAAAGACAGTATGTGTCCCATTCTCTTGGCCTGTATCCCACGACGACTGACAGCGTATAGCTATCTTCCCTACTGCGTCTATGCCCGTTTTCAATAATGTGGCCAACCTGGGTCTGCTCATTTTTCTTTTCTTGGTTGCCCTTGAGGTGAGTAGCCCGGCTTCCGCAGGTTGCCGCTTTGGCCTGATTATCAACAGGTTGACATCCGGCTGTTCACCCAGAACTGGAAAGCCGCCCTGAGCGTCGGTCTGGCCGGCATGATCCTCCCCTTCGGCCTGGGCTTCGCCATCGCCTGGGGGATCTACCACCAGTTCCTTGTCGGTACCACCAACGACCCGATTAGCTTTGGCGTCTTTGGCTTGTTCATCGGCACTGCCCTTGCCATTACTGCCTTTCCCGTGCTCTGCCGCATTCTTTCCGAGCTGAACCTGCTCCGCTCCAGCGTCGGCGTCACCGTCCTGGCTGCCGGCATCGGCAACGATGTGACCGGCTGGGTCCTCCTTGCGCTCTGTGTCGCCCTGGTCAACAACAGCAACGGCCTGGCTGCCCTCTGGGCCCTGCTCTGCTGCATTGGCTGGACCTTGCTTCTGGTGTTCGCCGTCCGACCACCTTTCATCTGGATTCTCAGACGGACCGGAAGCCTGCAAAATGGCCCCACCCAGGGCATGGTCGCCCTGACTATGCTCATGGTGCTTGCGTCGGCGTGGTTTACGGGTGGGTCATATCCTCCTAGTTGAGATCATGGATATAGGTTACTGACCGTCCTAGGCATTATCGGTGTCCATCCTATCTTCGGCGCCTTCCTGGTCGGCCTGATCTGCCCCCATGACGGCGGCTTTGCCATCAAGCTGACCGAGAAGATCGAAGATTTGATCTCCGTCTTGTTCTTGCCGCTTTACTTTGCCTTGTCTGGCTTGAACACAAACCTGGGTCTCCTGAAGGATGGCATTACATGGGG
This sequence comes from Achaetomiella virescens, assembly GCA_031001845.1. NCBI lineage: Eukaryota > Fungi > Ascomycota > Sordariomycetes > Sordariales > Chaetomiaceae > Achaetomiella > Achaetomiella virescens. Next base: position 505,770 of record JARNGD010000003.1, read on the forward strand.
CTATGTCATTGGCATCATTGTCTGTGCTTTCGTTGGCAAGATTGCAGGCGGTACCTTTGCTGCCCGGGCGAACAGGCTGCTCTGGCGCGAGAGCTTCACCATAGGCTGCCTGATGAGCTGCAAGGGTCTTGTTGAACTGATTGTCTTGGTGAGTGTGAAATGGTGAAAGACGCGCCCGACTTCGACTAACTCGAACAGAACATCGGTTATCAAGCGGGTATCCTCTCGGAAACGACCTTCAGCATGTTCGTTGTTATGGCCCTGGTTACCACAGTCGCAACCACCCCCCTCACCAAGGCTTTGTATCCGCCGTGGTACCAGAAGAAGGTCGAGAGATGGCGGAGAGGCGAGATTGACTGGGATGGCAATCCCATTGCCGAACCTGGCCAGGACGCTCCCAAGGCTGTCGAATCGCAGATCCGCCGCCTTATGGTACACCTGCGCCTCGACAGTCTTCCGAGTCTCTTTACCTTCATCACGCTGCTCAGCCCAGAGAGCCCTCCCGTCTCGTCCCATCCGGAAACAACAGAGGAGTCATCCAATGGGAGCGAGGTTCAGGCTAAAAAGCGGCCCCTCGAAGTCCATGGCCTGCGTGTTCTCGAACTTACTGACCGTACGTCCTCAGTCATGCACCTGACTGAAGGCGAAGATTTCTACTCCCTTCGCGACCCCGTGGTCAACGCCTTCCGGACCTTCTCCCAGCTGCACGACGTTGCTGTCTCAGGCCGCGTTGCTGTGGTGCCCGCCGACTCGTACGCTGAGACCCTCATGACCCAGGCTTCCGAAGTCTCATCCGACTTCGCTCTCATCCCATGGGGCGAGTACGGCAGTGTGTCCGAAGATCAGTCCTTCCCCGTGGCCATGAGCGCCAGCGAGCGCTTCCGGTCTAGCACTCACCTCGACTTCATCAATCAGACCCTAGAAAAGGCTGCCCACACCTGCAACGCAGGCATCTTCATCGACAACGGCTTCGGCGGCATCACCAAGCCGGTCGACCGCCCGGAGCTGATCCGCAGCAAGAGCGCCATGTCCATTCGCAGCTACCGCACGGAGCTAGCCGCTTTGCCGGTGGCCAACAAATCCCACCACATCTTCCTCCCATTCTTCGGCGGCCCCGACGACCGCGTCGCCATCAGACTAGTTCTGCAGCTCGCAAAGAACCAGCACGTCACCGCCTCCATTGTGCGTATCAACTGGCCCACCGAACAACAACCCCAAACCCAACCACCTGAAGAACCCCCCACCACCACTGAGTCCCAGAACCCCGCCACATCCTCGTCCTCCCGCGGCAGCAAAACCCCGGACCCCAAAGCCGCCAACGTCGCAGAACAAGAAGAATCAGACGCGGTCTTCTTCGACACCCTGGAATCCCTCCCTCCCTCCTCCTCTCTTCCCGCGTCGTCTTCTCTGAGACCACCCTCTCTTCTTCCTCGCCAGCAACAGCTCTCACGGAGATTCTGCTGCTTGTCCAAAAGACGGTGGGGCAGCGGCCCAAGAATGCTGGGGACGTGGTGGTGCTGGGGAGGAAGAACGAGAGATTTGGGGATGGGAATGCGGAGGCGGGCGGAAGTGGGAGCGTGGATCTGCGCAAGACGGTGGGCGCTGTGGCGGAGCAGTTGGTTAATACGGGGGTGAAGGCGAGCATTTTGGTTGTACAGGCTGGGGGGCAGGAGTTTGGGAGGGGGGTTTATGCTTGACCTCTATATGGGTCTAGTGCTGTTTTGTCGTTGAGCGTACTGCAGCTCTTTGAGCATATTTGGATCTTCTGGTTTCGTTCATCTATCTTCGGAGGACTAACTTCCTTCCGTTTGGATACTAGCGGCCAGTTGTTATGTTTCATCTTGGATTGTCTGGTATGGCCACGGCATGATATCCTCCCCTCATGTTGGATACACCGTCGATACAACATTATGTCTCTTCAGGGGCGCTTCGTCTTTCTTCCTGGAGTATAACCACGTGGACTCGGTCGCTCATAGAGGATTATAAGCCACACTAAACAGAATCCAATCAGAACCAGCAGAAGAAACACCCCAGTTGTACTCCCAACGCCGCTGCCACTTGCTCTGTCTCTCACCCCAGAACGAAACTCATCCAACCCCAACACCCCTACGCATGTTGTGACAAACACGTCTACCACTCCGGAGCCCCCCCACAACCCCCACCCCCATTAACCATCAAACTCAACCGGCCTCCTCCCCATCGTTCCCTCCCCGTTAAACATCGGCCTCACGCCGGCTTCTTGGCCCTGTGCCCCTTAAACCCCAATTCTTGTCCACCTCGGCAAACTGCCCCGGCCCTGCCTCGCCCTCTTGACCATCCACTTCTTCGTCCCCAGCGCGGCATCCAGTTCCTCAACGGGCGGCAGCTTGAGGTACACCATGCCATCGTCCCGTTCCTCGACGTCGAAGGTGGCGATGGACAGGTCGGCATCGTTCTTGCACGAGCCGGACGAGAGGTCGAAGTTGCGCTTGTGGTGGGGGCACGAGATGTATGGTGCCTTTTTGTTGCCCTGGGGTTCAGAGGGGGAGGGAGGGGAGTCCCGCCGACCAGGCTGTCCGAGAGGATGAACGCGCGCTTGTGCGGACACATCTGCTGCGTGGCGTAGTATCGCCCCTTGAAGCGCCACACGGCAAGCTGGGTGTCACCACGCTTGATGGTCGCGCTGATGCCGTTGGGCTGGGCGTCGGCACCATGGAAATAGCTCGCTTCGAGCACGGGCTGCCAGGTGGTCTGGGACCATTTGGTCCGGAGCGAGGCAAAGTCTTCTTTGGGGGCGGCGGCGGGGCCCCGGCGGGGGAGTCCTTGGGCCACATAACGGGCCGCAGTTGCGACCGATCTGTTTCCAGCTCCATGCCGTCTACCGTCTCGTCCGTGTTGGCGAACTGCCTGAACTTGGCCGCGATGGACGGGTTGTTGATGGCCTCGGCCCACTCGTCGAAGTAACTGTCGACGAGCTCCTGCATCTGGGCTTCGAGCGAGGCGTTGATGCCCAGCTTGTCGTGGAGGATGACGTCGCGCAGGTAGGTGATGCCGTCGCCGGGGAGGGACTCGAGCCAGCGGGCCGTGCGCTGCAGCTTGTCGGCGGTGCGGATGTAGAACATCAGGTAGCGGTCCAGGATGGGGATGACTTCGCTGGGCGGCACGTCTTTGGCGAGGAGGGTGCCGTGCTTGGGCGAGGCGCCGCCGTTGCCGGCGATGAAGATGTTGAAGCCTTTTTCGGTCGCGATCAGGCCGAAGCTAGCAATGCGTTAGTTCTGGCACTAGGAGGGGGGGAGGAAAAAAAAGGGGGGGGGGGGGAGGAAAGAGGACATACTCCTTATTCTGCGCCTCGGCACACTCCCTCACACACCCACTGACACCACCCTTGATCTTATGCGGCGCGCGGATGCTCTTGTACCGCTCCTCCAGCCGCACCGCCATGCCCACGCTGTCACCAATGCCATATCTGCACCAGGTCGTGCCCACACAGCTCTTGACTGTCCGCAGCGCCTTGGCATACGCATGCCCGCTTTCCATGCCCGCATCCACCAGCTTCTTCCAGATATCCAGCAGATCCTGCTTCTTCGCACCAAACATGTCAATCCGCTGCCCGCCCGTTATCTTGGTGTACAGGCCGTACTCCTTGGCCACCTGGCCCATGACAATCAGCTTCTCGGGCGTGATCTCGCCGCCGGCCACGCGCGGGACCACGCTGAAGGTGCCGTTACGCTGGATGTTGCCGAGGAAGCGATCGTTGGTCTCCTGCAGGCCGTGGTACGGCTTGTCCATGACGTGTTTGTTCCACAGCGACGAGAAGATGCTGCCCAGGCAAGGCTTGCAGATCTCGCAGCCGAGGCTGGAGGGGTCGGTGCCGGCCTCGCGCATCACGTCGGGCAGCGTCTTGAGGCGCTTAACCATGATGATGTGGTAGAGCTCGGCGCGGGTGTGGTTGAAGTGCGGGCAGAGGTTGTTCTTGACCTCGTTGCCCATATCTTTCATGGTCTTGTTGAAGATGGAGGTGACAAGCGGGAGGCAGCCGCCGCAGCCCGTGCCGGCCTTGGTGCAGGCCTTGACGTCGCCGACAGATTTGCAGGTGCCATCCTTGACCACCTTGACAATGTCGCCTTTGGTGACGTTGTGGCAGCTGCAGATCTGGGTGTCGTCGTCGAGGTCGTCGGCGTCGTCGCCGCCATCCTTTTTGGCACCGAGGATGAGCTCAGCGGGAGGGATGTCGAGCTCTTTCTGGTTTTTAACCAAGGGCACCAGCTTGACATAGTCCTTGGTGTCGCCGATCATCATGCGCCGAGCAGGTACTTGCCATCAAGGGTGAAGATATACTTCTTGTATACGTTCTGGAAGGGGTCCTTGTAGGTGAGAGCCTTGACCGGGTATGAAGGCGTCTTGGTGCCATTGACGCCGTTGCCGTTCACACCATTCGTTCCGTTGACGCCATTAGTCCGGTGGCCATTCACTCCACTGGCCCCGTTGGCCCTCTTGGCTTTCGCTGGGAGAAACTTTGGGCCTTCAATGTCGGCAAAGTAGTCACCGAAGCTGGCCACCTCCACCCCAAGAAGCTTCAGCTTGGTGCTGAGATCCGGACGCTTGTACAGCCGTGGCTGGTGCAACTTGGCCTGGGTGAGATTGAACGACAGGAGATCCGCCATCTCGACACCCGGCGCGATAAGGCCAAAAGTTTGCCCCTCCCAGTTTGCGCACTCGCCAATGGCGTAGATGTTCGGCTCGCTGGTCATGAGGCTGTCGTCGACAATGATACCGCCACCGCGGTCCGCACACCTGAGCCCCCCTGCCGCGCCAACTCGTCCCTTGGCCGAACACCAATGGCAAAGCAGACTGTCGAGCAGGAGAAGGTCTCGCCGCCGTCAAAGGTGATGCCGGTTACTCTCCGCTCCTCGTCGACCTCTATACTGCTGACGCTCTTGCCAAGCAGGACATCGACACCCAAAGCGCGGACCTGCTCCACTACCCATCATGCCGGCATCGGCATCCAGCTGCCGATTAAGCACCCAGGGGCTGCGCTCGATGACCTTGACCTTGTCGTAGCATTGCAAGTCCATGAGAGCCTTGGCGGCTTCGAGACCCAACAGGCCTCCGCCCACGACCGCACCGGTGGCGCCATTCTGAGATGCGGAGAAGGCGATGAGCTTCTCGAGGTCATCAACGGTGCGGTAGACGAAGACGCCGGTGGCATCATGGTTGGGGATGAAGCGGGGGAGGATGGCGTCGGAGCCGGTGGCAAGGACGAGGATGTCGTAGGCTACTTCTGTGCCGTCGGAACAGGTGACGGTTTTTCGTGAGGGTTCTATCCTGGTAACTTTTGTGTTGAGGCGGTAGCTGAGGGCGCCGTCGGCGATGCTGTCGTACTGGTGGGGGGTCAGTTGAGGGGTTCTGGCCTTCAGACGAACGAGTGGCGCTTACCCAGTCCAGGGGGTTGAGGTACAGGTTCTCAACTTTGCGGTGCTCGAAGAAGGTCGTCAGGCCAACGCGGTTGTAGGCGACATGCTTCTCCTCGCCGATCACTGTGATGTTGTACTCTCGTGTCCTTGCGTCGAGCTTGAGGAGTTTCTCTCTGGACGTGCGTCAGCCCTGGGGTGCAACGGCCAGTTTATCTTTTTTTTTTCTTTTTCACTTACATGAAGCTGATGCCGACCATGCCCAGGCCGACAACAACCACTCGTTTCCTTGCTCCCACGGCCATCTTGGCGGGTCTCTGGCACAATCGAAGAAGCCAATAGGGGTATCAACCAAAGAAGCGTGAAAGATGGGTTGCAGGAAGAAGGCTACAGGAGCCTGGCTCGCTCAGTGTATGCTAACTCCTAGATGAGACGAAGAGGATGAGAGAGAATGGGAGAAAAGCGAGAGTGAAAACGCATGGGATGATAGATGTCTATCCTCGACAAAAGGCACCCCATCCACTGCGATCCAGATTACCAGACAGGCCCATATCTAATCTCGACTGCCGCGGCCGTCAGCCGTCAAGCCTCCCGTGGCCGGAGTCCACGGGCAGAGATCCCACGCAAAAAGGAAAAGAGAGTCATGGACCAAAGAACTCTGCATTTCCGGTCATGTTTCTGGGGCTATCGCTGAAGCCCAAACAAGATTTACAAGAATTATTATGATCCCAGCGGAGAAGCCTTAGCCGCCCAGGCGCGGGATGCCGCCAGCCTCGCATCTCCACGGGGCCCTCTGCGCCGCGATTGTCGCATGTCTGACATCTGCTGCGCCTGACAAAGTGTCCGTGTTCCTGAGGGTTTTGAGGCCTCGAGTCGCCCAAGGGGGTTGTTGATTGAAGAGAGGAGATTTCCCCGCCGCTGATAAGGGCGCCAGCCAATCAGATTTTGCGGAAATCAGACGTCGCTTCACTCTTGGGACGCCCGCGGAGATGGCCCCGATCGGACGTTATCTGCGGGTTCTGCGAGTGGCCTGGATGGTCTGCTCACCTTTTGAACTGAATTTCAGGTACCCGTTCGGCATCCGGCCGGGATGTGTTCCCGAGAGCACACAGTACGTATCTTTTACGGGTGGGGGTCAATCAGATTAAAATCCAGTTCCATTTTGGATTTGTTTTGCTGATGTCAGTCGAGCTGAACACAACCACTTCCAAGGAGAAGCAGACGAGAAGTCGACTGACAGAATCGGCCCGCTACACCACGGCAGACTGACGATCCCTGGACTTAATCTCACCACGTCACAGACAGCCTGACAGTGGCAAGTCGGTAGGACGCCGGACCCGCACGGGATGGCGCGGTCGAAACGGTCGCAGTGGGGCCGGCTTGGCCCGGCCAGATTCTCGGCATCAGGGGGACCAGAGCGACCCCCATGGCGGCCCTGACGCGCAGCTGCCTCCGGTGTTCAGCCTGAATCCAGCGCGTGTCTGGTGTTGAGGAGGAGCGTTGACGGCGGAGTTGAGTATTTCTTTTGTTATACCCGGTCGTTCCACAGCTTCTTGCGAACAAGCGGGGTGGTGTTTTTGCTCGCTGCACATGGAGTGCTCGACCCGATCTCGAGAGACATCATGCCACCCTTCCATCATCACCGCATGGAAGGCCTTCAACACTCGACCGACCTGTCTGGAATACGAAGCACGCCCACACCTTTTTGAGGCAGGGTAACACTGCTTTTTTGTTGTTTACGCACATAGCTCCTTTCCCAGGGGCGGAAAAAAATGTCTCTGCAAGGGAACGAAAATGGAACCTTCACCACTGACTCGGAGCAACCCCTGAAGCACTCCGCGAGATCCGATGGAACGGGTTTCCTTCTTGCTGTTGTCATTGGGATTCATTTTCAATTGAGCTTTCTCTTGGGAAAGACTCCATCTTGAGGGCACAGAAAAATGCCCAACCATATCGATGTGTTGGATCCTTCTTGACAGCATTGGAAACGAGTACTAGTACGTAAGAAAAGTACTGTGGCTCCGCTAGCAACAGGCACATTCAACTTATAATCGCAAATTCCAGGATTTCACTGCCACATACGACCATACGCGGTAGAAAACTCGGGATCCCGTCCGCTCTCCCATAGATAAGCTACCGACGGCTGGACTAGTAGTTGGGTCGGTGACGACCAGCGAATCCCCAGTGTTGTATGTTTTTGCTCCTATGTTTTTTCCCCTACTCACATCACCTCTGACTTCCTCTCGTTGGGAAATTGAAGCAGCCAGATGGCGGCCGAAACCCAGCACTTGAGTGGTGGACATTGCCGTTGGACCCACGAGTAGTGTTTGAGGAGGGATGGGAAGGGAAGCTGGCACGGGTTTTGCCCCTGAGCCTTGAGTCGACACGAACCCTTGGTCCAAAACCCAGGAGATTCCGGCAGATTGGAGCAGGTATCATTGCTTTAGGGGCTTTGAGGCGGCTGAGTTGCGTCTGAGAAGGTGTGTTGCTTCTGGCCGTCTTTAGCTTGAGCCAAAAGCTTATCATGTATCTTTGACGAAATCAAGGTCTGTTGCATATTCACTGCACTGAATGCAGGCGTGTTGTTCCCGTCAACGGAAGCAGGCGCATCCAATCCTTCATCCCCTCCTTTTCAAACCACACTGCTTTTCACCACAACCCATCAACTAACCCTAATACAACAACACAACCCCCCTCGTCCTCCTCACACAAAACATCCCGACCAATCCCGCCCCACCCCCTCTTCTTGCCCTTTTCCTCTCCCAACCATCCCGTTTTATTGCCATCTTCCCCCCGCACCCACATCCCCTCCATCCTCGCAATCTGCCCCAGCACCTCCGCGTCCGCTCGCGTTCCTGGGTCGCCTTCCGCCTGCGGGCGCGCTGCGCCGCCGCTTCTGCGTCCTCCTTCGCGGACGGCATGTAATGCGGCGAGGTGTGAGAAGTTGCGCCAGGCGTCCACAGGCCCGTGGGAGAGACGATCGGGGGAGGGCGGAGGGGTGGTGTCCAGAGCCGGGCTCTCGGTTTCGGGTTCGAGGTAGCACTATGTTCCGGGGCTGTGGCAGCTGTTGAAGATGATGTTGTGGTTGACGGAGAGCTCGGCGAGGCGGTCTGGGAGGAGGATACGATGGAGATCGGGTAGGAGCAGGAGGGGATACCGGCTTGGCGGAAGGGGTGGAAAAGGCAAGCGACTCTCTGATCCGCTGGCTCAGGCGCCTCTGCAAGTCCTGCACCGTCTCCGCGCCAGCCGGCATCGGCTCGACCACCGGCTCGCCCATCGTCATGGCTGTCGTTCGGCGGCGGTACTCCTCCAGCGCGGCGCGCTGGGCGAACAAGCGTTCTTGCTCGAGGGCTTCGATTTGCGCTTGGATGGCGTCCTGGCGCGAGGCAGAGACTGGCTGCGGAAGCGGCGGGGTTGATTCGCTCGAGGTGTATACCTCGTCGGCCTTGCGATCCTCCTGCTCAAGAGCGTGGGTCTGTGCGCGGATCTCCCCCTTGCGTCTGCTCCGGCTGGTGCTGCGGCTGCCGGACTCGGATCGTGTCTGCTTGGAGCGCTGACGACGAAGCTTCGCTGCCGCGTAGGCTGGGATGGCGGGATGAACAGCCTCTTCGGGATAGGTAATCGCGAGCGAGCCGAAGAACACCGGGTGTACGACGGCCACGTCGTAAGTGTAACCCGTAGCGGCAGGGTGGAACCACTCGGACTGTGTGACGAGGGACCGGGCGGCGAAAACGGGGTGCCGGACGGATGAATCAAATGCCGGGTTGGTACCCGAGCGGTGTCCGGGAGGGCGATGGCTTCCTGAAGGGCGGCTTCCCAGTCGGCAGGGCTCGCGGCGATGCGGTTGAGCTTCTTGGTCAGGTAGCTGGCCGCAATCGCCTCGTCGAGAGCAGCCTTCCAGTCCTGCTCGCTAGCCCGAGGTCGCTGGCGGTGACTCACAGCACCATTCCTGGCCCCCTGGTGCTTGCCCTTGGTCCCGAATATCCAGTTCCGCTCACTATGCTTCACAACATCCTCCGGCTTCCAAAGTTGACTTGACGTCAAGGTGCCCAGCGGCTTCTGCTCGACAGGGCGCGGTCTCCGGCTGATGTATTTGGCAGCCGGCTCCTCGGCCGTGCCACGGGACTCCGGTCGGCTGGCCTCGGCCACAAATAAGCCTTTTCTGCTGAAAAAACCTTAGCATCCCCTTGGCTGGGTGGGTACCACAAGCCAGCTGATCCTTGCTCGTGTGTGGTCTCGTGTGTGGTCTCGGCCTTGTGAACCTCGGCGGCGAGGCCCCGCATCCGAGACACCTCGGGGATCGGTGTCGGGACAGTTGATCCGGACGCCCGCGCAATCTCATTGTGATCCAACGCCGGCTTGGGATCTACGGGAAATCTAAGCTTGGCAATGGGGTCAAGCTCAGGCGTCTCCGGGTCAAAAGCCTCCTCGAGCATCGCCAAGGTAGAACTCTCGAGCGTCGCCGAATCTCGCTGCTGTTCTCGGGATGTAGCCAGGCCGATGGCAATTGACTGTTCGCGATTCTGCCCTTCCTCATCCGAGGCAGGCTCGTCAATGTAGTCATCAACGGCTGAACCTGATCCTTGCAGGAACATGCTGTCCCGTGAGGGGACAGCATCAGTCTTGAGAAGGCTGGCAATCTCCCAGAGGGTAGAGTCGTCGAAGCCATCGTCGCTTCTCTCCTCGTCGGAGTCAATTTCGTCATTCTCGTCCTCATCGTCGTAGTCGTCAAAGAACGAAGAAGAGTATTCGGCTGGCTCGAGCTGCTTGGAGCGCGCCTCGACCGCAGCACCGAGAGACGGACCACCAGTGGTCATTGTGCCAGGCATGGCCATGTACATGCTTGTCCACGCTTGGGTAGAGGCCGTGTCGGATTTCTCGCCCCATGGGAACTGGAAGATCCCGAGCGTTCCACGCCTATCCGGGAGCGGTTCAGGGCTCTCAATGATGTCTGGAAGCAGCGTTACGCGCCTGTTGCGACGGGGAGGCCGTTGGCTGACCGGGCGTGGAGGCTTCTGCAAGGTCTTGGTGGAAGGCGCTCGCACCAAGGGTTCGGCAGGTGGCGCCGCTGAAGCCCAGAGGGGCCGCCACAGCCCGGATATCGCGCGGGTGGCGATGTTGCGCGGCTTGCGCCAGAGCTGCGAGCTCTCGATCCGGAGCGGCGCCAGCTCCTTCCTCGTCGCCGGCCGGACCGAAAGACCGGGGACTGGAGCCTCGACCTCCGGAGCCAGATTCGGGTTGGGAATCCAGAGGAGCCCTGTAAGGGCTCCTCGCTCCTTTGACACTGGCGTCCAAAGGCCGACGGATTTGACGTGCGTTTCGGAGGGATGTTCGGCTGTGACACTCTCCAAGAAATCTGGCACAGGTAGCACCATCATCCTCCGAAGTCGGGTTGGAGTCTGGAGGAGTTGGGCTTGCAAGCTGGACGCGGGACAGCTGCAAGAAATGGGCGCTGCTTTTGCGGAGAAGCTGAGCATCCATGTAATCCATCTGCACCTCCGTAAGCCGCTTCTGCCACTTGCTCAACTGCGGGCTCCCAGAGTTCCGAACGGACGTCTCCGGAATCCTGGAGTTGCCATTGCTTTGTATGCGAGCAATGCGCGAGGCCCTGCGTTCTGTCCCAATGCTCTGCCGGAGTGTCAAGTTGCGAGCCGCGTTGATGGTGCTTGCCACTGACTCCCGTCGCGAAAGTTGGGCAAGAGGGGAGTTGGTCTGCATGCTGGACAGGGAGTCGCGGCCCATGTCATGCTTGATCTCCCGCCAATGCTCCACCTGCTGGCCCATCTCTCGCTCGAGATCCTCAAGGAGCGCTAGGCGCTGGGACGCACTCTGTGGAGAAGCCCGTTCAAGATCTTCGAGCTTCTTCAACTGTGCCTGGATCTGCCGGATCGCCTGCCCTGGTGACTCAAGGGGAGATGGTTCGACTTGGACGGCAATCATCTTCTTGGTTGTGGTGGTGTGCAGCGAGAGAGGCGGGGGTGGAGACATCTTCCTAGACCGTGACTTTTCCTTCCTGTCCGAAAAGGTCGGGCATTCATCGCCAACGCGCCGATGCCAGGTGGGAAGTTGCGGCGATGCCACCACCGAGGCCTCAGTTTCCGAATGCGTAGGCGCCTGGAAATCGGCCTGGTCTTCAGAAGAAGTATCAAGCATGATTGGAAGCGTTTCTCTGCTGCGGTTGTCCATGACCGAAAGCTGTGAACCCCTCACATCTTGTGCCTGTGGAGCGAGCATGCGGATTGATGGTGGAAGGCCAAGCCTTTGTACGACCGGAACACTGACTGCAACCTCCGGAGAAGGCATGGCGCTCCAGTTCTCGTCTTCTGACCTCTCATCGGTAGTCTCAGTCCATGCTGAGGCGCGACAGGAATTGCTGGAATAATCGGTGACGATCCACGTTTTCCACTCGAGTGAATAACAGGCCGGTTGTTTGACTTGCCGCCCTCATCGCCAAACGCACGGAGCCAGGCGCTTCCAGCTTCATCTGCTATGTTCACCATGGCCTCTCCTGGCAGCCGCGGAATTTCATCAACTTCCAACACGCTCTCAGTTCGGATAGTTGTCTTTGTTGTCCGGTTGGAATGGTGGCGATCATCTGCCCCGCTAAGTGAGGAGTCCGTATTCCGGTAGGATGCCGGAATCCGCGGGACTTCTGGAACAGATGACCTTCGTTTGAGTGCCTTCGCGCTCGGTGGGCTCGGGAAGAAGAGGGCAACCTTCTCATCCACAGTCATGCTCTTGGTGTCGTTAGGATGCGGCCTCGCTGGCATGGTTGCGCTCCTAGGCAAAGAGGGAAGAGGCGGGAGTTGGGTCGGACTGCCTGCTGATGACGTGAGAAGAGACTTCCTGCCCATCAGCGAGCTATTAGACTTGCTTCGTCTGTGGCCCACAGACGGGCTACACTGGGCCGGGGAATCGGCAGGTTTCCGAGGGATAGGACGTGGGCGGTTAACGATCGAACTCGAAGTTCCAGGAGTCTCGGGCACTTGGGCAGTCTTGGTAGGTTTGATGCTGGCACCTTTAATGATGGCGTCAACCACCGTAGGGTCGTTGTATTCGATGTTGTTGACAAACAGAACGGTTCGATGCTGAGAGCCCGGCTCGTCAGGGATCTTGAGGCCCCGAGCTCTTGGATTGGAGGGCAAACCGATAGTCGGGCGCCGCTGGAGAGGCGTCTTCGTCGGCTCCGGTGGAGGAGCCTCTGGTGACGGAGGAAGCACCCTGGAAGGTCGAATATCATTTCTCAAGAGAGGCTGCTGCATGGTCAATGGCCGGTTTTGCGGCGATTCAGACCTCCTCCGCACAGGTTCCGCAGGCTGTACCGGCTCCTCCTGGAGTGATTGCCGCGGCGACCTCCGACGAGTCTCCTCACCACCGGGCGAGAGCTGCGCTGACGTAGTTGAGGCAACAACCACATCCCTCGCCTCGAGAGCTCCCGGAAACGAGCTGTCTCGCAACGCTACGGAAGGGACTTCTTTCCTCTTGACAATGATAGCGGGTCTCAGAGCTCCCTTCGGGGACAAGCCCTCCGGCGGCCCAGCGAGACGGCTAACAGCCATGCCCTCCTCTTCGTGCATCCTGGCCCTTCTCTGCTTATCTGCCATGGCAGCCTCCGCAAGATCAATAACTGCCATCTTGTTCAAAGGATTTTGGCCGGCATTCTCCTGCAGAATCGGATGACTGATGGCTACTTTGTCTTTGGCGAAGTCAAACAGCCTCTTCTTCCGAGAGGTAGACCTGTCCAATTTCTGTGCAGTACGGTCGCCGTCGGGAACGATTCGCTTGGAGTGGCATTTTCGAAGCCGCCGCTAAACGTCATCCTTGACTCTTGGAACCTCTCTGGATTGACAAACATGGTTGAAGACCGGATGGCCGCTTCCTTAAGGTCTTCATATCGACTTGGAGGGTAGTCGGTGTCGGAGGTCGAGATGTCCCGGCTAATATTGATACGCCTTGGGGAGGTGCCTCTAGGGGCTGAGATTCGGAGATGCGGGATGCAAGAAGTGTTCCAAAACCTCCTGCCACGGAGACTACGGGCGTTGTTAGCAGAAAGCTAGGTAAGAGAGACGGTCGAAATACCAATCACAACAAGCAGGCCACCGGCAGGGAGGGCTGTCCTGGTAGCCAAATCCCAAGATCTGAAGCCGAGAAGCAGCGGCACGCTTGTCTACGGATTTGTTAGTGGACGTTAGGTGCCACAGCAAAATCGTACATACCCCCGTCCAGAACATCAAACCCAACAAAACAGACATGAGCGCCTTGGCGCGGTCTGCCTCAGCTGCTTTGGCCTCGCGGTTCTCTTTTGCAACTCCTCCAGCCGAGTAGGCCCTGGCAATGAGGAGCAGAATAATAACCCCGTCCAAGGCAGTAACCAGGATCCCGACCGGACGCGCAGATGTTGTCGCTACACAGAAGGTGTCGATTTGAGGCCTTGTGAAGCCGATGAAGACGGCGCCCGCGAGGAATCTGGCGAGGACCAGGACCTGGGGAATGAGTTGCGCAACTGGGACCTTCGCACCATCGTTGTTGTTCAAAGCCCACAAAAGGAACTGCTCGACCGAAAACCTCGCAAACTGGTCGAAGATGGTGGAGAAGATGGTGCCGATCTGGCAGGGAGTTGATGACGGTGTGGTATCGAGAAGGATAGAAATGAAGTCAATAAGGCCCACAGGCCGCGCTGAGAAGGAAGAGAACGAGGACCAGCCTCTGGCTGTCCCTGAATACGGCGCCGAGGCCACAACCTCTGAGGTAGAGAACGAAAGCTGCGGACGCCGCGTTCAACACGATTCCGCTACACTCAACGTGTTAGTCGAACCTGCATCTACCATGCCAACTTCAGATCCAGACGAGGTGGCCAATACTTACAAAAAAAAGGCCGCGACGAGGGCCTGCGTCGCATCCTCGACCGCCATATCGATGGTGGCTCCTGGAAAACAACAAATAGCAAGAAGAGAAAGAAATCAGCCCAGTCAGTGGGCGATTAGAAGGAAGCGAAAGATATCAGTAGAAGGAGCATATCATCATAGTGAAGATTCCCGTCGTCCGTCACACTTTGACGTCGTGATCACACGACAGCCAGGCCGCGAGCTGCCACCGAGCAGTGAATGGTGAGGGAGAAAATCTCGAGACAAGAGCGTGCCACATGCAGAGTGGCTGCCGGTCCTGAGCGGCTCCCGGGTGGAGAAGGGGTCCCGACACTCTCAGGAGAGAACAACGGCGCCAAGACATGGCCTGTCAGTTCGAAGGAGGGAGGCGACTATCGTGACACGGGGCTGCCTCGTGGACAGGACAGGCATCTTGCTGGATCTCTGCTCGCGAGACTTCAGTTCGACACAGGGGCTAAAGAACGATCATTCAAACAGGCTCGCTCCTCCGGTCGTCAATGCGAACAAAAGGCCATGGAAGTGATTGGATGACATGCAAGGCTGACTAGCCCGTCACTCGGCGGTTGCATCGAACCCCAGCTCATGGTGTTTCACTTGAAACCCCAGTTGTTACATCCAGCACAGACCCTTGAGGACTGGGGACGACGTCTTCAACACGCGCCCAGCTATCCATGTTCATGATCTCCTGGCTCCGTCTCGTCGGTTCCTGAACACGCGCCAGCTTCGTGTGCAGGCGAATGTAACGGTGGCCACACTCTGACTCGCGCAGCCGGTGCAGCTGGCAGTCATGAAAAGTCGGCCAGCAACCGGGAGAGGTGATGAGACGGCGCCGCTTTATCACCGGGTCCCTTTTCTCGAAGGTCGATGCCAACCCACGTGGGCTTCGGGACCTGCCCTGTTTCCAGATGATTGCTGGGAATCTGGGAATGCTTGGCCGATATCCGACTCGAGAATGAAGACAGACTGCTGCACCTGGTCTGCCACGGACCTGACCAGGTCCGTTTGTTGAATGATGGGAGCACAGATCGTCCAAAAAAAAAAATCCTGAAGACCGAGATCATTTGGATTGGAACTCAGAAGGAAGTCGGCGAGTTTGCAACTTTGCGCATTTCCTCAAGCAGGAATGGTCCGTGCACCACATCCGAAACACCCAAAATCTTTCTCTGGCTGCCCTCGAACTGAACTTCGGGTTGCCAATTGAGCGCTCGAACATGACCAGGCATTGCGGGACGCACTTTGGGCCGCCAACGGATCAACCCTGCCCAGTGACGAAGCCGAACATTACTTTCACCGTTGCTTTAACCGTTGCCTAGAGCAAAGGATCTTCACGGGTTCAAAAGACACAATACAAGCAACTCGATCGCCAGCAGCCGCGAGACGATGTCGGGTTGTGAGACACAATTCGACCAGCAGCAGGTCCGGTCCGGAGCTTCCAGTCGTCCAAGCGAGATAGCCTCGTGTGGTCTTGCAAATGTCAATTTCCTTTTTTGGCGGAGATGTCCCAGGCTCGAAGTCTAGGCGAGCAAAATAGGCCATTTTGATTCCATTAGCTCGTCCGGCCCGATGAAACCAGTGGTCGTCAGAAGGGCGCGCCGTCTTGGCGTGGTCAAGAATTCGGGCAGCATCGGCAAGCCGAGCGGGGTGGCCCACGGCGGACCTTCGGAGTCGGATGAGGAGTGGCCTTGGCCAATCCGTTCCTGGTCCTCCCACGGCCCGGCTGGAGCATATGACTTTGCACTTCTGACCGTGACTTCAGAAGCGACCTTCTTGATATTTAAACTTCCCGTAAACAAGCTCCTCAAAACCGCGAGACACGGCACCCAGACAGTCCCTTCATCACCCCAATCCTATCGTCCCTGAACAAACGCTGCCCGGCATGCCTCTCCGCGAACTCCAGTATCCGACCGAGCCTTACAGCAAGGTCAACCGCTTGAAAGATCGCGGTGAGCCTGGTCACAGAAAGCACTGAGAAGCATGTCTAACGTTGTCATAGCGAACTATGCGCTAGAGACCATCCACGGGATCGTGAACTCATGCCCCATGCTCCATGTGTCCTTTCAGCCGTCCAACAGTCCCTTTCCGGCCATCCTGCCGATGATTGGCCAGATGGGCTCTTTTCACGGCCCAGTGCTGATCTCGGTGATGTGCTGGACTTGTATCTCCATGGGTTAGTCAGGTCTTCGGCCCTGAACGGGATCTCATGGACGGATCTCATGGACGGGCTTTGAGCTCCCTTTGATACACATACAGTAACACTAACACCACCTCCAAGCTATGTCTCCTCCCGCGTCATGAACCTCACCCGCAGCCAAGAACAACCCGACGGCATGCCCATCACGGTCTGCGCCTCCCACCTCGACGGGCTGGTCTTGGCTCTCACTCCCAACAGCCGTAAGCGCCCAGCTACCCCTGAGCCCATCCCATATCATCCATCCCCTCCCCTTCCCCAATAACTAAACCCCCTCTCAGACAGCTACAACTACCGCTCGACCGTCCTCTTCGGCCACGCAACCCTCGTCACCGACCCCTCCGAGAAGCTCTACGCCATGGAGCTCATCACCAACAGCGTCGTCCCCTCCCGCTGGCAAAACTCGCGCGTGCCGCCCAACGCGGCCGAGATGCAGAGCACGAGCGTGCTCAGGGTCAAGATCGCGACCGGCAGCGCCAAGATCCGCAGCGGCGGGCCGCATGATGAGAGGGGGGATATGCAGGACGAGGCGCTCTTGGACCGGGTGTGGACGGGCGTCGTGCCGGTTTACACCGTCATGGGAGAGCCCGTCCCGGGCGGGTATAATAGGGTGGAGGTGCCCGGCTACTTGGAGGACTGGAGGGGGAGATGAATAAGGAGCGGAGGCGTTTGCGAGAGAGGCGGTGGACAGGGAGGTGGGGGAGAAGCATGCGGCGTAGGTGGGAGGGTAAGGAGATGGAGTTGCTGGATCGAGGTCGGGAGGGGCTTGGTCTGAGAGGTTTTTGTTGCAGTTGGAGGACCACGGCGTGATGATGAAAAAGCGCTGCAGGGCTCTTGACTGCATATTGTAACCGAGGCAGGGACAGTACCCTTGTATTTCAACATGCTAGCTGTCGGTGACGCTGGTGGATTTGGAGAGGATAAATCACTGTGGGCGGTTGGAGTTAACAAGGTATTGCTTTTCTCATTGAGGTGATTTTCCTGCCGCATTTCTCCCACTATGTTGTTGTCAAAAGTGTCGGAGAGGGTTCATCAGGAAAACGAAACACGTGAAAACGGACAGGAAAAAGCAAAAAGCTCACCAAAAAGCTTACCCCTCGCCGAGTGGCTTAGACAGCTAAGATAACCTCGGGTGGAAGTTTACTCCGCGGCGGTCGTGGATCGAACCCGCACCCTCCCGAGCAGGGCGAGAAGGACTTCCCCCGACCGCGCACCCCTCCCACTCCGCCACTGCGAGCGAGGGGCCGTTGCCGTTGACGTCAGTGGACCAGATATAAGGTGTGTTAGAGGGCGCTGAGTTGTTGCGGGGACGGGGGCGGGTGGCCTCGGTGGGCTTGGGATGAAGGAGACTCGCTCATCCTGCTTCCCAACTTCATGTTCTGATGAGAACATTCAGTGTCAGATATACAGACGATCCAAATACAGGTGCTCCAAGCCAGCATAGCTCCCACAAAATGGACGAGAACCACTCCTCAACGCACAACCTCACCACGCCTCCCAGACAACCTCTGGCAGCACGGTCCTCATAATCCCCCAATGCCCCGCCGCGCTCATGGCATGCCACTTCACCAGCTTTTCGGTCTCGTTCGCCCTTAATATACCCTCTGCTTCCTCCCCAGTCACAAAATCCGCCTCATTCACCTCATGCTGCGGAAACAAGAACGCCCTTGAGGGACTGTTCAGCAGATCCCTCTCGTTCGGCATCCGGAACGAGATCTGGCCACGGGTCTGCTTGGTGCAGAAGATGACCATGTTGGTGAAGTCTCGCCGAGTCTTGGCAAAATCGGCCTCGTCCTTCGGGTGCTCGCGAAAGATGCGGCAAGTGGGGAAGACGGTCTTGATTTGTTGACCACGATGCGCGGTGGGGAAGGGCGAAGTCGCCTGCGTAGTTCTATTACACTATGTCAGGAGATGCCACAAGGGAAAAAGGGGAAGGTACGGGGTCGTACAATGGCGATCACGCCGTCTGGCTTGAGCAGGGTGTTGAGATTCTGCAGAAAGTCAAGTGTGAAAAGGGAATGGGCTCGGCCCCTCCTGTAAAGACATCGTGGATGATGTAGTCGAAGCGAGACTCGGATTCATTTGCCGCCAGGCGGAGGTGTAGGTGACCGCGTCCTCGATGATGGCAGTGTGGTTGCTGGGGAGCTGGAAGTACTTGGAGGCAAACTCATGAACGACAGGGTCGAGTTCTACTACGGTGGTGTCGATACCGTGGGCGACCAGGGCTGCTGGTGTGGTGCCAATGCCCAGCCCGCTGAGGGTGTCAGTTGTTTTTATGGGAGGTGACTTTCAGGGGTACTTACATCACAAGCGCCTTAGCTTCGTGATCAGGGACGGGCCTCAGCGTCTTGACCAGCCTGACTGCCTCGAGCATGGCAAACACGCCATATATGGGCTCCGCAACCTGATTCCCCTTGAACTGGCCCTGCCCGAGGAACTTGACCCACTCACCGCCCAGCAGGCTATGGTCACACCTCATGACACGGTATCCCTCCTTGGGGCTGTCAATTACCGAGACATATCCGGTTACAGACTCAGCCCTATCCAAGACCACATATCCAGCCGACTCAAGCCCGCTATTCAGCCTCGCTAGAGCCATTGGCGTCGCGACATGCGTGTTCAACACCGCAGTATGCAGCAGCGCCGGAACCGCCCACAGCAACAACAACTTCGACGGCGCAAACAGCGCATACGACCCAGCCAGTACCAGCTCCATCCCCATCCTCGTACTCAAAAACGTCCTCCCAATAAACCTCTCTACACCACCCCCAACACCACCTCAGCCGCCTTAAAGAACCCATACGCCCCCAACCCGGGTGCCGCATCCGCCATCCACCCGGGCAGCGCCGACAGATCCGCCCCATCCAAATACGTCGCCACACACGCAGCAGACAGTCCCACCAACGGAAACAGCGTCACCCCCTCAGTAACCAACGGGCCCCACTCCGCCGTCAACCAACTCCCACTGATCTTCCCAGCAGAAACTGCGCCACGGGCACATATGCTGCAATCACAGGCAGGAGATACTCGGTCCGGAATGGCAGGGCCCGGTTCAGGAACAGGTTCGACGACCAGCCCGTGAAGCAGGCGGCCATGAGCAGTTTGGCGTGCCATTTGGAGGAGGGGATCGAACCGTAAACCGGGGAGAGGGCCAGCTGAGAGACGGTGGAGTAGAGGGCGATGAGGGTGAGGAGGGCGCCAGATTTGAGGTAGATGGTGGCCTGGTCGCGGAGGAAGTTGGACCAGGTTTCTGTCTGCGCTTTGGCGGCGAGCGCTTTCAATTCGGCTTCGAAGGATTCGGGGGTGAAGGAGGATGAAGGGTCGATGTGAGGGATGGACGAAGGAGAAGGTTTGGGAAGGGCGGTTTTGTTCCTTTTGTTGGAAGAAGAAGAAGGTGAGGGTTTAGGAGCCATTCTGGCTGAGGGCTGGATTGGAGAGTCCGATTGAGTTGTTCATCTGGAGTTGGGAAATAAAGGCGACCACGACAGGAACTCGGTCAGAAGCTCAAGACTTGCATGGTCTCTGGTTCACTTCACACTGCAATTGGTCTCATCCCCTGCCATTGGTTGGTTTGAGGATGCGACACAGGAGGAGCTTGGACGCCGCACCAGGGCAGGGTCAGCTCCCCCTGTCCGTGGTATGTACCCTTCCGTTGGTGGGTCGCGGGTTGGCTGCCGGTTGCCCCGTGGGGGTCGCTCCCCGATGACGTTCCAAAATTTTCTGGGGCTTGCTTCCGCTGCCTGGCCCAAGCTTTCAGGTTGGTCTGGCTGGCTTGGTTGCTGTCTCCCATCTGTTCGATTCTCTGCGGCTGCTCTGTTTTGGTTGTGCAACACCACGCAAGCGTCCCTGAGTCATTGGCCCTGCAGATCGTCTGTTTACCTTATCCCTCGCCATGTCTCTCCTCTCCACCGTGACCGACATGGTCAACTATGTTGACCTGACAAGCGGAGCTTCTTCAGTGAGTTCCATCAGAAAGGGCCACATCATTGCCAATCGGAGCTTGCTGACCGCGAGAACAGTTTCGCTGCTGCCATCGCTTTCAACCCTACCTTCTGGAAGTAAGTTCCTCTGTGTCTCTGGACGAGGAGCAACCTGTATGCTAACAGTTGACCTCTACAGCATCGTCGCTCGCAGAGGTTCGCCTCCACCGTCTTCCCGTCCTCCTGATATCACAGTCCTCTAACGCTCGCCGACAGAATACCGTACCAAGTTCCTGACCCGCGCCTTCGGCGGCAACGCCCAGACAGCATGCTACGCCCTCGCCGCCACCATCTTCTCGCTCGGCCTCGTCCGCGACTTCCTCTACGAGCGCGCCCTGCGTGACCAGCCCTCGCACCCGGCCCTGGAGGGTCCTTTGGTCAGGTACGCCGCCTACGCCCTCCTGGCTGTGGGCAACCTCTTTGTCATCTCTTCCACGTGGCAGCTCGGTATCACTGGCACCTTCCTGGGCGACTACTTTGGTATCCTGATGGATGGCATCGTCACTGGCTTTCCGTTCAACGTCACCAACGCCCCGATGTACTACGGCGTCGACCATGAGCTTCCTGGGTACCGCCCTGTTGTATGGAAAACCGGCCGGAATCCTCCTTACCCTCCACGTTCTGGTTGTCTACCTGATCGCCATTCAGTTCGAGAACCCCTTCACTGCCGGCATCTATGCTAAGCGCGACAAGGAGAGGGCGAAGGCTGACGGCAAGCCGTACGAGGGCAAGAAGGAGCTCTAAACCCGCGATGCGGTTCCGGGGTGCTAAACGGGAGAAGCGCTGGGCCACGGTGGAAGTCCGACTACATCCGGCAGGCACGTCAAGCCACTTGCCTTACCGTAACAGCCGCGCCAGAGCTAAACACGGCGCGCCGCGCCCGCCCATACGGCCCAGCGAGCGAGACCTGGCCAGGCGGCCTCAGGTCTTGGCAGCGGCAGTCGATAAAATCCTCCCCTCAACGACGATGGTTGTGGTGCAAGAGGCACCCGGCAGAGGATCGGCCACAGCGAGGGTTCGAGGTAGCTCCATCCGATGTCGTTGGTCATCAACTGGCCCAACAAGCCAATTCAAACCAGACAGATGCAAAGCAGGTAGATGGAATACAACATATTTTGCGTCGAGTTCGAAGGGGTTCTGTCGATCCATTAATCTCGAATCCAGCAGGGCAGGATGACCCCCAGACACTCACCGCTTTTGACGGGCGAACTCGGACCGGCTGCAGGGTTTCGGGGGAAGTCGCCATCACCCTGGCCACTTCGG
The DNA here is from genome assembly GCA_031001845.1 of Achaetomiella virescens. Classification (NCBI taxonomy): domain Eukaryota; kingdom Fungi; phylum Ascomycota; class Sordariomycetes; order Sordariales; family Chaetomiaceae; genus Achaetomiella; species Achaetomiella virescens. The sequence continues at coordinate 527,476 of JARNGD010000003.1, forward strand.
CGCACAAAAGCCTAGCAACGCCGTACGTCACCCGCTAACACGGCCACAGCTGCGATGACGGAACACTGCGAACAGGGCTTCTAACTTACCTTACTCTTACTTATCGTCAGGGTCGGTACCGGAGCCGCTCAATTGGAACAAGCCGCGGCTAGCGGCACGACATCTCATCCAACCCCGGCGGCTTCTGCGATGGGAATATCAACTTGAGTTGGGCATGCTCCGTCCGACTTTGTAGACCACGCCGACCAACCCGTATCCGATGCGTTGAATTGCTGCGGCTTCGGACCTTCCTCATTGCTGTGTGCTCTTGACACTACAATCTGCAGCTGCATCTGCTTTCCTTCCCATCGCATCCAGAGGGTTTCCTCCACTCAAGGAAACCTCTCTGATGGTGTCTGCAGTGCCTCCCCACCCAGCAAAACTCACCCTGGACTCCACACACAAAGTCTGGAATCGGCGCTCCGCCGGCAGCACGCGGCCCATTAATGCCCACGATGAATCGACCCTCTAGAACCGATAGTCCGCGAGCTAGCGACGGCTACAACCAGAGTCCTCCGCAGTTCTCTAATGATCTAACAACGAATCATGGCCTCAATGGAATCTCCAACGCACGAGGCATCCGAGGAGAAGACCGCCAGACGGTGACAGAATCAGGCCAGATAGAACCAGGACCCCCATCAATAGCCCAACTCGACGATTCACGCAAGGCCTTCAGTGATTTGACAGGCGTTGGGGTGAACGCGCCGGCTACCATCTCGGCAGAGATAATGCGCGCCGTAACCGTCGAGGAACATGCTAGCGGAGGACAACACAACGCAGCCCCTGCCAGCATGAGGCACGGCATCGACAGGGGATCGCCTCACAGAAACTGGTTGACCCGGGCAAAAAAGGCCATCCTGACGTTTGGAAAGTTTGTTGGACCTGGGTTTATGGTGGCCGTTGCGTACAGTATGCCAGCTCTCTGATTCGGCCCACAACTGCACGCTGGCTAACGTTGTGGCAGTCGACCCCGGAAACTATGCCACCGACGTCGCGGCCGGAGCCTCCTACCAGTTCCGTCTGCTCTTCATTGTTTTACTCAGTAACATCTTTGCCATCTTCCTCCAGAGCCTGTCCATCAAGCTCGGCACCGTTAGCGGGCTCAACCTGGCAGAGGCCTGCCGCGCGTTTCTGCCTCGCTGGCTGAACTATTTCCTGTACGGCATGGCCGAGGCGGCTATCATTGCCACGGATATTGCTGAGGTTTGGCGCTCCGCGAAGTGTTGACGGCAAGGTTAAGGAATCTAATTCTCGACAGGTCATCGGAACAGCCATTGCTCTCAACCTTCTCATCCCCCAAATTCCCCTCGTCGCCGGCTGCGCCCTCTCCATCCTCGAAGTGATGGTCATTCTCTTCTTTTACCGTCCCAACGGTACCATGCAAGGCCTGCGCGCCTTCGAGATCTTCGTCATGCTCCTCGTCCTTGTCGTGGTAATCTGCTTCTGCATCCAGCTCTCCCTCATCCGCAACACCTCCCCAGGTGAAGTCTTCCGCGGCTACCTCCCTCGCGCGCTCTCGTCGAGCAAACAGCACTCTACCAAGCCTGCGGCATCCTCGGCGCCACCGTCATGCCCCACAGCCTGTACCTCGGCTCTGGCATCGTCCAGTCCCGCCTCTACGACTACGATGCCAAAGCCGGCCTGCTCCCACCCACCCCGCCAGCCGTGTCCCCCGCCCCGTCCACCGTCAACGGCAGCGATGCTGCCGATTACCGCAAGGAATACATCCCCTCGCTTGCCGCCATCCAGCACTCGCTGAAGTACTCCGTCGCAGAACTCGCCCTCTCGCTCTTCACCTTCGCGCTGTTCGTCAACTCCGCCATTCTGATCGTCGCGGGCGCCAGTCTCTACAGTGTCCCCGGCACGGGGCTCGAGGCGGACCTCTTCGGCATCCACGACCTGCTCTCCTCGTCTATCGCGCCCGTTGCGGGTACGGTGTTTGCCCTCGCCCTGCTGTTCTCAGGCATCAGCGCGGGGATTGTGTGCACCATAGCGGGGCAGATGGTCAGCGAGGGAGCGCTGAGATGGTCGCTGCGGCCATGGTTGCGAAGGCTGGTAACACGGTCGATCAGCATTGCCCCGAGTATTGTGATTGCGGCGGCAGTGGGCAGGGAAGGGCTGGATGCGGCGCTGAATGCGAGCCAGGTCGCCCTGAGTGTTGCGTTGCCGTTTGTGAGCGCGCCGCTGATTTGGTTTACGAGCGGGGAGAAATATATGAGGGTTAGGACTGGTATATGGCGCGGTATGGGGGGCATTATGGGACCATGTGTAGGGAGTCTGGGAGAGGTGGTCGGTCGGATGATGCGGATGGGGAGGCTAGACAGACGGCTAGAACGGGCCTGTGGGGGAGGATTAAGGGCCTTTTGGGATTTGAGATGGGTCAGCGCGGTTCAGCATCTGATGGAGACCATGAGGTGGTCAGGATGGCGAACAGCTGGCTTGTGGCGTCGTTTGGGGTGGTGGTGTGGTGGTCATTGCAGTTATGAATGTTGCTAATTTGGTGTTACTTGGAAAGGGGTCATAGATGGGATTTACGGTCAACCTACGCGTAATGACGATATCAATAGACGTTGTTAAGTCTATGTACGGAGTATTGTGACTAAACTTCTGCAGCATTATTATCCATTTTTCCCAAAGGAAACTTCACCATAGCCCTCCTGCTCTTTCTCTCTTTGCGCATTTATACTGCATACTAGCGAGAGCCTCGCTTCTGCAAAGAGTTCGAACATGGGACATGTTTTGCTGCACCTGGTCATGCAGTGAGCGATCTATGCACTGAGTGCTCTACGCACATACAATGTACCGACAGCTGCACCGTCACGCGCGTGTATCGACAGTCGCTCCCGAAAAAAAAAAAAAAAAAAAATTTTACTGTTAATCACTTAGTCAGGTCGCAGTAGCCCAATAGTATCCTGAACCTAAATAACTACTGGACACACAACCCTTCCCGGGGTTCTGCTCCTCTCAATTCTCTGATCTCCTCTACTTTCGTTCCAGTTTCAGTTTCTCCCCACAAAGACTCAGCCACGGTTAGGTCGACAGAACCACCCCAAGCTCAGTCGAACTTCTTCTTGTTCGGGTAGTACTCATTCCCACCAGAACTGTCAATACGTAAGGATGCCCACGTAACTTGCCCCCGACACCATGGACGGCATCCTCTGTTACGGCAAGCCCTCCTGCAACCGACGGGAACAACGAGGAGGGCGGACCTCCTCGCCGCAATGCACCGTCGTCTCTGGCCAAGCGTGCTAGCTCACTCGCCCACTCGCCCACTCCCCACCCCGGCCGCCAAGCGCCGTCGCACCGGCGAGTCCTACGAGGGCACTGCCACGGGGGCTGCCTCGTTCGCCAACCCCGCACCCGGGACGGCAAGCGAAGGCAGGCTCCGCACCGCAGCCATCACGGAGATGACTGAGATCTCCCGTGGCCTGCCCAACGGCTCAGTCGTCCGGCCGCCGCACTCATATCGCCAGGATGGCGAGCACCCTCGTCGGCCGTATGGGTGGACTAAGGACTGGTAAGTGCCAACGGTGAACAACCCCAACCCTCCAACCCCTCGCCTCCTAATACATGAACATTTCCTCTCTGTCTCCACAACCCTCCCATCATGCTCTTCAACTTCCCTTCCCTTCTCTCCCGCCTCCCGCACTCCAATCGTGATCACAACAAAGTAATGTCACCACCAATCCTAATATGACACTTCTCAAAACACTACCAGGCAACTAACCCTATGAAAAGGGCAACAGGCCCCGTCCGTCCGCGCACTATGATTGACGACGGCATTGATAAGATGACCCCCACCAGGCGAGCGCGGTGTAAGTGCGGAACTGAGTTCCTTCTTCGACGCCCATTTCCCCCACTCCCCAGTCTTTGTAGCTGTTTACTCTTTCAAAAGCATCAATCCCTTCTGAGTCAATCAGCTGAGACCAAGAAGGTTCCGTGGCAGATGTCGACACATGTAGACATCCAGAACCAAGGAGAAGGTACGGACTTCCGGTCAACGATGACGCCCCACGAGAGCGGGACGGAGGATGGAGAGAAAAGTCTTGGAGGTGCTGGGCTGATGAGCTTGACGGGGCCAGAAAAAGACCCCTTGCCACTAGGGAACCGCCGCAATAACAAAGAGGCCAAAGACGACGCCCCTCAATTAGATTGATAGACACCGGAAATACAAAACAGAAGGTGGTTAAACCTCAGGATAATGAGTGAGAGCAACATCCATCTAGTCAATCTCGGTTCGCGCTGAAAGAAAAGGAAATGGGTTCTTTAGACCCTTTTTCTTTGTTTTGTTTTCTTTTTCTTTTTTTTTATTTCTTTTTTTTTTTTTTTATTTGCTGATTAATATAAATTGTTTGAACGAGCTAAAGAGGTATGTGAAGTGACGGAATCTTGGTAGGTGGAGTGAGTTGAAGCGTGACTGGTTACCGAGGCCACATATCCTGATGTCAACACCACGTTTCTATTCGGAGGTGGCAGGCTTTGGAATTTGCTTGGAATGGCCTGAGAGAGGAAATCGTACACATTCCAGGACATGTATCTCACTTGAGCACGCCCTTGGCTGACTTGTTCTGCTTCCAGCCGCTCGGAGAGCGTCCTCGTGGATGGTAATCTTTTGACCGCCAGCTGTGCGAATCAGAGTCCCCGTTCGAGTTACATAGTGGCCAACGGGATGAAGGTACATTCTTAACTTCAGGTAATGTGCAGACATTCTCCGCTCCGTCAGCAATGAGCAGAAGAAAGGGTGACGGCGGCCTGGTTGAGGTGGATGTCATGGACATACTGACAATGCAGAAGCTGAGGCCTACCTTACCTCCCGCAGTTCTTGACCGCAAGCCCTAGCAGGCGGTGCAAGTCAAGGCCTCGCACTTCTGGGGACGATCGGACAGGGTCTTGTTTGTGATCTCATGGTATGACTCACCTAACAATGACTGGTCCAAACCACCTGGTCTGATAGACAGACTCAAACGCCATTCAAGAAGGGCAAACGAGACTCAGGTCGGCATTGGTGTAAACCTCTGTCATCGGCTGGCTGCATCGGATGGCTGCGATGATCATGGGGCAGTTTCCGTTGTGATGGTAACGAGTGGCTTGCTTGTTTTCCGCCACGCTGCTGGGGAAGCTCACGAAATCGCTTGGAGCCGTGATCTCGTCACGACGAGGCATACTTGTGCGACATTTTCTAGGTGGACGTGGTTTAGACGGGAGAGTAGTACCATGGATATAGGCAGTGAGGCCTCCTGCAGGAGACAACTCAATGCTGCCCAATTGAATTCATCGTGGGGTTACGTGAGAGAGGCAGTCTTACCACTGACCGCATTACGTCTGACGGCCTCCACGCTTCGTGGATTGCTCTTTATTCACACCTCTTTCATCACACCAGGCGGGGTAACGTGAGCTTCCTCTCTCATCCCAGCCGCCTGGCCAACATCGCCCTGCTCCACTGTCTCGTTCCTTCCCGGAACGGGTTTTGGCACACAGGCCAAACTTCCCGTTCTTTCCTGAATCAAACCACTCAAACCATTGAAGCAACAGGCAATCAGGATTCAAGAGAGCTTGTTCGTGGGCCTCATCTGATTCCTGCCTTGCCATCTTTGCCAGCGCACACACAACTTCACTCCTCAACGCCTTTCAAGTTCTCATCTCAGCATTTCCACCTCACCTGCGAATACTTAAACCTTCCTCCTCTTCCGCTTCCTCACTCGCGTCCGCCTTCAACACACCGACTTACATACCGTCTGCCATTCCATGGCTGGTCGATCCACAACAGGTCGCAGCTCGAACGTGGATATTCTGACCGACTGCTGGCAGCAACAATATAAACACAACACCCATCACTTCATCAACTTCATCAATTTATACACCCACCTTACCGTTTCTGTTTTGCAGACCTGCTTGCTTGCTGGGTTGTAAACAATACTGGCAGGACCGGCTGCGGGACCCTCTCTTCCACGGCATCCATACATTTGGTTCTTCTCTTTCTACATCTCTTTTTGCTTTTTGTTTGATCAGGCACATTCACCAACTTCCTCCGCACGTCCTCATCACCTTCACGGTATGGACAACCGCGGTGGCCGGGTGGCCGGGGTGGCCGGGGTGGTGGCGGCGGCGGTCGTGGCGGCCGTGGCGGCGTGGTAGTGATGGCTTCCGTGGTGGTGGTCGTGGTGGCCGTGGTGGTGGCTTCCAAGCGTCGGCGGTTACCAGGGGGGTGGTGGTGGCCGTGGCGGCGGCGGTCGAGGTGGCCGTGGGCGGGGCGGCTACAGTGTTCCCGAAGGTCTATCTGTGAGTGCACAAGCAGCATACAAGTTTACAGGTTCATGGCACACGACTTATTTTGTACAGTGGTCAGAGCGGATCGGTCCCGCAGCCCGACCGTAAGATCACACAACTTGAGGATCGGTGGATCAAAGAGAATCCCGTTCAGCAGAAGCTCGTTGGGATTGACGCGATCACTGGCCTTAAAATCTCAGATTGACCACAATGGCTCTGGCAATACCTTTCCTGGCCGCCCTGGTTTCGGCACTGGTGGCAGTCCGGTTGTTCTTTGGGCCAACTACTTCCATTTGACAGTCAATGTCAAGTTCTTGTGTAGGTATGACCTCAGGGTCACAACCAAGAAATGGACCAAAGCAGAAGAAGAGGCCGCAAAACACGTCCAAAATGGTCAAGAACTAAGGAGACACCCAAGGGCAAAGGCAAGCATTCGGCCGACGAAGTCAAGGAGGCCAAAGGCAAGAAGCTGGAAAAGATTATACAGCTCGCCATCAGAAGCCTGCCCGGTAATCCGGTCGGCGACGGAGTACAAGTTGCACCTGGTTACCGTAGAGCTACTTCAGCTCCCTGCGGACGGCATCCTGGAGCTCGATCTCGTCGAACCTAGTCGTAAGACGGAGAAGTGGTTTGTCCGGTTTGACGGGCCGCAATCCCTCAACATTGGGAGCCTGATGAACTACCTGCAGACGCTCAAGGATCCTGGAAATGAGGCTGTCTTTCCGCCCCTTTCCTGAGGAGATCGACGCCCTCGGCGTGGTGCTTGGCCACACGGCTAGATTAGACCCGAATGTCGCTGCCGTCGGTCGCAACCGCTTCTTCGCCACCGACAATAAGAGAAAGGAGGCTACGGACCGGCTGCAAGGCGGCAGCCTATTGAGATACTGCGCGGTTATGTGCAGAGTGTCCGCCCTGCGACCGGCCGACTTTGCTCAACACCAATGTCACCCATGGCGTATTCCGCAAGGCCGGTGAGCTTGATCGGCTTTTTGAGGCGTATGGGGTATCGAACCTGCACTTGGAAGACTACCACGATGCCAAGGCCCGACAGACCCTCGACACTCTCAACAGTTTCCTTTCCAGGTCCCGGATCCGGTGCCGGATTCCAGGTGAGAAACCGGGCCAGTGGGTGGAAACCGAGCGGACCATGGCCGGCCTTGCTACCGTTGCCGATGGCGGGAACGAGGAAATGAAGCTACTGTTCCAGTTCTAAACAACTTCCGCTATTCCACCCCGTGGACGACCAAGTTCTTCCTTCGGCCTCCCAAGACCGCCGGAACGGAGCATCCCGGCCTCAGGTATGGCGAGATGATCAAAGTCGCAGAATACTACAAGCAGCGTAAGTACTATCTATTGGCCCTCTTCCGCCACCCGCTGACCTTCCTAGGGTACAACATAACTGCCAAGCTGGGCCATCCCGCTGGTCAACGTCGGCACCGCGGCCAAGCCCATCTACTTCTTGGCCGAGTTCTGCACCCTGGTTCCGGGACAGCCGCTGAAGGCGAGACTATCCCCCAGCGAGCAGGACGCCATGATTCAGTTCGCCTGCCGGGCGCCTGCGCAGAACGCAAAGTCGGTTACATCATCCGCCAGGGAACTGCTGGCTTTGGATGGAAACACTGTGCTCGTGAGTGCCATTCTTTTTCCCGTAACGTCTCCCCAATGAGTACGCTGACCATCTGCAGAACAAGTTTGGCATCAAGGTTGCCTCGGAGCTTATCACCGTCCCTGGCCGTGAGCTCAAGCCTCCCACTGTGAGCTACATGAAGGGAGGCAGGGCAGAGTCGATCACTCCTGATAGTGGCTCATGGCTCATGAAGGGGGTCAGGATCTGCCAGGCGGGCAGGCGCATTCAGAATTGGACTTCTCTGATCATTGGGGGCAGTGCCGGTGGTCAAATCACCGACAAAATTGGCGAGTTTGCCCAAGTTCTTGAGCACCATGGGTATCGCCATAAACCCGAAGCCGACGCAGGCCCACACAGTCGAGTTTACCTACGCCGAATCGCCCGTTGAGGGACGCCTTCAACAAGATTGCGGCTCTGAAGCCCGTCCAGACTTCGTCCTTGTGGTCCTCCCGAAGAGGGACACGGTCCTTTACTCCTTGGTGAAGAGGCTCGCGGTGTCGACTTCGGATTCCCACGGTCTGTGTGCGCCCAAGAAACTTCTCGACCGAGGGGCCAGCTTGGCTACTTTGCCAACGTTGGTTTGAAGGTCAACTTGAAGTTTGGCGGCGTTAACCACCGGGTTGCGGACGCGACTGGGCTGGTTGCGAAGACGATGTTTGTGGGGTATGACGTTACCCACCCTACGAACATCGGGCCGGGAGCTATGAACGCTCCCAGCTGGTTGGGCTGGTCTCGAGTACTGATAG